>BSBK01000522.1:185000-677500 GCA_027943335.1 Chamaecyparis obtusa | reverse complement strand
AAATCAGGGTATGCCTGGATAACACAAAGGTGTTGTTTGTAACTGAATTATGTATCAAAATGTAGGAAGAGGGAAGCCTGTTTCTTCCTCCTTGCTTTGGCCTCGATTATGGAAAAGGGGTATGTAATTACTGGATGATCTTATTCTAAACTGAAAAGGTACTAGGCTAGATTGGAGGTTTTCTTAACTCCGTTCTTTCCTACCAATGCTTGCACCGAATGGAGATATAATTTACCTTTTAAATAAATAAAATATCTTTTGGCCTTGGCCTATTACCCAAAAAATAATAATTTTGGAAACTCTTATATTCGAAATTAGAAAAATCTTCTCATTCCCATCTTCTCTTCTTTTTTCCTAAATTAACTCTCTATTTTTTTAGTTTAAATTGGAAATAAATCTATATCTCTGGAAGTTGCCCAAAATATTTTAGTCTCTAATTATCTCAACCACTCATCTTGATTTTCCTAGATTAATCTTGATCATTCATCCAATTCTAAAAATCTATAGAAACCTATCTTCTTTCTCATTTGAAGGATCCCAATTTCAAAAGTATCTAACTTATGCAGGTTTATTTATTCATTTTATGCAATCAAGTTATCATAATCATATTTTCTTGAAACTCTGAGTCAAGATGTTGCAAAAACCATTTCTGAGTGCCATCAATCTGAATCCACATAGCGCGCAAAGAAGCAATAGAAGGAATTGAGCTGGGTGTTGGTAATTGTGTTTTGATTGTTATTTATTTTTTAGTTATTTATCTCTCTAAGCTTATTGTTTGTAGGGTTTATGATTATTATTAGTTTGATTATTTAATAGTAAAGTGCTACTAATCCTCATTTCTTGAGCCAATGTAGATTCCCCTACAACAAAATCCACATTGTTTAAAGTATGAACAATAGTGAACTGAAGAATTAGCAAGAATAATCTATCCTTTATAATTTGGTGAACACCCAACAAATTGACAAAAATAATCACAAACAAAGATAACCAAACACAAAAGACACTATTAATTGAAGTTCTTAAAAAACATAGTCTCGGGCTTTGTATTTAGAGACAAAGAGATAATAATTACAAAAATTGTATTTATTTCTAACATTGATTATGGATGGTGGTGAGGCTATGTATACTGCATGTGAAAAATGAGTAGAAAATTCTACTTGGTCTATTTCAGCCACCTATAGAACTATGATAATTAATTTATTTCAACATCCCCCCTAAATTAATTAATCTAACTATTCTAAATATTTACCCATAATTTAGAAAAGATGAGTCTCGACCTAAAGCCTTGTTAGGCACCCATTTAAAATCATTTATTCACTTAATAAAATGGTTAGAATTCACTAGAACCTCCATTAATGACAACTACAATACAATTATGTGACTTCTCACAATCCTGAATGATTTCTAAGAAACACAAACTTAGTTTCACATAATGCCTTCATAAATATATTTGCTAGTTGATCTTCTATTTTGCAATATTGAAGATGAATCACATGTTTCTAGATGGGATACCTAATATAATAGTGATAGACCTCGATGTTTTTTGTGCGAGCATGAAACACTGGATTCTTGGATAATGAGATAGCACTTTGATTATCACAATAGAGTAAAATAGACCTCCTAGATGATCTTTCTTGAGTAGTGATAGAATAGTCCATAGCCAAATTATTTATTTAGATGCTTCATTCATTGTGGCATATTCAACCTTTGTATCAGATAGAGAAATAATAGATTGCTTCTTACTACACCATGAAATGGAACCTAATCAAAGATAGACAACATAGTCTATAGTAGATTAGCAGTCATTTGCACATCCTTCCCAATCTGAATTTGAAGACCGAATAAGTTGAATATATTTACGAGATGAATAATAGACACCCATTTTTAAAGTCCCCGTTACCCAAAATTATAGCATACAAAAGAATAAACACAAATAGGAAAAGATTGCATTTTAGGGTCCAATTAACACTATCTTTCAGGTAATGTTAATTAACATTTCATTATTGCATTCAATATCAAATTTCATTATTGTACTCTAAGTATTGATCACATTTCAAATTTCCAAATTCATAACTGATCATTACATTGTGCATTCAAACTGAATGTAGTATACAAGTGTTCTTTAATATTTCATATTTCATGTCAATAAAAGAGTACATTTGTAGAATACAAAGCATGATAGAAGTATGAAGTAGGGGTCCCATGCATTGCCTTTGTTGTCTGTGTGTTGTTAGCTGGTTGTCTGTCAGGTCCTAGGTCTTCAAGTTCATTGTCCAGGTCTTCATCTTTTAGGGAGTCTTTAGGGTTATCTTGCATCATGAGAGAGAAAATGATGTTAGATCCAATTGGATCTAAGGAATGCATGAAATAGAAACATCATACAACAGTTAATTTTTTCAAAGCTACATATCTATCTAGTAATCCAATGTAATAAGGAAATGTGCATCCACACTAAATTAAAAATAGTTTTAAAGGGACTTTTTTTAAACATGAAACCTTTTACTATTAATGGTCATTCTTATGTATGTTGTTCTTATATTTAAAAACCAAATATCTGAATGAAAGGAACTTAGTATTTTTAGTTGAGAAACCTTTTTCAGAATCAACAGGATCTTGTTAAATTAGTGAACACAATAACCTGAATATTGATTCATAAGTGTCACTATTTTTTGGCATTTTCATAAACTAAACTATTTATCATGTTCACTAACCTAACAAGATTAGAGTGACGTTTTTTTAAAAAATCTTAACAGAATCAATTGCAATGCTCAAAGATGACTAGTTTTCACATCACAGTCAGAAGAGAAGGATGCAGTGTAAAGTGCCTTAGAAGATGCTACCAGTATGTGCTTCAGAAGAAGTGAATTCACAAGTACTAGAAATAGAGAAAACCTTGCTATACATGCCAAGATCCATCAGGATAAATGATTGGTATCTATGATATTAAATTTCATTTAAATCTAAATCTGAATTATGATATTACAAATAACTTTCTTTGCTACTGATAATAAATGATCATATTCATATGATATTGCTGAATTCAAAATGTTGTAAGAATTGATCATGTGCATTTATGTTAATGCTTAACAATAGAAAAATGCTACAGAATTGTACTTCATAAGTATTATGAAATGTTTACAATATGTATTTAATGGTTGTCATGAGCCCATGCTCGAACCTCTTAAATAATTATACAACATCCTAAAAATTAGAATTCCTTATTGAATGAACAAGATCACAAGCATTGTTCACTGTTATCAAGCAAGTATAAGAAATTAGTGAAGATTCATGATTCAAAAACATGGATGATTATCAGGAGTGGAATTGTTTACAAAAAAATACATCTTCTATGTTATTCTTGATCAGTTTTTGCTGACAAATTGCATATATTTCAAGAAAATTATGCTCTGTTCATACATCATAACTTATGAGATATAGTGATTAAAGCATGGTGGTTTATACCACTGTGGATAAGGGAATGACCATTGTTAACAGTGGAGCTATAGATATTTGTTAATAACTAGTGTTTTCAGAGGCTGAGCTGAAAGTGGGCTAAAAAATGATGACTGGTGTGTGCTAGTGCGTATATGCTACTGGTGTACATTGAAAGTGCAAGGTATATCTAGTTATGTTGAAAGTAAAGCATCTTGGCTAGTGAAAATAAAGATTATAAGTGCAGAGATACAACATATTTTTTCCAAGCATGGTCACTGGTTGAGGTAATAACAATGAACAAATAATTGGCAAGGGTCGATTTTCAAAACAGGGGTCACTGTCATTAGCGAAGCTAAGAGATAAATACATATGATGACTTGTGTGTTCACGGTCAAGTTGAGACTGAGTTTGAAATAAATGGTAATGGCTAGTGAGTGAAAAGTAACTGGTGTATATTTATACATCTTAACAGTAGATAACATCTATTTCCAATTATGAATCACTGTTGAAGAGAGGTTAAGAAAAGAAAAACATTTACATATCATAGTTCATTGTTGACATTGAAATAAAAAACCAGTGAATTCAAAGGTGGTATACATCAAATTTAAATCTACAGTGAACTTCATCAACAAGTACAATGACCACGCTAGGAGATGTCCACTATCATTGGTGGAGCTGAGAACAGTACAAAATGACTGGTAAAATTTTTGCAATCCCAAATCACAGTTCTAGCTAGCTACGGGCTAAGTTAAATAATGGGTTTTCATTTAAAACATCTATCAGATAGTGAGCTTGAAAAATTGTACTGTCGGTGAGTTCAAGTATTAGCAACAGTAATAAGTAGAATTGACAGTAGTGACTGTGACAAGAGAAAACAACACAATAATTGATGTATATGCAAAGTCACAACAGAGCTACAGTCAAGTGCTTCAAAAAACCAAGCAACTTCATATATGATCTAAAGCCCTAGTATAAAGCATTAAAGGAGAAATAAACTTATCTCAACATGATTTTGGGATAACTCATGTTCTACTATGAGTTCTAGCTCGAGCATCATTTCCAGCTATTATGGGCTCGATCTAAAGATGTGGCTAAAATATGCCCAAGTTTTAGCCAAGTTCACAACCTACTCCGAGGTCATTCATCTTCCAACCACAACCCAGACCGAGCCAGGCACAAGAGGAGTTCTCTGCCAGTCAAGATCCAAGCTCGAGCACATGAAAACCAAAATCCCAAGTCATGGACACAATACATGTATACTACCAAAATATAAGCTGAGACTATAGTATTTTGTGCTAAGCTCTATGCTTGGGTTTTATGCCAGAAAAGAAGCTATATATCACAAAGAAGAAGAGCTCATGCTCCTAAACACAAATCATGTAACAAATGCAACACAAACTCACAAATAAGATGTAGTCATTGGCCGAACGCAATCTCAGTCACAAGCTGAGCCTCATGCCAAGCTTTAGCAAACATAAACTGAGACTCAAAGCTCGAGTTAAATTCAAAAAATAATCCCGAGTTCATGCCAGTGATCTCCAGATCACAAAGGGAATAGCCTGAGAGAAATATGATTGGTTCATTGAATGCCAGAGACCCTTAAGCATGAAGTAGATGTTCAGAATGCCATTTCAAGTTGAGCCAAATGCCATGATTTTTACAGATTTTCATTAACAAGTTAGGGTTTTTCCCTACTTTTCTGCCAGTGAATGATGAATGCGAAAATCAAGGAATGAAGCCAAGTTTTGAGAATTTGGGATCCGGACTGAAAACCGCATTGAAAGCCATAACTTCAAATAGTTCACATCCTACAGAGCTTGAAGTTCAAAATGCCAACTCATCACCTTGATTTTATTATAGTATGCAAGTGGCTTAAGTGGTCATGTCGACCCTTTTGCAACTTGGCAAGATAGGATTAGACTTAGGATTATTTCCTAAAGTTTAGTTTTATATAGGCTTTTGTTTATTTTGAACTTTATTTAAATGTAATAGATGTTGGTAAATATTGTAAAAAAGGATTTTATCCTTATTATAAACCAACATTTAGGGCATAGGTTATGGAATTTTTCATAGGCTTAGGTTTTGGCATAAATTAAGGCCAAATTAGGGCTAATGATCATGGTTTTTGATTTTCGAATTTGAGGCATAGGAGGGTTATAAAACTAATTTTCATAATTAGTTTAAGGGGTTCCAAATTTTTGAGAGAAGGCTAACAGTGAGTATTTTTGTTCCTTGATGCTTTGAGCTCTTATTTTGTAACCTACATGTCAGATTTTGGAGGATAATAAAGTAGATGAGCTCTTATTTTGTAACCTACATGTCAGATTTTGGAGGATAATAAAGTAGATGATCTATTTCTCCTCATATTTTGAGTATTGATTCTAATCTTCTTTTCATCATTCTTCATAAGTGTTATTTCTTTTGGTAGATAGGAGAAATGAATATTTCCTATTCCTCCTCTAGGTGAGAAAAATTCAAGCCTTATGCAGAATACATATGTTTGTTAATAGATTGAGCTATTTGTGGTCTATACCCTAGCAGTGAGATCTGAATTAACCTATATGTTGATCAGTGATTCAAAGTGTCAATCATTTGATATATGAATTGTGATTACTATTTTAGTTTCCAAGCAAAGTCTTCTAAGTTCAATTTTGGTGTATCACCCCATTTTCCTTTCAATTTTAAATTCCTTTTCCCTATTTCCACATAAGTTTTCAATCAGGAGGTGATATTTCTAGATCAAATAGGAACCGGCCTAGAATTCGGAGACTCCTTCTTAATCAGAGTCCACCCGCAACTCAAGAAGGTTACATATTTATTGTTACGATAAGATACTATTAATCCCTAATGCCCAAGTTGGGGTGGTATTTTAAATCCTAAATAGTTTTTGGCATGCCCAATGGGACCTTGTGATACATGAATCGAATACAAACAAGGAGAGTTAAAGAGTTTGAGTATTTACAGTTATCTTTCACTAGGAGAGGTAGAACTGTCCAAAGAGAGCCTAGAGGACCTAGAGAGCTTTCTGTTCAACCTGTTCAAAGAGGTAGGAGACCTGGGAGACCAAGGAAGTTAAGATTTGAAAGAAGTTCAACTCCTCCCTCTTACCGCACTGAATTTCTTTATTGACAGTAGGAAGTTTTTGAAGATCTTGGAGCATTTCAAAGGAAAGTTGTTCTTGAATAACCACCATTGGTAAATTAGTCTATACCAGCTAGTTCTAGTATAGCACATCAAGAAATGGTGAGAAATATGCCATTTGTGCCATTTGATCAGGGCAGTCCCCTAAGGATTGCAAATCATAACAACATTCCATTAGTTGCTTTGAAAGGCTTGTCATCATTCACTGGAGAAGGACAAGTAACTACCATTGAACACATCATAGATGTTGCATCTCTTTGCAATGTTCATCATGTCATGGAGGAGGATGTAGCTTTGAAGCTATTGGCTACATCACTAAAGGGTAAAGCACTTGATTGGTTCATAACTTTTCCAGTGGATTCTATTGCCACTTGGGATGTCTTGGGAGAGAGACTGTCTAAATTCTTTGAATACAAGTCTAACAACTTGTCTTTGGTGGAGCAATTAACTACTATCAAGAGGGCTCCATAAGAGGAAATGAGTGATTTCAATCTCTATTTCCAAAAGACTTGGAACAAGATTCCTGCTACGGTAAGACCCTCAATTGAATATGCATTTTTGTATTATCCGAAGAGTTTGAATAGTGATCTATCTGTTATGATTCAATCTATGGGAGGTACTTCATTGCCTCAAGCTTTCGATACTGCTATTAGGGTAGAGAATAGTCTTATTCGGGTGGGAAAAATAGCTCCCAGGCCACCTGTCCCTTTCTTTCCTAGTATTCAATCCAATATGTCATTGATTGTCCCACCTCTATCTATTGTCCCATCATTTAAAGCCCCAGAGGTAGCCCCTGTTACCCCTCTGAATGAGTTGCAGAGTATTAAAGATAGCCAACAAAAGATAGATAATTTATTGCAGTCTTTTGGTAATGAGATAGTGAGTCTAAAAAGGAATCAAGCACAGGAAAACCCTATAGCTCAAAATCAGGTTGTTGGTTCCTCATCCCAATACCCTAATCAGCCCAATTATCATGCTAATAGGCAACAATTCCAAGGGAATAACAATGCAAATATGCATAATTAGAATCATAGGCCTAATAAACAATATAATCCCGCACCTCTTAATACTGTTAAGGATATTGTACCCAGCCAAAATAACATTGCTACTGATTGGTGTTTTCCATGCAACTAGTCAACATGTTCCAATGGAGTGCTAAAATAGGCTCTTATGGCAAAAAATTCTATAAATTCACAACAAAATGTGCCTATTGAAGAGATCCAATAGGAACCGGATCAAAGTGTTCTAGATACTAGTTTCCTAAATTGGCAAGAGGAAGAGTTTTGTGGCCTAAATGATGATTCACCCATTTTAGCAAATACTAGAGCCAAGAAGAGAGCTTTAGAATCATAACAATCAGCTAGTAATGTTCCTCCTACACCAATTTCAATTTTGAAGGGGCCATCTTCTTCCTCAAATAAAGATCAAAATTAGAGGTATGCTAATCAAAGTTCTCCTAGATCTCCTCAAAAGGTACAGTTTGTTGTTCCTTATAATATTGTTGATAGCATGAAGAAAATGAATGTAACTTTGTCTATGTGGGAAACCCTAGCTATACTAGGACAAGCTAAAATTTTAAAGGAAGGGTTGTCCATGTTGACAACAAGTTCACAACAACCTATTCAACAACCTTCTAGGGTTGTTATGGCTAATTTAGATCCTTCTAAAGTTCATGAAACAACAACAAAGGAAGGTAAGAAACCTGCTAAATTTCAACAACTAGTAGTACAAGAAAGTAAAAAGGCTATAGATTTGAAGCAATCAGCAGTGACAGAGGATAAAAATCTAGCAAATGTGAAAAGGACAATAGAAAAGGAAGGTAAGAAACCTACAAATAATAAGCCTCCTCCTTTTTATGTCTCTTTGATCATTGGAAACAAGTTAGTGCATAATTGTATGGTGGATAGTGGTGCAACCAACACTGTTATGCCTAAGAAAATTGCTGATTTGTTGAACTTAAAGTATGAACCTCTTGAGAAAGGAGTTGTCAAGCTTGATGGTACCTTAGTCAAGACATTATAGGTTGTTAAAAATGCAAGCTTGACTTTACATTTATGTCCAAATTTCTCAATTCCTCAGGATATCTATGTCATAGATCTTTTACCTTATTTTGCCTTATGTCTGTCAAGATACTTTACAACCAAAATAGATGGTTATTTCTCATCAGATTGGTCTCATCTATATTTTAGAACTAGATATGGCACTAAGGTAACCATAAAATCATAATTATTGGCCAAAGATCACATAGACCCTTATAATCTGAGCCCTATTAATGCAAGTTGTGTAATTATGGATTCATATGAGATTAAGGATTATTCAACTTATAATACACAAACTGAGGAATATCGTGATATTGTGTTGGATGAGTGGGAAACTAGGAATGATCAAAATGATGATATGTTTGATACTGGTTTTGGTAACTATATGATTTTGGAATCTGATACAGTTATGCCTGATCTGATGAAAGATCAAGATTTTGAATCTAAACTATCTAACCAGCTATGGGATTTATATTTTGATAGATCTAGGAATAAAGATGGTGTTGGTGCAGGGGTTATGTTAGTATCACCACGCGGTGATAAATTTTATGCCACATACAAATTATCTTTTCCATGTTCTAAAAATGTGGCTGAGTATGAAAGTTTGATTTAGGGTCTATAGTGGGCAAGAAAGAGGAAAATCAAATGCTTGAGGGCATTTGGGGACAGTGAGTTGATAGTTAACCAGGTGAGAGGTATTAATGCTATAAAGAATGATCTTCTAAAATTGTATAAATCCAAAGTATCTGATATTCTGGATGATTTTGATGCATTTAACCTTATTTCTATACCTAGAAGGAAAAATTAGCATGTTGATAGGTTAGTTGGTATTGGTGCACATGTCTCAATTACTAAAAATAAAGGTTAGATCTCAGATCAGTCTCATGTCAAGATTGTTGTAAGGCCATCTATCACAAATAATAACATAAATTGGTAGGTTTTTAATATTGATGAACATATTTTAAGTTTTATGACTGAAACAGAAGACTTTTCAGTTCCTAAGAATGACAAACTTAATTAGCAAATGGAAGATCAAATTATACAGCTAAAGACTAATAAGATTCCTAAGGGATTAGTCAGCCTGGAGTTTTCTTTTAACTCTGA
This sequence comes from Chamaecyparis obtusa, assembly GCA_027943335.1. Lineage (NCBI taxonomy): Eukaryota > Viridiplantae > Streptophyta > Pinopsida > Cupressales > Cupressaceae > Chamaecyparis > Chamaecyparis obtusa. Next base: position 667,781 of record BSBK01000522.1, on the reverse strand, counting down.
TGATCATTTCAAGAGAAATAAAACTAGCTTGCTAATCAAAGAAGATCACTATGAAGAATTTGAGATATTAAGGGACAAGTTCTTAAAGGTTGGTAAAATTAATTTTCCTGAAGAAAAAGAATTGCTTATTGCTTTGTTCAGAGAATATAATGATGTATTTGCTTGGGAGTATGCTGATTTGAAAGGTTTTGATCCTCAATTGACTCAGCATACCATAGAACTAGAGCCTAATGCCAGGCCAATCAGACAAAGGAAAAGGCCCATAAACCCCAAATTAGAGCCCCTAATGCTGAAAGAGCTGAATAAACTTTTGGATGGTGGGATAATATTTCCTATCAAACACACATCCTAGGTTTCCAATTTAGCTCCAGTAAGGAAAAAGAATGGATAAATAAAACTTTGTGTAGACTTTAGAGACCTTAATAGGGCATCTCTAAAAGATAGACACCCTCTTCCTTCCATAGAACAAATTTTACAATATGTCTCAGGTTCCGAGATATTTTCCCTCCTAGATAGGTATTTTGGTTACAACCAGATTTTAGTGAAAGAATCAAACCAGTTCAAAATAACCTTTACAAAAAAATGGAGTACAATGGCTTATAGGAGAATGCCATTTGGATTGTCAAATGCAGAAGCCACATTCTAGAAAGCAATGGTAAAGGCTTTCAAGAATCTCATGTATAAATTTGTTCTAGTATAGTTGGATGATGTCACAATTTACAGCAAGGTTGCAAATGAGCATATAGATCATCTGAGACAAGTGCTTCAAAGATGCAGAGAGTTTGGAATCTCTCTTAACCCAAAGAAGTTTGTTTTTGTAGTCCATGAAGGAAAATTTTTAGGATACCAAGTGTCTAAAGAAGGTACAACTATTGATCCTGAAAGGATTCATGCAATTCTAGAACTATTATTACCAAAGCATAAGAAAGGATTGCAAAGTTTTATTAGGAGGATAAATTTTGTTAGACACTTTATCCCTGACATTGCAAATTTGTTAAAGCCTTTGATTGTTATGTTGAAGAAAGATGTATCTTTTAGCTGGACTGATGAGGGAAAGAGGAGTTTTGAAAAGATTAAGCAAGCCCTCTCATCAGCCCCTACTTTGACTAATCCTAATTTATCTAAGGATTAAATTATTTTGTATGCTTATGGTGGTTTTGATACAGTTTTAGCAATGCTGGTGCAAAAGAATGAAGATAATCAAGAGCAGCCAGTGGCTTTTTTTAGAAAAGGTATGGATGATTATGAGAAAAGGTACAATTTTGTTGAAAAGCATGTACTAGCTATTATTAAAGCCTTGAAGAAGTTTAAGCACTTGGTTGCAAGAAATTAAATACATTTGATGGTTACACATCCTAGTATTAAGGAGTTCCTGTTGAATAAAGATGTCAATGAAAAAAGAGTAGGTTGGATAAAAAAAGTGATGGAGTATGATGTACATATCCATGTAACCAAGCTAGTTAGAGGAAAAGGATTGTGCTCCCAAATGGTAGAAGAAGATAAAGTTGAAGCCACTAAAGAGGTTGCCTTATTTTAAGGTAATTATGTGTTGATTAATGATTCAACAACCTGGTTATCAGATATGACCAGATTTTTACATTGGACAATGTCCAATAAATTTTGACAAAGCTAAAAGAAGGTAATTCATATTACAGTATGTTCCTTATGTTCTTATTGATGGTATTCTTTATAGGAAAGATTTTTCTGGTATGCTTCTAAAGTGCATTGATTCTGTTGATCAAAGCAAGATTTTATCTGAGTTCCATGATGGATCATGTGGAGGGCATTTTAGTCCTAAAACTACAGCCTGGAAAATTCTAAGAGCTGGTTATTACTGGCTAGAGTTGTTTAAATATGCTCATTTTTGGGCAAGAAAATGTCAAAAGTGTGCTCTATTTGCAGGAAAGCAAAAGCTAGCAACATTTCCATTAAAGCCAATTATTGTGGATCAACCATTTAACAAGTGGGGAGAGGACTTTATAGGTCCAATTAATCCCAATTCAAGTGCAGGTCATAAATGGATTTTGACTGCTACAAACTATTTTACAAGATGGACTGAGGCCATTGCATTGAAGGAATCTACTCGATCTGTTGTGTTAAAATTTTTTGATGATATTATAACCAGGTTTGGTGTTCCCCAATCAATAATTTTAGATAATGCTTTAGCTTTTGTTGGTTCAGCTATAATAGAGTGGGCTATTAGAAATTACATTTATTTAAATAATTCTTCCAACTATTACCCTCAGGGTAATGGTCTTGTAGAGTCTACTCACAAAAACTTGATTAGGATAATAAAAAAGACTTTGTAGGAGAACAAGAGAGATTGGCACTCAAAACTAAAGGCAGCCTTGTGGCTGGATAGAATCACACCAAATAAGATTATTGGGAATTCACCCTATGTTCTGGTTTATGGTAAGGAGGCAAGATTTCAAATTTCTACTGAGTTTCCAGCTTTACAGCTAGCTGATCAAATGTTGTTGTTTGAAGAGGAAGATCCTCTTATGCTAAGATATGTTGAATTGTTACAGCTTGAAGAAGAAAGGAGAAGAGCATTGAAAAAAATGGAGTTGAGGCAGAATCAAACCAAAAGGTCTTTTGACAAGAAATCTACACCCAGAGATTTCAAGGAGGGTGATTTAGTACTAAAGTGGGATGTGTTGAAGAGAAGACCAAACCAACATGACAAATTTGATAATTTTTGGTCAGAACCTTTTGTCACTACAATTGTAAAGAAAACAATGACTTCCAGTTGTCTACAACAGATGGAGAAGTTCTACAGATTCCAGTTAATGGGATCCACCTCAAGATTTTCTTTGAAGGTTAGGTTAAGTTTAGTTTCTTTTCAATAAGTGTTATCCAAGCACTAGGTCTTTAGGTTGCATGAGTCTAGATTAGATGCATTTTCATTTCAATAAAGGTTGCATTCATGAGTTCTAGTTTTCTAACCCCATCACCCAATGATAAGGTCTGTAGGTCATGTCTAGCAAGCAGACATCCAATAGAAGTTGCCAAAAATGTTACCCAAAATTACAACATACAGAAGAATAAACACAAATAGGAAAAGATTGCATTTTAGGGTTCAATTAACACTATCTTTCAGGTAATGTTACTTAAAATTTCATTATTTCATTATTTCATTCAATATCAAATTTCATTATTATACTCTAAGTATTGATCACATTTCAAATTTCCAAATTCATAACTGATCATTACATTGTGCATTCAAACTGAATGTAGTATACAAGTGTTCTTTCATATTTCATGTCAATAAAAGAGTACATTTGTAGAATAGAAAGCATGATAGAATTATGAAGTAGGGGTCCCATGCATTGCCTTTTTTGTTTGTGTGTTATCAGCTGGTTGTCTGTCAGGTCCTAGGTCTTCAGGTTCATTGTCTAGGTCTTCATCTTTTAGGGAGTCTTTAGGGTTATCCTGCATCATGAGAGAGAAAATGATGTTAGATCCAATTGGATCTAAGCAATGCATGAAATAGAAACATCATACAACAGTTAATTTTTTCAAAGCTACATATCTATCTAGTAATCCAATGTAATAAGGAAATGTACATCCACACTAAATGAAAGATAGTATTAAAGGGACTTGTTTTAAACATGAAACCTTTTACTATTAATGGTCATTCTTATGTAAGTTTTTCTTATATTTAAAAACCAAATATCTGAATAAAAGGGACTTAGCATTTGTAGCTGAGAAACCTTTTTTAGAATCAACAACATCTTGTTAGATTAGTGAACACAATAACCTGAATATTGATTCATAAGTGTCACTATTTTTTAGCATTTTCATAAACTAAACTATTTATCATGTTCACTAACCTAACAAGATTAGAGTGATGTTATTTTTTTAAAAGCTTAACAGAATCAATTGCAATGCTCAAATATGACTAGTTTTCACATCACAGTTAGAAGAGAAGGATGTTGTGTAAAGTGCCTTAGAAGATGCTACCAGTATGTGCTTCAGAAGAAGTGAATTCACAAGTACCAGAAATAGAGACAACCTTTCTATACATGCCAAGATCCATCAAGATAAATGATTGGTATCTATGATATTAAACTTCATTTAAATCTGAATATGAATTATGAAATTACAAAGAACTTGCTTTGCCACTGATAATAAATGATCATATTCATATGATATTGTTGAATTCAAAATGCTGCAAGAATTGATCATGTGCAGTTATGTTACTACTTAACAATAGAAAAATGCTACAGAATTGTACTTCATAAGTATTATGGAATGTTTATAGTATGTATTTAATGGTTGTCACGAGCCCGTGCTTGAACTCCACTGAATTTTATTCTGGTATTTTTGAGTGTCATGAGCCCATGCTCGAACCTCTTAAATAATTATACAACATCCTACAAATTAGCATTCCTTATTGAATGAAAAAGATCACAAGCACTGTTCACTGTTATCAAGCAAGTATAAGAAATCAGTGAAGATTCATGATTCAACAACATGGCTGATTATCAGAAGTGGCATTTTTTACAAAAAATCTACATCTTCTATGTTATTCTTGATCAGTTTTTGTTGACAAATTGCATATATTTCAAGAAAATGATGCACTGTTCATACATCATAACTTATGAGATACACGATCTCGTCTGATAAAGATTACAATGAGAGGGTGGAGGGAATGGATACTGAGGTTGACAGTGCTGAAGAGGAGGAAGATACCGCTACTGAAGAAGAGCATAATAAGGAGAGGAAGGGTGGCAAGAGAACCATTAATATTAAGATGCCTACTGATAGAGAGGAGGTTTTTGCTGACAAACCATTCAGGAGACTGAAAAAAGGGAAGGATATTGATGAGGAACCCAAGGAGGAAAGGTAGGAGGAGGGAAAGGATAGTGATGAGGAAGAGGAGAATCAAGGGGGAGGGGATGAGAATTTGTAGGGTTTTGATGATTATGGGTCTGGACATTACACTTGCAAGATTTTGGGCAAAGAAGGGAGTGTGGTTTGGAGGAATTTTAATAATGTCTCAGTGAGGATGGGTCTCAAGAGAGAAATGATGAAAACACTGGTTAAGGAGAATAAGGAGGGAAAAATTCAAATGGAGGAGCTTTTTGATCCTGCCCTGGTCATTTTGAGTGACATCACAAAGGAGAACCCTCAGATGGATGTGCTTAATAATGCTAAGAATAGTGCAATTGACAGCTACAGGACCACTAAATGGAACTATCATGAAATCTAGGAGCTTAAATATAGGGTGGGTAGATTGGAAAGGGAAAATTGCAGCAATAAGAACATGAATACTGAGGAGGAGAAGGATATGGAAAAAAGAGTGGAGGAAGTGAAGAGGAGAGTTAAGAGCATGGAGGGCACCTTGCAGAAAATTGCTAAGCAAAGCTACAATATTCTTAAAGCTTCTAATGACAACATAAAGGTGCTAATTAACAAAATTGAGGAACACAGGGGTAGCAAGGAGGATGACTAGTCTCCAAATAGTGGCAAAGATAAGTCTCCTGAGGAAGGACTGAGGAAGAGAACTAGATCTAGCACTATGAAAAAGGACACTTAGGAACCTAATAAAGATCTCTAGACCTTAAGGAGGCAATTGGAAGGGTGTCAAAATTGGAGATTCATGCTACAAATATTCTCAGAGAAATTACCTGAGCTGTTCTCCTGGCTTTGGGCCTTACTTGGTTTTTTGTTCTGCTTCCCTGGTTGTTTTTTCTAGTTTTATCTTGCTTTCTAGTGGGGGGGTGATATTTTAGCCACTGGCTTTTTTGTTGTTGCTACTTTAAACACTAAATCTATGTTATGCTTTTAGTTCTGCAAGGGTTCCAGGGCCCCATCAAAACCTATTTTCCTTTATCAAAAACTTATGAGATACACTGATTAAAGCATGGTGGTTTATACCATTGTGGCTGAGGTAATAACCATTAATATCAGTGGAGCTATAGATATTTGTTAATAACTGGTGTATTCAAAGGCCGAGCTAAAAGTGGGCTTAAAAATGATGACTGGTGTGTGCTAGTGCGTATATGCTACTGGTGTACATTGACAATGCAAGGTATATCTAGTTATGCTAAAAGTAAAGCATCTTGGTTGGTGAAAATAAAGATTATAAGTGTAGAGATATAACATCTTTTTTCTAAGCATGGTCACTGGTTGAGGTAATAAAAGTGAACAAATAATTGGCAAGGGCCGATTTTTAGCGGTCATTGTCATTAGAGAAGCTAAGAGATAAATACATATGATGACTCGTGTGTTCACGGTTAAGTTGAGACTGAGTTCAAAATAACTGGTAATGGCTGGTGAGTGAAAAGTAACTAGTTCACTATTGCAGAGAGGTTAAGAAAAGAAAAGTGTTTACATATCATAGTTCACTGTTGACAATGCAATAACAAACTAGTGAATTCAAAGGGGATATACATCAAATTTACATCTATAGTAAACTTCATCAACAAGTACAGTGACCTAGTTAGGAGATGTCCATTGTCATTGGTGGAGCTGAGAACAGTACAAAATGACTGGTAAAATTTTTGCAATCCCAAATCACAATTCTAGCTAGCTATGGGCTAAGTTAAATAATGCATTTTCATTTAAAACATCTATCAGACAATGAGCTTGAAAAAATGTGCTATCGGTGAGTTCAAGTATTAGCAACAGTAATAAGTAGAATTGACAGTAGTGGCTGTGACAAGAAAACAACACGGTAATTGATGTATATGAAAAGTAATGACAGAGCTATAGTCAAGTGCTTCAGAAAACCAAGCAACTTCATATATGATCTAAAGCCCTAGTATAAAGCATTAAAGGAGAAATAAACTTATGTTGACGTGATTTTGGGAGAACTCATGTTCTACTTTGAGTTCCATCTTGAGCATCATTTCCATCTATTATGGGCTCGGTCTAAAGTTGTGGTTGAAATATGCCCAAGCTTTAGCCGAGCTCAAAGCCTCCTCTGAGCTCATTCATCTTTCAGCCACAGCCCAGACCTAGCCAGGCACAAGCGGAGTTTTCTGCTAGTCAAGATCCAAGCTCGAGCACATCAAAACCAAAAGGCTAAGTCATGGACACAATACAAGTATACTGACAAAATATAAGCCGAGACTATAATATTTTGTGCCGAGCTCTATGCTCAGGTTGTATGCCAGAAAAGAAGCTATATATCACAGAGAAGAAGAGCACCTGCTCCTAAACATAAATCATGCAACAAATGTAGTATGAACTCACAAATAAGATTCAATCACCGACCGAGCCCAAGCTCAATCATAGGCCAAGCCTCATGCCAAGATTTAACAAACATAAACCGAGCCTCAAATATTGAGTTAAATTCAAAACAAAAGCCTGAGTTCATGCCAGTGATCTCTAGATCACAGAGGGAATAGCCTGAGAGAAATATGATTAGTTCATTGAATACCAGAGACCCTTAAGCATGCAGTAGACTTTCAGAATGCCATTTCAAGCTGAGCCAAATGCCATGATTTTTGCAGAGTTTCATTAACAAGTTAGGGTTTTTCCCTATTTTTCTCAGAGCCAGTGAATGATGAATGTGAAAATCAAGGAATGAAGCCAAGTTTTGAGAATTTGGGATCCGGACTAACAACCGCATTGAAAGCCATAACTTCAAATAGTTCACATCCTTCAGAGCTTGAAGTTCAAAATGCCAACTCATTGCCTTGATTTTCTCATAGTATGCAAGTGGCTTAAGTGGTCATGTCCACCCTTTTGCAACTTGGCAAGATAGGATTAGACTTAGGATTATTTCCTAAACTTTAGTTTTATACATGCTTTTGTTTATTTTGAACTTTATTTAAATGTAATAGATGTTGGTAAATATTGTAAAAAGGGATTTTATCCTTATTATAAACCAACATTTAGGGCATAGGTATTTTTCATAGGCCTAGGTTTTGGCATAAATTAAGGCCAAATTAGGGCTAATGATTAGGGTTTTTGATTTTCGAATTTGAGGCATAGGAGGGTTATAAAAATGATTTTCATAATCAATTTAAGGGGTTCCAGATTTTCAAGAGAAGGCTAAAAGTGAGCACTTTTGTTCCTTGATTCTTTGAGCTCTTATTTTGTAACCTTCATGTCAAATTTTGGAGGATAATAAAGCAGATGATCCATTTCTCCTCATATTTTGAGTATTGATTCTAATCTTGTTTTCATCATTCTTCATTAGTGTTATTTCTTTTGGTAGCTAGGAGAAGTGAATGTTTCTTATTCCTCCTCTAGGTGAGCAAAATTCAAGCCTTATGCAAAATATGTATGTTTGTTAATAGATTGAGCTATTTGTGGTCTATACCCTAGTAGTGAGATCTGAATTAACCTATATGTTGACCAGTGATTCTCAATCCTTTGATATATGAATTGTGATAACTGTTTTAGTTTCCAAGCAAAGTCTGAGTTCAATTTTGGTGTATCACCCCATTTCCCTTTCAGTTTTAAATTCCTTTTCCCTTTTCCCACATAATTTTTCAATTAGGAGGTGATATTTCCAGATCAAATAGGAACCGACCTAGAATCCAGAGACTCCTTAATCAAAGTCCACCCACAACTTGAGAAGGTTTCCATTGTTAGGATAGGATACTATTAAGCCCTAATGCTTGAGTTGGGGTGGTATTTTAAAACCTAAACAATCCCTTGTACATATCTCAATATTATTTTTGCTGCTATCCAATGTGGAATTTTAGAACTCAAAAATCTTGAAACTACACTTACTATAAAAGAAATATTTTATCAAATGAGAGTCAAGTACACAAGACTACCAACCAATTTATTGTATAGCACTAGAACATTTGAGTCCTTTTTTTGATGGCTATGCATCTCAATTCTGACACAACCCCGTCGATAAAGAGACACTAATTGTTGTTTCAGTTTTGGTGTCAGGATCACCAATGGCTAAGATGTGTGTCATAATTACAATGGATTTGACCATCAAAATATGCATAGGAAGAGGGCCGGCCAACATGGTTAGAGATAGTCAACATGTCATTGGGACTATTTATTTATGTCACAATTACGATAGAGATGTTGCATAAACGATGAATATGCTATACATGTGATGTCTAACTGTCGGATATTTTCAAAAGATAGCCATCATGTGTAGTGCTTTGTTGTTGGTTGTCCAATGATGACCGTTGTAATTGTGATGGTATGTTGTATTTAAAAGAAAAAAAAAATTGTTGTGCATGGAGTGAGACCTTAAAATATTGAGCTTCTCTATGTTTCAAGAATAGTTTAACATTCTCTACTTAATAGGGCCAACCACGTGAAGGTCGAAGCTCATCTGGCTCATCCTAGGAGCTTCTTATGACCCTTTACAACACTTTAAGACCTCTAAGATGTATTATTAGGGATCGTAAAGGGTCATAAGGGGTCCTTGGACACAACAAATAAGAAACATAAATGTAGGCATCATGGTCACAATTATTTGGAGACACAACATAATTGAGTGGTATACCTAGATGATGCAACACAACCACTACTCCTCCAGTTCCAAGTTAACACCGCATGATCTAAAAACCATAGATAAGGAACAAATTTAGAGAGTAGAGGATGAGCATAACAAATGAAATAATATAGGGACCTTGTATTATTTTAGTTGTTATGGCCCTCCTCCACTCTCTAAATTCATTCCTTATTTATAGTTTTTGGATCCTACAGTGTCAACTTGGAACTAGAGGAGTAGTGGTTGTGTTGCATCATCCGGGTATACCATTCAATTATGTTGAGTCTCCAAACATTTGTGACCATGATATCTACATTTATGTTTCTCATATGTTGTGATATCTACATTTATGTTTCTCAGTTGTGATGTTTATGTGCATGTTCTTTATGTATTTGGCTTCTCTCCCTCGCATCCAAAATAATATTTTCCCACTCTGAATTGAGAATGCATGTGCAAATACATAGAATATGCATGGATAATAGGTGGAGCTGAAAAAATGCACCATGTTTACAATTTTTTAATTTATAGACCATCGTGAATGTTACAACTCTGGCAGCTATGGGCGAGAGAATGTCCTCAACAAGCCAGCAAATCAAAAGTCTTGATTTTCTTGCATGTTGAGGACATTACCCTCGCCTATAAGAGTCAAAATTACAATGTTCATGATGGTCTATAACTTAAAATACCTAATTAAAGATCTCTATCAAAAATGAAAACCTATTGCTTTTTTCAGCTCCACCTAATACCCTATGCATATGAATTGAGATTGCATATTGAACTAGGCGCCTCCTTGTGCATTGCCTGAAACCAAGAGATTATCATAGTTAACATCTAAAATCATTATTGAACTTTTTTTATAATTAAAAAATACATTAATACTTACTGTATAAGTCTGAACCAAGTGAATCACCAAATGGCTGATGGTGATTGATGAAGAAGATTTGAAAATGATGATTGATCCAATTCAGATTGGTGCAACATTTTCAAATCTTCTTCATAATCATCATCAACATGGAAAATTTTGCAAAACTAATTCTGCATACATTGAATTCTACATACTTCTTATTTTGTTCTGGGTTGATATTGTCAGACATGGTCTTCTTGAATGGAATGACTCGTTACTTGTACATTGACTAGAATGTTGGTGGAAGAAGGATGATTTGTTTGCAACCTGTAGATACATACACTGAACAACCATTTTCTCAAATCTAATTTTCTCAACACAAAGGGACATTTATCATAGTCAAAGAAACATGATTATTTTTAAATGGAATACACCAAGGAGTACCATCAGAAATATTGACCATTTACAATCATGAACAGTAAACCTAAATCAAATAGCTCATTTTTTTATTAGCATGTGTAGTCTCTGTGTATATGAAAAATGAATGAAATATCAAGCTGAAATAAAATAGTGAACAAAAATTCAAATTCAAGTCCTAATTTATCAAGAGCAACAAACATTAGGACTATAGAAAAATCATTAGGACTATAGAATAATCATTAAGACTATAGAAAATCAAGTTCTAGAAATGGACGGTTCTTATGCTTTGCCATTACAACAATTGAGCATTATCATTTGGTATATGAGCAGGTGAAAAATATGCAGATTTGACAAAAAAAATCTGGGAACTAGACCCAACAACAAATGGACTTGTGATGATTTTCACAATAGTACGTGTTGTTGGGTTAGCTCCCAAAATTGCTTAGGCAAATCTGCATGTTCATCAACTGTGCATATGAAGTGGCTCTAATGGAAGATACAGTTGCTAAACAACCATTTTGTCAACTCTAATTTTGTCAACATAGAGGGAAATTTATCATAGCCATAGAAACCTATCTCAGAACTATCCATTTCTCTGTGTATATGAAAAATGAATGAAATATCAAGCTGAAATAAAACATTGAACAAAATAGTATTCCACATAGAGTGAATGGAATATACCATCAAAAGATGGTGGACTCCATAATTGGCACAAACTCAGAAATGGAAAAAGTCAAATTCAAGGCACAAACATAGGAAATAGAAAGGGACAAATGACAAGAAATGAGAAAAATCATTAGGACTATAGAAAAATCATTAAGACTAGAAAATCAAGTTCTACAAATGGACAATTATGATGCTTTGCGATTACAACAATTGAGCATTCATCATTTGGTACTTCTTGGTGTATTCCGTTTAAGTATGTCAGGCACAAAGTATTCCATTTAGTATTCCATTTCTGATTGCATACACTAATCTACTTGGAACAGTCAACAAACTAATGACTTTCCTTGATCAAAGCTTCACAAAAACCATAAAAATTTGCATGGAAATGATTAATAACTCAAAAAACTCTAATATCAAATCATTTCCAAACAACATTCATTAACACATAAGATTAATTAGCATTCATTAACACACATTCATTAGCATTCATAAGACTCATTAGTATTTCTTTAACACATAATAACATTCATTAACACATAAGATTAAAATATTGAGACATATAAAATATCAGTCATTATCAAATAAGTTGCATAAATGAGAATCATTTATTTTGAATTTTTTTTTTCTTCCCTAAATACTTGCAGAGGCATATCCATGGAGTCATTATCCTTTCTTCTCGCCCATGCAGGTGATCTCACTATCCTTTGCAAATGCGGGTCCTCTACAATAACAAATAAAAGGGTTAAATAAAAAACATATTATCATAATTAGGGTTAATTTAAAAACATATTATCATTATTGTTACAAGCATTTTAGTACTTTAAAAAGCATAAACATGATGCTCTTTACCTTGTCCAACCACATCATCTTGCTCGGTGGCTTGAACCTCAACATGGTCATCAAGAACAACCTCTACATCCCCTGCAATTGCAATGCAAAATGTTTTATTAATCCAACACATTATAATTAAATTTTTATTACTACGCCAAATTCAATTTAAAATGTTTACTTGTATTAATAATTCAATAATCAAAATTCGAATAGAAAATGTATACCTTGAGTACTACAATGCACATTCGAATCGACACCTCCGTCGTGCTCGAATGGTGTATCAGGATCGACAGGCTGTACTCCAATGTAAATAATTAGTGCATTTATTCACAATATATACATATAAATACACGAAAAATACTGAGAAATGTTAATCATTTAGTTTAATACATATAAATATATTCACTTTAAAGTTTTAAACAAATATATAATCATTGTTTCCTTACTTAAAACAAATATATTCACTTTATGTTGGAACTTAACATCAAATATAGTAATTGGTAAAGTATTCAACTTGAAATAAAAATCAATTGGCTTATTGACCTGATCAATAGATTCACCAGAAGAACCTTGTGCACTCATTGATCAAAATTGTTCAGCCATGATTGTATAGCCTTATTTGTAGACTATTTTCTTGTCCTGTTCTATAATCTTTTTTTTGAACTCCAATGCCTACATTTTTTCTTGGTATCATGAATTTTTATTGTAGTGAATTTTATCAAAACTAAATTGATTGTAATTTATAAATATTTGCATACAGTTTTTCATTTACTAATACTTATAACTCATGCAACAAGTTTTGAATAGCCATCGGAGCTGAGCTTGTGTTTCTTGTGCTTTTGTTTTCCTACTTGTGTTGCCTTTGATGTGTCAGGAAAACTATTTGATGTTTGAAATATGTTAGATCACATAAGTACAAAGAGTAAATAGTACATAATTTCATTATTAAGATTATCATGTACCTTCTTTCCTTGGGTGATAGTATTTGTCCACCATGTCTTGCGCTTCTCTCAAGTGCATCCTTTTTAAGATTCTCCCACTCATTAATGGGAACATAGGGGGGCCACTCGTAATAATGGTTGCATTCTATTTGGGACCTGTAGTTGTCCCTAATATACTTCAAAGCTTGGTCCTCTTTCTCAAGGAGTCTAAGTCTTCGAAAGACATTGGGTCCAAAAAATTTTGTCATAGAGTCAATGAGTTTATCCTTTAACTCTTTATCTTGTAATTTCCACCTTTGAAGAAAAAAAATTGTTAGATTCATAAATAAAGTGAAGCTACCATTTAATATACTTGAAGAAAGGGATGAAATGAAATCTAATCTAGCAATGAAATCAAAATATGATACCATGTGCATATGGTCGGCCCAAAAATGCGCAAACATCCATCATTAAGTTTTTCATAAAATAGATTATTCCCTGCAAAATAATAACAAGATTATTAGTTATTGCAACAGATTGCACAGGGGGTTAGTGCATTACATTATGAGTATAAGATTGTATAGTAAAAGAAAGGATCAATCTTTAAAGTACCTGGAAGCTATGATACTCTCAAGGGAAGTCCATCTTCATTGTTCACGAGAAATTGATCACAATTCTCTATTATTCCCGTACATCTAACATGAGTACATCTAGGAATTTCCTCATCGCCTCCTACATAAAATGAATCCAATATTACAAAATGCCCCCTATGAAATAATAATTCAAGTGAAATAAACACATGATAAATGAGAGAGAAAAAGAGGAATCTACTTACCAATAGGTGTTGCCATCGCATCTGTGGTCATGCTACGTGTTGCTGACATTACAAGTGACATTACCTCTGTGGTTCTAATCCTCGTAGTAGGTGGTGTACTCAACATAGGATCTATAGTAGGTGCTGAAAAATAAGATTGTTAGAGCATAAAAAAATATGGACAACCATGGACAAGATTGTTAGAGCTATTAAAAAAAATATTGTTCGAGAAAAACACAAGTGGAGGATAGAACATGCGATGTACTTGAACCACCTTAAGTATCTGTGTCTAGGGCATGGCCCTGTAATGTTTTTTGCATCCTCTGTAAAAATAACACATGTATTTTAGTTAATGACATAAATAAAAGAGTATACTATAAAAACCATTATTGAACTTTTGTTATAATTAAAAACTACATTAATACTTACTGTATAAGTCTGAACACAGTGAATCAAAACACCCTCTCTCATCTTTATTTGAGGAGTTTGAGGTTGAATATCTGCCAATGGAGTTAACTATCTTGATATTGCACAAAGGACCTTTTGTAGTGCAACCACAGGATCAACGTCTGATGAAAAATCAATAATGAATAGATCCTGCTCATCCTGCAGCTCCTCATGGACTACTTGTTCCTTTCCCTTTTTCTAACCAACACTCGTTTGTGAGAACAATATTATTAGCACTTTATTTAAAAGTAATCCAAAATAGTAGTGAAGAATAAAACATAACAAAAAACACGCATTAACATTTTTCTTGTACGTGCATTTGTACAATGACAATGAGTTTTACCTGTCGGGAAGAAGAAGTCCCATGAGAACCATCATCCCTGTGCATATCATGTGACTGTTGATCCATAATATAGCCCTGTATTTCAAAAAAAAAATTGTATCTATGCGATTCAAATTGTAATTGATAAGTAGCTCTTCACCTCCACGTATTGATTTGATCGCACATACAAATACGTGATTTCCCTCACGCGCCTCCAATATTTTATATCTTCTTTATGGATTTCTTTAGATGACAACCACCTACAAGGGATTCAAGACACAAAAATATATAAATACGATACTTTACAATATATTACTTGTTTGATATTATTGTTTGATATATTGAACAAATATCACTGCTTACCTCATGTATTTTCCAAGATCATATATCACTTGTTTGATATTATTGTCAAAGTTCTCTGGGAGTGATAGGGGAAGCACATACTGCAACAATTGTCAACTGATGATTTCATACAATGAAAATTGAATGCAGTTACACAAATATATTGTAAATAAAAAAGACTGTGACTTACCTTGATCAAGGTATGTCAATCATGCGTTTTCATCCCTGACCCAAAATTAGAAATGAGCCTTTTGTTTTCTTTTCTTTTTTTGTTTATAATAAAAAGCATGCAATGATGGTTTTTTATAGTGAGGTTGATCAATGGGTGAATTAATTGTTTGGTTATGGTTGAAAGGGTTATGAAGACATGGAATTGTCAAAGTAATTTTTTGTGGACAGTGATGGAGCCCTAATTTATAAAATCAGGGCATCCATTTAATTAATCCTTTTTCTACTTTTGGTTTTATTTTGTAATTATCAATCATTTTTCCTTAAGAACTAGATTTTTGCATCTAATAGTTTTTCATACTAGAAATGATATTCATATTTTATGGTTTATTTATTTTATGCTATAATGATTGATTAGTGCATCTTCTTTCCAAAATTTTATTTTATTTTGTTGTTATACAACATTTTATACTAATGGCAACATATTATATTGGGTATTATTGAGTCTACATAAGAGGATGTGTAAATATCTCTAGTTATATGAACTAAAATTATCCAATGTGGCACAATCATATGGAAGCTTGCAACAAGATGGATTTAGAGCTTTATATTCACATGGAGGGCATACTTGAACCATGTGTTTTACAAGTATGGTTAAAAAAAGAGTATCTATGTATCAGATTTTCGTTAAAACCATATTCTAGATTCACCATATAGTTTTTAGCAGCTTTCAAATAAATATAATATGGAATGAAGCATAAGAGAATACTTTGTTTTCTTTGCAAAGTTTTCTTATATTAAATTATTACTTGCAGTTATAATGACTATAGATCTGGAACAACCTGTTTGTAAAGTGATCAACTCACAGGTTGTAGTTCTTTGGCATGGGTCGGTGTAGAAGATGTTTGTGGTAGCCATTCACTTCCTTTTTTAATTTTGTTAGATATCACCCTTGACTGGAGATTTAGAGTTCACATATAGATTCCAGTGGATGATTTTCCATGTGAAAAATAAAATAGAACAGATGCAGTCGTTCAGAATGTAACAGGCAGGATTGAAAGGTTCATATTTCTAGGGGCACTCATTGATATGATACGAATGGAATATGTAAGTGGTGGTACACAATTATCAGAAGCCTCCTATCGCAAAAAATAATAATTTGTTTTTTTATTATATTAATCATGCACAACAAAATGAGTTAAACAAGGCAATTGAGAATACGATAATTCTGAACAAAAATTTCTTTATGATTATCGTATATGTATGAGGTCTTTCCATTCTTGCTAGAAATTCAGGGAGGATGCTCCTTATTTAATTCCAATGGAAAAGATCAAAACGTAAACCATGTATCAATTAAAGTTTTATTTGAAGTAAATTTATAATTCTTTGTATTTCTTTTTGCAGGTCTGAAGATACATACAGAAGATGGTGACCAACATGGAAATGAAGATGCGACAATAAAAGAAGACACAGGAAACAATCCTAAGCCCGAGCAGAAGAAGTATAACAAGCACGGGGCTGTGAAAACATGTTCAAATTGTGGGAGTTTATAAATAGTTTGAATATTTTATATGCCAATTGTCTTATTGATAGACATGCCCGTGTTTTGTATAAGACAATGGTGCTATAATTATAAATTTTGTTATCACATATTGAGACAAGTTTGAATTAACAAATATTAGTTATTTGTTATGAAAAGGTGCGGTGCTTGGGAAAGCAACCAATATCCTTTTGAATTCATATAAATATAAAGTCCAAAATCTTGAAAAATGACATGACGAACACAACCCATTTTAAACTGGCAAAAATATTATACTTTGATATATTATATTTTTTCATTGGCAAAGGAATGAATTTTTGAACTAAGCCCGTGAATTTTGGATTATTGAGTAAACATATTTATATGCGATTCTAGAGTCAAACTGCATTGGATAGATCATCTGTAAGGAGTGTCTCTAGTGCAATTTTATTTCCAGCATAATCTATAAGCGTATCTATTTTATTTATGTGCATTAGAGTTTTCAATTATTATTAAGTTGTGTCCTTTATACATATTTTTAATTTCTATAAATATTTTAATATTCAGATAAGTGGACTGGGTCATTATTGCATTTTAAACTTGATAAACATAGATATTATGAAATATTTAATTGTTTCCATATTTATGTCTAGTTTGTCTCCACATCACAAGAGTTAAAGTGCATCCTAGATTAGTTTAAAATTGCATTTGTATAATTGATCCATCATGCCTGGATTATTAATCTTTTTATAGTTTTAACTGCATAAATTTTATAGATTTGTATGTAATAAGCTTATAATATTGACTCTGCTTGCCCTTTTAATTAGGCACTAGTCTTTATATTACTCTTAATTTATAATTTATATGCTGGCAATTATTTCATATCCTGCCTTTGCAAAAATATTGTATTCATTTATCTTTGAAGTTACAATTACTTTTTTACTCTAAATTATTCATATAATCATTTATCCTTGTTTGCAATACAAAATTCACAAGTTTGAAGCATTGTTTTATATAGTTATCTTTGAAGTCGTACAAATTGGCGTCATTTTAGCGATTTCAGTATCATTGTGCAAAATCAAAAGTCTCATGTCATCTTGCCATTTAGGATTCTTTCATTGCATTAATATTTTAACCATTATGCTATAAGCATCATGGGCTTGAGTGTTTTATTTAGAATCAGGTGCACCCGCCTTGGCCTTGCAGATCCAGAACTGCAAGGAACTCAGATTACACCATTCAATTCCGTCAAGTTGGCCATAACCGGTTGGATATCCCAACATCGATTTCACAAGACTTGTAGGATTCCAATCTGCGGTTTTGGGAACCAACAGATTAGCGACTCTACTGGGGAAGAGTTGCACATAAAATTTATAAGTTTTATGTTTTAGACCAACATAGAGATTTATTTATTTAAAATATTGTGGTGAGTTTTAATAATTCAGATTTTGTTTAGAATTGATATCTTAGTTCAACATTTAATTCTTTTCTTTTTTATTTAAGCATTTAAATAGTTGATGTTATTTAAATTTTGAAAGTTTCTAATTCTGCATAAAAGTTGATGTTAATAATATAATTGAAAGTTTTTTAAATTTCATACAATAAAATTTCTAATTTCTATTAAAGTTCTAATTTTTTTTATGATTCATGTATATATAAAAGATTTTAAAATTGAAATTTTTGGCATATACTCTGCTGGGATAGAATCCAAAGAAATATTTCTTATTTTTCCTTTTATCAAAAAGGTGGTGACTCTACAAATTTGAATCAGTTGTGTTTTGACATTTTAATTTGTTGAGTTAAGTTTCTATGAATGGAAGAAGATCCTTGTATAAAAAGGGAAACATCTACATGGAATTAAGTCCTCAGAGAAATCTTAGTAAGGTTAAAAATATATCTAATATAAATTTCACCAGATATAAGAGGTTTCCAGATAGAGAGAACACTAGTTGCAATGAAGAAAACTATTTTGCAAGTACAAATAGTTTTGAGGATAATAGAAACCCCTTTGGTTTTCAAGATGTTGAAGATCAGAATCCAGCAATAGATGTAGAAGAGGAAGTAGAGGAGTATGATGAAGAAGATGAAGTACTATTTAAAATGTTGAGTAAGTTCTATGAATATGGAGATAAGAATCCCAAGGTAGCTAAAGCTTTGAAAAGGTTCCCTAATGAAAAGTTGGATATATTAGGGATAAATAAAGATGAACTAAATTTATCACCTAATAATAAGACTAATAGAGAAGAATCAAAGGAAAAGATTACACCAAAAAGGGATGGGGTGCCAAAGTATAATCCTCCACATAAAAAGGGTGCAGATCTAATTTTCAACAACAATCATAATAATCCATTATTTGAGCAAGAAAATAGAGGAAGATGGGCAAGAAACAACAATAGCAATTAAAGAGGTGATCCACAAAGACAACCAAATAATGGAGGGAACTATGACCAAAGGCATCAAAATGAGGGAAATCATTATAATGATGCTCAAAATTACCAGTGAGCAAATCACCAAAATATGCAAGCGCAAAATAGGAATTGTCACAATGTAGGCCAAAGAATGAGAGCTCATATGGTAATAGAAAGATATAGGCAACTTGATTTTGATGGAATAAGAGGATAGCCCAATTTTATTTCTAATGATCTAAGAACAACTATTCCAAAATTTTCTGGTAATGAAGCTGAATCTGTTGAGTAACATGTTATTAATTTGAAGAACACAATTGAGGAGCTAGAAGAGAATCATGAAGATGTTTTTATGAAACTTTTTGTGCAATCCTTAATAGAAGACACAACAGAATGGTATAGGATTCTTTCTGACAGATCTATAACCGGATGGTGTAATTTTTCTGATCAATTCTTAGAGAAATTTGGAGACCACAACGATACATCTTTTGCTTCACATGAGTTAACATGCATAAAGAAGAATATGAATGAGTCAGTCTCGGGATTCAACAAGAGATTCAACAAGGTGTTAAATAGAATCCTGAGCGATATTAGACTAGTGGACTCCTTCTTGATTGATTTCTATCTAAGTACATTCAATAGTTAAACTCACTATGAGATAAGGTCTCAAAGGCCTAATTCTCTACCACAGGCTTTCAAAGTAGCAACAACAATAGAGAATGACAAAAAGGTGACAGGCATAATAAACAAGAGGGATGATGCAAAGTTATATAATCTTAAAGCCCTAAGGAAAGATGAGTTAAAAGAGATTATGTATATGCTACAAGATATAAAAGTAAAGCAAAGTAGAAATGAAAGGCCACAATTTTAGAGGAACGACATACCTAGATTACGGGATATGCCCTATAATACAAATTGGAAAAATGGAAAACTAGAAAGACCAAATAAAGTTAATGACACTCATGATCCCTTAAAAAGGGTCAACATAGTTGAGGATGGGCCATGGTATAAATTTTGTAGATTACCTCATGCATCTAATCAATGTGTTGTTGCACAATCTATTCTGGAAGAGGAAAGTCATGAGATGGAAAAGCAGCCCACCATAAATGCTTTGTCAGCAGATCCTTTTTGGGGTAGGGATGATGAAGATTATTCCGATGGAGACAGTATTCTAGATTCATACTCAAGGAGGAAAAATCAGAAACATCATGTACAACAAGTGTTTTCGGATGAGGAAGAAATGCCCACCTTGAGAAGGTTAACCAATGAGGAAAAGAGAGCTTATACTGTTGCAGTAGTTAAACATGAAAAGATTACATATCAGTGAAGGAATAAGACTACAAATGCAGATCAGGGTACTCCTGTAGGGATGTTTTCCAAAGTTCCACATCGGGAGGATGCATCAAGAAAAGCCAACAATCAAGGTAAATAGATGGATACGTCACATCCCCTCTAAGTTATCCAAGCCATTAAGTAAGTTGAACTCTGGTAAGCAAGTTTCTGATTGTCATTCTTTTATGAATCATGCATTATCTTAGGTAAAAATTTATGTTCCACTAATGGAAATGATGAAATTCCCTGATTACAAGAAGGAGACTGTGAAAATTTTATCTAGTGTAGAGGAATTAAAAGATGAAAAATATGTAAAGGATAATAATGAACCTCCTATTGTGTACTTAGGAACTACATGGAATAAAAATCCCAATCAAGTTGATCCTTTCTATTTAACTTTGTTGATTAATAATAAGTTAATTAGAAATTGCATGATTGATTCAGGAGCAACAGTTAATATTATGTCTGCTGATGTAATGAAAGAAATTGGTTTAAAAGTCGATACACCTTATGGAAAATGTTATGCAATGGATAATAGATCAATTCCTCTTGTTGGTATTATAAAAGATGATGAATTTAGATTTCCTGCATATACTAAAGTTTCATATAGAACTGACATTACTATTTTAAAAATTCTTGCAAATTATGGTATGTTGTTGTCTAGACAGTGGTCAAATCTAGTCAGAGGACATGTTCAATTGGATTTATCCAATGCCACCATACCAGTCAGTGGGAAGGAAATAAGAATTGAGAGAGAGCCAATATTTTCTTACTTGGTTGAAGATTGCCACCCCGATCTTATAATCAACTTTTGTCAATCAGACATGGACAATTTTTAGGTAAGTATTTCTAAACTAGCATTAAAAGTTATTGATCCTATTAAAGCACATGTGCAAGAAAATTGTGAAGACATATGACAAATGTATTTTGATGGGGCATGCGGAAAAGATGGTAATGGGGCTGGTGTCATTTTGATATCACCATCTGGTAGAACTTTCAAATATTCCTTTCTACTTAATTTTGAATGCACAAATAATATCTCAGAATATGAAGCACTACTTATTGGATTAAATATTGTAAAGGTATATGGAATTAAGATGCTTTCTATAATAGGAGATTCTGATTTGATTGTCTCTTAGATTAGAGGTAAATTTTCAACAAGAAGTCCAAGGTTAAAGTCGTATAGGAATTATGTTTGGGATTTAATTGAGTCATATGATGCATTTTCTATTAAGTGGGTAGAAAGATCAAGCAATTTTCTTGCTGATTTAATGGTTAATTTAGCCATTAGGCACAATAAATTTCCACTTGATGAGATTGTGCAGGTTGAAATGAAAAATAGACCATCAATACTTGACAATGTGTAGAATTGGTAGATTTTTGACGATGATAAGGATCTTCTTAGATTCTTATCTTATGAAGAGAGTTATGAGGATGAAAATTTAGATTTGAATTGTCATGTGGAAGTCCAAGATGGTAAAGAGGTTTTGTTTGATAAGGAAGTTGTTCAACTTAAAAAAAATAAGATACCTAAAGGTTTGGTAGCATTAGAAAGGATTTTTGATGAGCAAGATAGTCTCAAACCTATTAAATCTACTAAAATCAAATATGACATTGAGAAAATTAATCTTGGAACTGAGAGTGCTCCTAAGGATGTTTTTATTGGTAAAAAATTATCTTCTAAAATAAGGTCTAAATTAATTTCTTTGTTAAGAAAGTGTAGGCATGTCTTTGCTTGGAGTTATGATGAATTAAAAGCTTATAGAGAGGATTTGTTTCAGCATGAAATACCTTTGAAGCCTGATGCAAAACCCTTTAGACAAAGACAAAGGCCTATTAATCCAACCTTAGCCCCTAAGATGAAGGAAGAGTTAATTAAGCTAAGAGATGCTAGGATCATTAAACCTATTAGGCATTCAACATGGGTATCTAATCTTGTCCCTGTTAGAAAGAAAAACAACAACATTAGATTATGCATTGATTTCAAAAATCTTAATGTGTCGTCACGAAAGGACAATTATGCCTTACCTAATATGAAAATTTTGTTGCAAAAGGTAACTAGGAATGAGTTACTATCCATGATGGATGGATTCTTGGGATATAACTAGGTCAAAGTGAAAGAGTCAGAACAATATAAGGCAACATTCACCATGCCTTGGGGTACCTACGTTTATGCTAGGATGCCTTTCGGTTTAACCAATGTCGGGGCTACTTTTCAGAGAGCAATGGATGTTTCTTTTGATAGATTGATTGATTTCATTTTAGTTTTGTATCAATATGACCTTACAAAATACTCTAAAAGGGAAGAAGACCATTGTGGACACTTAGAGAATTTTTTAGAAGAGCCCTTGAATATGGAATATCTCTTAATCCTAGAAAGTGTCATTTTGGAGTTACAAAATGGAAAATTTTAGGGCATATTGTTTCTAAGGAGGGTGTTAGAATTGATCTAGAAAGAGTGGTTGCAATTGATAATATTCAAATACCCAAGATAGTAAAAGCCATTCAGTCATTTTTTGGCCATATCAATTTTGTGAGAAGGTTTGTTTCCAACTTTGTAGAAACCATTAAACCAATTGCTACGATGTTAAAAAGGGGAGCTAGGCTGACATGGAATAATGAAGCCCCAGATGCATTTGAAACAATAATGAAAGCCATCAAAGAGGCTCCAGTGCTTAAATCCACTGATTTCAAGAAACCTTTTTAGATTTTCTCCTTTGCATCTTATCATACTATAGTAGTTGTTATGCTTCAGAAGAATGAAGAGGGCCATGAACAACCGATTGCATTTTTTAGCAAGTTTTTGTAAGTAGCCGAGCTCAACTATGATATTAATGAGAAGCAAGCTTATGATCTTGTCAAGGTAGTAAAATCATTCAGGCCATATCTAGTTGGGGCAGAAGTGATAGCATATGTACTGAATGCTACAGTTAAAGACATTTTCAAATAGTCAGAGACTATTGGGAGGAGATGCAGATGGATAAACCAAATATAGGAGTTTGACATTTATGTTTACATCACAAAGTTAGTAAGAGGACATGGCTTAGCCAAACTCATCGATGAATCAAATCTGGAAGCAGCACAGGTAAATCAGGTTGATCTTGAGCACCCCCAAGTTAGTATTGAAATGTGTCCTTGGTACAGTGATATAGTTTATTTTTTAAAGCATATGAAATATAATGACAGTTTGAATGATAACCAAAAGAGAACTATCAAACTTCAAGTTGCAAAATATGTCTTAGTTCAGGGTGATCTATATTGGAAGAATAGAGATGGGGTTTTTCTTTTCTGTTTAGACATGTATTAAGCATAAATTGTTCTTAAGGAAATGCATGAAGGATCTTATGGTGGTCACTTTTCAGCAAAAACTACAACACATAAAATATTACGTGCAGGGTATTATTGGCCATAAATTTTTAAGGATTGTCATGCTTATGTGAGAAAATGTGAATCTTGTCAGAAGTTTTTCGAGAAGCTAAAATATGATGGTGCCCTTCCCCTCAAGACTTTGCAAATAGAAGAACCTTTCCAAGTGTGGGGAATTGATTTTATTTGAGAGATTAATGATAAGTCAAGTGGTGGACATAGTTGTATCTTAGTGGCTACCGATAACTTCACGGAATGGGTGGAAGCTATACCTACTAGGAAATCCACAAGCAAGGTTGTGACTAGGTTCTTGATGGAAAATATTATAACTAGGTTTGGAGTCCCTAAAAATATTATTGCAGATAACGGTATGTGTTTCAGATCAAAAGAGTTTTCTAATTTCTATGGGAAATATGGCATAACTGTATCATATTCATCTCCTTATCACCCTCAGGGAAATAGACAAGAGGAATCCAGCAATAAGAATATTTTGAAAATTATTAGAAGGATATTGGATAATAATAGGCGTGCTTGGGACTCCAAGTTAAATTTAGCCTTATGGGCTGACAAGATCACAATGAAGAAGTCAACTAGTTTTTCACCTTTCAACTTAGTTTATGGCAAGGAAGCAAGACTTCCCCTCAATAACTTGCTCCCAGTTTATAAGTTCATCACTGAAAAATAGTTAGAAGATATTGACTTCATGGAAGAAAGGTTGAATGCATTAGTTGAGCTTGATGAAATCAGAAGATGCACTCAAGAATAGAACATCACCAAGAAATAACAAGTTAAATCTCTACACGATAAAAAATCTCTAAACAGATCTTTCAAAGTAGATGATTGGGTTTTAAAATGGAATGCAAAAGATCAAGATAAAGGTAAGAATGGTAAATTTGAGGCCTTGTGGTTAGGGCCGTTCATTGTTTCGAGAAAGGCAGGAGAGCATTCTTATTTTTTACAGGATACTAATGGACGAGTGTAGGATTTCCCAATTCATGGGCAATACTTGAAGCCATTCTTCTCATAAAGATATTGAAGGGGTTTTCTTTACCTTTTTGATTTTCTGTTACATATTTTTAAAACCTTTTTAGATATGATTTCATGGATTAATTATGGTTTTGTCTTATCTTTTTGTAGGTCTTCTTCATCCAGAGATAGCTGGGATACTCATCATGTTCACAAGGAACATGTGTCCCCAATAAGAGCCACTAATGGAGCCTTGATTTATAAAATCAGGGCATCCATTTAATTACCATTTAATTAATCCCTTTTCTACTTTTGGTTTTATTTTGTAATTATCAATCATTTTTCCTTAAGAACTAGATTTTTGCATCTAATAGTTTTTCTTACTAGAAATGATATTCATATTTTATGGTTTATTTATTTTATGCTATAATGATTGATTAGTGCGTCTTCTTTATTTTATTTTACTGTTATACAATATTTTATACTAGTGGAAGCATATTATATTGGGTATTATTGTGTCTACATAAGAGGATGTGTAAATATCTCTAGTTATATGAACTAATATTATCCAATGTGGCACAATCATATGGAAGCTTGCAGAAAGATAGATTTAGAGATTTATATTCACATGCATGGCATACTGGAACCACGTGTTTTATAAGGATGGTTAAAAAAAGAGTATCTATGTATCAGATTTTCATTAAAACCATATTCTACATTTAGCATGTGGTTTTTAGCATCTTTCAAATGAATATAATATGGAATGAAGCATAAGAGAATAATCTATTTTCTTTGCAAAGTTTTCTTATAATCTGGAAAGACATGTTTGTAAAGTGATCAACTCACAGGTTGTAGTTCTTTGTCATGGGTCGGTGTAGAAGATGTTTGTGGTAGCCATTCACTTCCTTTTTAAATTCTGTTAGATATCACCCGTGATTGGAGCTTTAGAGTTCGCATATAGATTCCAGTGGATGTTTTTCCATGTGGAAAATAAAATAGAACAAATGCAGTCATTCAGACACAATAGACATGATTGAAAGGTTTGTATCTCCAGGGGCACTCATAGATATGATACGAATGGAATATGTAAGTCGCGGTACACAGTTATCATAAGCCTCCTATCACAGAAAACAATAATCTATTTGTGATTATATTAATCATACATAACAAAATGAGTTAAAGAAGGCAATTGAGAATACGATAATTTTGAACAACAATTTCTTTATGATTATCGTATATGTATGAGGTCTTGATGTTCTTGCAAGAAATTCAGGGAGGACACTCCTTATTTAATTCCAATGGTAGAGATCAAAATGTAAACCATGTATCAATTAAAGTTTTATTTGAAGTAAATTTATAATTCTTCGTATTTCTTTTTGCAGGTCTGAAGATACATATAGAAGATGGTGACCAGCATGGAAATGAAGATGCGGCAATAAAAGAAGACACAGGAAACAATCTTGAGCCTGAGTGGAAGAAGTATAACGAGAATGGGGTTGTGAAAACATGTTCAAATTGCAGGAGTTTATAAATAGTTTGGATATTTTATATGTCAATTATCTTATTGACAGACATGTCTGTGTTTCATATAAGATAATGGTGCTATAATTATAAATTCGGCTATCACATATTGAGACAAGTTTGAATTAACAAATATTAGTTATTTGTTATGAAAAGGTGCGGTGCTTGGGATAACAACCGACATCCTTTTGAATTCATATAAATATAAAGTCCAAAATCTGGGAAAATGACATGACGAACACAACCTGTTTAAAACTGGCAAAAATATTATACTTTGATATATTATATTTTTTCATTGTCAAAGGAATGAATTTTTTAACTAAGCCTGTGAGTTCTAGATTATTGAGTAAACATATTTATATGTGATTCTGGAGTCAAACTGCATTGGATAGATCATCCGTAAGGAGTGTCTCTAGTGCAATTTTATTTTCGGCATAATCTGTAAGCATATCTATTTTATTTATGTGCATTAGAGTTTTCAATTATTATTAAGTTGTGTCCTTTATAAATATTTTTAATTTCTATAAATATTTTAATATTTGGATAAGTGGACTGGGTCATTATTGCATTTTAAACTTTATAAACATAGATAATTGTGAAATATTTAATTATTTCCATATTTATGTCTAGTTTGTCTCCACATCACAAGAGTTAAAGTGCATCCTAGATTAGTTTAAAATTGCATTCGTATAATTGATCCATCGCATCTAGATTATTAATCTTTTTATAGTTTTAACTCCATAAATTTTATACAGTTGTACGTAATAAGCTTATAATATTGACTCTGCTTGCCCTTTTAATTAGGCACTGGTCTTTATATTACTCTTAATTCATAATTTATATGCTGGCAATTATTTCATATCCTACCTTTGAAGAAATATTACATTTATTTATCTTTGAAGTTACAATTACTTTTTTACTCTAAATTATTCATATAATCATTTATCCTTGTTTGCAATACAAAATTCACAAGTTTGAAGTATTATTTTATATAGTTATCTTTGAAGTCGTACGAATTGGTGTCATTTTAGCGATTTCAATATCATTCTACAAAATTGA
Source organism: Chamaecyparis obtusa (assembly GCA_027943335.1). Classification (NCBI taxonomy): domain Eukaryota; kingdom Viridiplantae; phylum Streptophyta; class Pinopsida; order Cupressales; family Cupressaceae; genus Chamaecyparis; species Chamaecyparis obtusa. The sequence continues at coordinate 640,415 of BSBK01000522.1, read as the reverse complement.
AAGTATCCTATCATCTTGTCATTTAGGATTCTTTCGTTGCATTAATATTTTAACCATTCTGCTATAAGCATCCTGGGCTTGAGTGTTTTGTTTAGAATCAGGTGCACATGCCTTGGCCTTGCAGAGCTAGAAGTGCAGGGAACTCAGATTTACACCGTTCAGTTCTGTCAAGTTGGTCATATCCGGTTAGATATCCCAACATTGAGTTGGCAAGACTCGTAGGATTCCAATCTACGGTTTTGGGAACCAACAGATAGTCAAGTCAAGGTTATGTTTGTGTGGGTTAGTGGATCTTGGGAACATAATGGATGTGTAATGAGTCCACTAGAGTCTTGTAATGGTGTGTAAAGAGTCTAAGAAGAACTTGTGGGTCATTCATTGATACAATGGTGATTGTTAGTTAAGGGATTGAGTGAACCTTTTATAAGGAAAGGCGTTGATGAATCTGGAAAGGAGAGAGATCTAGTTGTCAAGTTAGGACATAAAGTATATTCTAATAATAAGAGAGTGACAGTGTATTCTACTGAAGACTTTTCTCATACACACAAATGGAAGGATTGGTGAGTTTTTTTTCATATTTAGAGGCTAAATTTTGTATATAATTGGTAATGAGTTATCTTCAGTTATTACTGGAAATTGGTAGATCGATGAGATAAATATGACAACACATATTTTTGAATATTGATTCTATGTCTATTGGTTTCACTATCAATGACAAGGACCTTCAAACATAGATAATTGAAGAGGAGGTTGAAATTCATGAGAATTGATTTGGGTTACTTTGTGGTTAATTTTTTTATTTAGGAACTTATGTGTGTTGTGAGTTTGATTTGAGAACCATGCTTTATGAGCTTTATGTTTTTTTTAAAGTGAAGACAAAGATTATCTTAATTTGTTATCTTTAAATTTTATTCATTTTATGAATTTAAAAATTGCAATAAAAAACATTTCAATTATATTTGGAGTCATGGTCAGTGGCACCTAACATCCAAGGTCCAGTCACTACATAAGTATTGTTGGTGACACCTTGATGGAAACTGAATAAGATTGGTAGCAGATCAAGTCTTGCAACAGTGCAAAGATGAGAGCTCAAAAGTTCGTGAGGAGGAAAATCTACTGAGATTTAATAGGTAACCAGGTATTTATTATTTGCAGTTAACCAATGAGCAAAGCATTTGTGGAATGTAGGTAACAACAAAAACATAAAGAAAATTATGGTGACCCTTACACTAGAGGTTTCATCATTGAGAGGACAACTTCTAGTTGAGGATGGGTAGAAGTTGTTGAAACTTGAGACAACTCCACAAGTTGCAAAGGTGGGTAGAGTTGTCTAGAGAAGAGAGAAAGTGAAGCTCTTGAGAGTGAATAGGCCGTGGAAGTCTAGACGAGCAGACGAAGCTCAAAGGTTCCAAATGGAAGAGAACCACTGTTACCAAAAGGCCAAGCTCAGAAGAGATAAGCTTGGTGAGGTGCTTGTGGAAAATTAAGTTACTAAGGACATGAGGAATATGACATGAGGAATATTCCTAGAAACTATGACTTGTCTACTAAGGATTTATCACCCAAACATCCCATCAAGACATCATCTTTCAATACAAAATCTTTGCGATTTATGACTATTATAATTTTTCCTTTTAGGATAGCTAAAAAAATAATTAATGGCCCTTACTAAAATGGCTTCCAATAAATTAATTTGGACTCTTAAAGACTCTACAAATCCCTCTACCACCACACATAAAATGGATCAACCTTTTTTTGTCTTCTATAAGGTGATTTCTTCCAATTTTTTGTCAATTAAAGTCTTCTACATAGGGAAATTTATAGATGTATAATCATTCCTCAACCTCCAAAATGACCAAAACCAACTTGCAACCATTTTTAAAAAAAAATTCATTACAAATGAAAATGTTGTCATGACAACATGGTAACTTTTAAGAAACTTTCACATCTTTTCATCAAATGACCCAAAAACATCAAGAATGGTCATATATGGTCACTAATGATCAAAACTGACCTTATTTATATAACATAACTCAAAACAATACAAACCCAAAAAATGTATCTCATAGGAACAAGATTTCCCTTGCACCAAGTTGTTCCCTTGTCATTTGATTGCATCACAAACCTTTCCCTATGTCATTTGGAAAAGACAAACACCATGTGTTTAAAGATTCTGAAAAAAAATTCAAGACAAGTACTAAAGAAAAAGTATTTGAATCAAGCCATGTTGGAGTTAAGGCATGGGTATGTGATTGGACAAGTCACACATATACAAAAATAATAGGGATGGGAGAGTGTAATACCTCTTTATTCACATCTAACAATTAGTCTAGTAGGGATTCATGGTAATATTGTTACCATAATTTTCATATTCATTTTAAATTGGTAACCTAATTACTAGATGAGAGACTACAATACCCTAGTTTGCATTATTATATGATCTTATTTAAATTTGTGTTCATTTCATGAGAAAAGATACATGTAAGGGAAAATAAATTTCCGCATATAAAGATTACATGTATATATATACCAAATATCTTGAATGTACTGTACAAAGAAAGTAAGTGAAAGATAAGATCATTTGGGCTCACACAGGCTGTGAGCATAGCCAACTTTTAGAAGAATATGAATGAATGAAAACATACATAAGCAAATGCACATAAATAATGAAGGTACCAGACATTGCCTGAAGTAATGAATTGTTGACCTGGGGTTGAATCCAGTATGCTCCTGTATGATCCAGAACCTACAAGGAAGGAAAAGATGGGGTTAGATCCAAAGGATCTAAGCAATTCCTAACACCCTATTACTGATCCTCATCTACAATTGTGTATGTGAATATTCAATCCATACACTTCTAAAAGGAACTATGCTACATAACATGTGCACTCAGGAAACATGTGCATGCAGTGAGTAAATCAATACCAAAATGGAGCAAAAAGTATGATGTCAAATGTGTTATCAAGAAAAAGCTCATGGGCTATGAGTCAACATGGTATGTTGTTTATACAAGATCACTAAAAGGACATCTTGATAAAATAGTATGCAAGATCATTAAGTCTAGATGATAGTGATACAATGGTTCACATCTCAAACCTCACAAGATCTTCAAGCTAGCATGCTATCAAAATATAATGGTAGTGGTGATTCAATGCATCTAAAGCCTCAAAAACATGGTGACATTGATCCAATAACAAAAAATACATTACAAATGCCAATCTCACAGTCTCAATGAAATAAACAGTGTATAAAACAATATATGGTGCACAACAACAGCAAGCATGCAATGACAACAATAACATTGCATGATGCCCGAGCTCAAATTCAAAATAGTAAGTGTATTAATGTATGATCTAATAGCAAAAATATAACAAATAGAGAACCGACCAAGGGTATGATGCCATCAGTGAACACTGAGGATCATCAAGAAAGCATGAGGGCCATAAGATCAACAGTGAAAAAATGATGCCACAGTTCAAACACGGGCTCCATGAATCAATGTTAAGTATATGGGCATCAATAGTATAATGATATCTCTAGCAAAGAACATCAAATTCAAATAGAAAATTATTAAGATATTTTATAACTAAGTAGATATTATGTAAAGTATATGGGGGTATATTCTTGAGTGTGGTATCTCTTCCTCATTTGATATAGGGAATTGAAAGGTGATAGGGTCTCATGGATTCTCTACCTCCTTGTTAAACATTTTGATTATTTCTTTTGTATGCTTAGATATATGTGAAGGTTCATATTGTCAAGGTTCCCTAAAAGGGTCTCCTTCTCCTATCATTGTGTCTCTTCCTCTTGTTCTCTTATCTTACTTAATGGGTCCATAAAGTTAATATGTGTTTCTAGTATATCTTTTCACTTAGAATAGGGAAGACATATTGCTAATGCATCTCTCTCCCATTGCATTCCATGTGTATCTTGAGCTTATAATTATCTTCATCGACTTGTTCGTAGATTGTTTTAAACAAAGATTATACTAACTAAATTGTAGAATTGGAAAATATAACAATTATACTATGAAAGAAAATAATAAGAAATCAAATCTATGCTAGATAAATCATAAGCCTTAACACCATTCACAACAATGATTGGCTTCCATTATGGATAATTAGTTGGTGTATAAAAATCTATGCATGCTCTTAACAAGGAAACTATTCCTCAGTTAAGTAACCTTTTATCTTAGGGGAAACTCATTTAATTATTGACTAGGGATGTATATACTTAGATGGCACTACCATTGTATGTGTAGTAGATTATCTCTAGATTCTACTTTAATACATAAAATAGTAATAATTTATAAAGGAAACAACAATGATAAACAAAATCTAACATTGGTTCTAGTCACATGGTAGTGGTTGTGAGTGTGACCACACAAGGATGGTTGCAATTGAATAAACCAGTGAAATAATAATAAATTAACTTATAATAAAATTCTTTTTATATTGAGACTAACTGAATCTATCCTAAACTAGTTTAACTTCTTATTATTACATTAGTAAAACTATCATCTAAAGTAACTAATAATCAATTAAACATATTACCACTATGAAGAAATGTAATAAATGAAACTACTAATTAATCTAATCTAACTAGAGGAATACTTCACCTCAAGCAGCCTTGCATAAGGATTCATAACCTTGAATCAATTCAAAACTTTAATCAATTGAAGATAATTGTACCCTTGCATTAATAGTACTAGACATTATAATAGCAATAGTATATATTAATTATTGTAATCTAAAAAAATATTTGAGAACATTTGAACCAAAACTGTTAAGACTTTCTTGGATTTTATAGGAAATCTTAGAAGCAATGATCATAAATTTTGTTGAATCTCTATTGCCCACATTTCATTCTTTAATAATATATGACTTATTATAAAAATTAAACAACTACTTAATAAAGCTACAGACGTGGAGTCCAAGTAGAACTCAAACATGCCATCATAGATCTTTTAATTGTATAGGAACAAAATTGTCACCCAACAGATGGCCATTGTCAATGCATAAAGTTTCCATCTCTATGTGCATAGAACACTAGTACAAAAACAACAATATATGACTAAATAAAATACTAAAAATTGTAGGTGAATGACTAATTTTGATTACGTGACCAGTAGTAGTTTATTGCCAGTCATTTATCTTGCGACCAAATTTATGACTAAACTATTTTAGTCATTAATTTGGTCATTTATTTAAACATTTATTTAGTAGTTTATTTGGTCATTTATTTGGTCATTGATTTGGTCATTGATTTAGTCATTTATTTGGTCATTTATTTAGTCATTTATTTAGTCATTTATTTGGTCATTGATTTAGTCATTGATTTAGTCATTTATTTAGTCATTAATTTATTCATATATTTAGTCATATATTTAGTCATTTATTTAGTCATACATTTAGTCATATTAGGGCACGATGGAATCGAACCACCATCCTCCTACTTGTAAAGTAGGCACTCTTCCATTGAGCTAGTACCCTTTAAAGAATAATCATACTATGTATACTAGTACTTTCCATTAAACATGATTTCAAGTTTTTCCATCTATAGTTCAAGGGTTATGATAGTAAATGGTTTTGACAATCATTCAAAACAAAGTATGTCAAAGACTGTTATGAGGGAAAAAAATTGATTATCAAAGATTGTTATGAGGAATTTTTTTGGAGGTTTATGAGTAACGAAGAACTTTGAATGCCAAGTAGAATCAAATTTGACTGTCATTGCACAACATGCCTGCAAGTTCCAATAATATCTTCATTGTCCACCTTGATGAGTCATTTTCCTTTGTCAAGACTCATCCACAAGGCCATAGAACATTCAATGAATTGATCATAAGTTATCAATATAAATATATATGGTGACAATCTTCAAGTAATTAATGAAAATTTTCCACTATGTCTGTAACACTTTTAAGAGAGTTTTTGACAAAAGATTGAGCAATCAACATTAAATCTAATATAGAAACTTTAGCGAAGAGGTAGGAGAAACATTCATGAAAATAATCTCAAGTCTTTAAAAGGAATGGAAGATATTAAAACAATTGAATCTATAAACAAATCTTTATGCACTGTAACTGTCGCTAACTTGAAAGTTTGGACTGAGATTTTGTGATCTCCTTGAAAAAAAATGTGTTCATTGGCAACTAACAAGATTAAAACACTCTTCAATCTGAAAATCTTCACTAGGATCTACACTTAATTCCAAGGTTTTACAGTCACACATCTTCATCCTTGACACAAAAGATTTCAAAAAACCTTATACTTTCACCAAGGAAACAAGGAATTCTTCCACAAATCATGACAAATCATTTGAAATTACATATGATACAAACTAGCAAGACCTAGACTAGTAGATCTTAATGAACTCTGACATTGAGATTTGGAAACATTAAATACATTGCCATTATAGACTAATGTATTGAAGGTTTCATGTTTCTTAATTCTTTATAGACAAGTTCTTTAGTTATAGACACCAATTTAATACTCTCTAGTGGCACACAACTATAGCAGAGTGCAAGTACAAATACTAATTTTTTATGCATCTTTCATCATCACCAATGTTCCCTTTGAATATAATATCACAAGTGTGCCCTTTGAATATAATATCACATGCATGCCTTGATCAGTTAACATAGGTAGACTTAAAGAGTAAAAAGGAATCTTGAAGAGATACATCAATCATTTAAGTTTATTTACCCCATGTTAGCTACATGCCTAAGTCCTTAAATCCACCTTGCTAATACATGCCATTTGGAGGAAGCTCTTCATTGAGTCAATGTCTTTATACCCACCTATTTATCATAGTGATAACCAACCACACTTTTCTAAAAATTCATGGAATTCTTCTTCATAGTATAAAATATTCTCTTTAGTCACTACTGGAAGCCAACCAGATTTGTCATAATAACATATCTTCATTGTTAAACCTACAAATTTTGAGATATTCAAGACTACAGTGTAATATTGTTGGAGTAGTTACCCTTATTATCTACTAGCTACAATAAATAATGTTTTTAACTCAAAAAATGTTTAATAAAACAAATAATAATAAATTTGGTTGTGTCAAACAAGTACTAAAACTTGGTACAAATATTGATTCCAATAGCATTGAACCATGCACTAAATATCCAAAATAGATAGGCTCCTAAGATTTTATTGTCGCAGATGAAAATAACATGAATAAATTTGCACTAAGATTGTGCATATACTTTATGCAGATTTGTTTTTTGTGTGTACCACTGTACTGGTAGTCTATTTCCTCCAAGAACATTAATAAATCCTAAATGCAAAGGCTTGTGAATGTCTCTAATTAAGTGGGAAAGGAACATCAGACTTTCTGTTAGATTATTTGCCTCATTTTGTGTATATCGAGCAATCATTGCATTCCTTGAAATGACATATTTTTCTAGCATTGTGTCAAATAGTTCAAATGTCTTCTCTATGATTCCACTTTTTTCATACATGCCTACTAGAGCAGTTGCAACTACATCTGATATATACCCTCTAAATGAAAAAGTGAGAATAAAAGGAAAAGTTATGTAAGTTTTTGGTCTTAGATGTAATTCATTTAAAAGAAAGAAATTTATGGACCAGACTAACTACAAAACTATATTAAAAAAAACTATAAGTAACTACTGAGGTGCCTAATGATGACTAGGAAGATCCCTCAACCCAGTCCCCAAACCCACATGACTTTTTAGATGATAAAAACCAATCCAGAGGGGAGCATCAAAATGACGGCTTTGGCAAGGGGGAAAAAGTGTGGTGTAATTTCAACGTGAACATTGTGTGGATGAGAATTATTAGGGAAGCTGTGAATCCCAAAATCCTCGAGGATATAGATGGCAGAATCCAGAAGGAGTACCTGATTGACCCTACCCTGATCGTCCTCAGCGATAAGGCTAGAGAAATGGAGCTGAATCTTCTTAACAACACAAAGAACAGTATGATGGACCAGTTCATGTCATCTAAATGGCTCTTTCATGAACTTGGAGAACTCAAGGAAAAAATCTAGGGCATTGAAAACAACAAGGATCACAAAGCCATTGAGGATCTTCGTCGCCTGGAATCAAGGATTAACCAAATGGAAGATAAGATGAAAATTCTTGAGGAAACCCTCAAAGGTATTGCTGAGTAAGACTTCAACATCCTTAAGGCCTCAAACGAGCACATCAAACTGCTCATAGACAAAATGGAAGAAAAGATGGAAGGAAAGGATATTTAGAAGATCAAGGAGGCAACAGAGAAGATAGAGCTTCTCGAAACCAATGCTGCAGTAATGCTCAGCAAGCTCTCTTGACCTTTCCTCCTGGTGCCTTTTTCCCTGTCTCTTTTTTGTTCTATTTTGATTGTTCCGTCTTTGTGGTTGTTTGTCTCTCGGCCTGACTGTGGCCTATTTCATCATTTGTTTTTTCTTCTATAATGTGTAAAAATGGAAGAGTATGAGAAATGGGATGTATTTAATGTGTGAAGGAATATAGGATCTATCCCTAATCCAAATTCCCAAAGGAGAGATCCAAATTTATTAACCACAAGGAAGTGAATCAATGCACAAATGAATCAAACTATGGAGAATATGAAGAAAGGAAGGAAACCCTATAGTGTGTTATAACAAAGTGTGTGCTTGAAAACTTAAATGAATAGAAGACAAATGCTAACCTTGAAATAGGGTAAATCTGGAAAATACTATTTTATGATGTCTGTGTTCAGTTTCAAGAGATTCTATAATCAGATATGGCCTATAAATGTAGAAACAGAGAAAACCTAGAAACCTTCTATCTTTTAGAGCAAGGTCATTCTTGACCTCAAGATTAGGGTAAGATCTTACCCTAGGGTATAATCTTGACCCCCACTAGAAGTCCTCCTTGACCTAAAATAGCTCTGACAAAAATTTTGTTCACAGATCTCAAAAGTTCACTGAAAAGGGTATCCAGATCTGCACTAATATTCATCATCCCGCACTTGCACCTGCACCTGCAAGAAAAAGGGTTTTTTTGTTTGGATGAGGGGTTTTCCTTGGTCAAACCCCACTTTGGAATCAACCTTGAAATGTAATTGAAATTGCAATATATAAACAAAGTAAATGGAACTATTCACCTTGCTTATGTTGAAATCCTTGTGGAGGATTTGAATCCTTGAATCCACAAGTATGGATGCTCCAAATGAATGTGGAATTGCATGTAGGATGTCTCAAATCAATTGCATTAGATCTTCAACACCAATCTTGAATAGATCTTGGAATAGGAAGAAGCTTGGATGAATGTGGATGGAGAAATCTTCAACAAGAGGGCTCCAAAGAGATTGAATCCTTCAATGGCCAATAATGGATCTCCTTGATGAATTGGATCATGAATGCTTGAATGCTTGAGGATGAATGAATTCTTGAATTCTTTCCTTCTCCTTCTTGCTTTCTTGATTTCTTGATTACACTTGAGAGCTTGATCATGAAAAGTGAATTGCTATGAAGTTGCTTGGTGAAAATGACATGAGGAAGGCTTCCTTTTATAGTGATCTAGGCCACAAACTTCTAGAGGGGCCAACATAGGGGAATTAAATTCCAATTAGGCATTAACCCTTAGAAATGGACCTAGATTAAATACAATTTAAGAGTTTACCATTCCAAAATCTGAAACAGCCGACCCAGAAGTGAGAAATAAAACTTTTCGAAGCCCGACATCTCGAAACCTCCAGAATTTGAAATTTAGACCTAGGGTCAAGGTCAAGGTCAACCTTGACCTAGAAGGTCAAGCTTGACACGAAGGTCACAAATCTTAGTTTCTCAAGACCAGGTGCCAAAAATAGGCTGGAAAAAGGTGGAGAGAGAAGCAAAAAAGGGGGAAAAAGCCAGATCCATTCTAAGACCTATTCAAGGTGCTTGACATGAACCTAGACCACATACTCAGAGGGCTAAACCTGTTCTAAATGGAAGTTCTTCCATTTTCTAATGATACATTTAACCCTCACTTTAGCAAGAGTATGGACTCGACGCAAACTCTTGGTAAAGGAGATCACAATGAAAAGATAATCTTATTGAAATCAAAGGGACAAAGGAAACCTCAAGCCCCCAAGGACTCAAGTCTTCATCAACTCCAAGATTACAATAAGAGAGACATATCTAGAAAAAGAGAAAGAGAGAGAGAATGTGATTACCTCACCCAATGAGAACTTATGTTCCATTGTGAACCACACAAGGAAACAATGCAACTGGAAAGATGGAATTGAACCGTTTAGTGAATGTGTCGACTCACTAGTCAACCCATAAAAGATTCACCCTCAGGAATATTCTATTCCATAAGAGTAAAACCAAAAGCAAAAGAGATCCAGTCTTAAGGACACCTTCGACCCTAAGGGATCAAAAATTTGAAATTGGAGGGATCAAGAGATCCTAAATAAAAATTCATGCTTTAAGGATTAGTCACTAATCCATAAAGGGAGAGAAGTGCCTTGAAAAATATATGTATATCGAAAGTGCATATGTGCAATGGGTGAGAAGAGTGTATGCCCCCATGTTAAAGTCATTGCTAACACTTTAACAGGAGCAATGGCTTGAATGGAAACATAAACAACTCCACTAATTATGTTTCCACTAGGAGATTCCCCCAAGAGAAGACAAATCAAGGGAAATACCACATAAACATACAGAGAACACATAAGGGATCCACCTGTCATGGGGTCAGTATCATCATAAGATAATATATATATATGATATTATTACAAATGAATTGACATCATTCCCCAGAGAAAGTAGAACTACAATCATGATGGAGGAAAGAATACTTAAGAGATACAAAGAAGAGTCTTTTCGGACCACAACATGGAGACCAAAAAGATTTAGTGCTACCAAGTCGCAAATCCAAGTGGACTATACAAGGAAACATTTATGAACAATAGCATAGGTACAACATAACATGAAATAACATATAGAAGAATAGAGATACATATAGAGGAAATATACAACAGGTTTGATTCCTTTATCACCTTGCACCAAAAAAGAAACAAGGGTCATATAAAAGAATCTAATAAACATTTAGCAAACACATCACGGGAGAAGCACAGTACAATAGGCAAACACACAAAAAGCTACCATAAAGGACAATCCATTCAAGCATGCCTCCTACTCTCCCCATCTTGTTCTATATCATTTAGGGAAGGTGGGTAACTTGTAAGAGGGACTATATGCAACACAGTAGGAATGATAGCCAGTTCCAAACAAGGATCCTCTTGAGAATCATAATGTTTGATACTAGGTGTAAGTGTCAATTGTGATGAAAGCATATTAGGTAAATCAATGTCAATGTCAATAGTCTCATATTCATCATTAACATTATTAGTATCATCAAGAGTATACTCCTCATCCAAATTAATCAAAATAGGATCTAAGATACGAATAGAATCATCATAATCTTGCATTTCAACATCATTAATAATAGTAACTTCCTCTAACACATCATGCATAGGCTTGTCAAAAAAAGGTAAAGAATTTTGAAGAACAGAATTATGAGCCTTCACTTGAGCACGACACTTCTTATGATGTTCATTAGCAGATTGATTACATTTTGTTTTACTTGAAATATGTTGAGAACTAGGAGGAACAACTATCAGATCCTTCATAGGTTCTATAGGAGGATTAGTAGGATTCTCAGCAGACTGACAAGCAACACTAGGAGCTTGATGAACATAAGTAGAATCCATAGATAAAGAAGGTATGGAAGATGTAGGAAAAAGACCATGATTAAGATCCATTGGAGGCATGCTTAACTCGAGAATCTTATGATGCTTATAGGCTTGGTATGAGCAGAAAAGATTATCAGATCGAGAAGGACATGAATTAGGTAATGAAGGCCAAAAGAAATCAAGGGTAGCACAATCCCTGGGCCTAGAAGGTTGATATAAACTATGGTTAACCATCTTCACTTCTTCATCATGAATGAATTTAAGACACTTATGGATAAGAGAAGCAACAACATGCATGGAATTCAACCAAGGCAAACCAAGATTAACTTGAAATTGATTGGAAGTAGGAACAACAACAAAGGTAGTGTTCACAATTTTACCACAAAGTTCAACCGATAAGTTAATAGACCCAAATGATGGATAAATAAAACCATTACAAGTTTGAATCCACACATCAGATGTATCATAAGAATCACGTTGCAAGTTTTTCATAAAAATATTTTCTTCAGTAATAACATTGACTAAGGATGTAGGATCAACAAGAAAACCATGCATAGGTATCTGAGAAATCCTAGCATAAATGTAAAGGGGACCATCAGGAGCTTTAATAGTCTCAAAATCATCAAAGGTAATCAAGAGTTCCCGAGGTCTTTTATTCTTAGGTTACTTTCAAGGTTTAGGTTGAGATTTTAATTCAGACTATGGTTTTGGTTGAGGTTGATGCAAGAAGAGGATGAGAGGGGCCAAGGAATGGTACACCCTACCAGGTCCACCTCCCAGAACAACATTTGGAAGAAATAACATACAATAGTGAGAGAGAGAATGCATAACTTTCATATATTATCTTCAAATTGATTCATACATGTCAGGCTGTAAGGCCTTCCTAGTTTCAACTAGATATTATAATCAAGTACATAAGTCCTCAAACATGCAAGGATCTACCAACAATCTCTACTTTTCTATCTCCTATCTTCTATCCAAAAATTGACTCTCTAAAATCTAACCAAACAATTAAATTTATACAAGAGGCTACCGAACTGAGTCAGCCTTCAGATCCATAATCAATGGAAGGGACAACCAGATCTAGGTCCAAACACTTCTCAATAATGGATACCAGCATTAAATCCATGACCCATAATAAATGCACAAGTTGGCCTCAACAAAACTCAAAAGAAACCCATCGGTAAGCAAAGCCAACTGAGTGCTAGACAAGCATCACTGAGTGCCAGGGAAATTCACTGAGTGCCAAAGAGATAACTGACCAACATCGATGAACAAAGGAAATCGAGCAACACCGAACCAACTCAGTCAAAGAAGGAACCGAGCACCACAAAAAAACTCAACTCTATTTTTGGTGACACAAGATTGCTAAGGACCCAAGATGCTCCTGCATCAGACACCTGGGGTTATTTGAAAATGATTCTCTGAATCATTCAGTAGGTATGATTTGAGCTGCATCCAACTCAGACTGTGAAATCCAGGAACTGTCTTCAATCGGTCTGTTCTTCCACTTTACTAGATATTCCATATACTATTTCCCTCTTGTACTTTTGCCAATTCTTTGCTCCATAATATTCTCAACTTCTTCATTCTACTTCTTTGGATAATCCATCAGTACTTTCATGTCTTCTTCAGGTTCATGATACTTATACAAATTGGTGATGTTGAAAATAGGTGAAATATCCATGTCATTAGGTAACTCAACTTCATATGCATTTCCACTATCAAATTTTCTCAAAATCTTGCAAGGTCCAAAATTATTCATTTTCAACTTCCCATATGTTCCAACAAGAAATCTGTCTTTCTTCAAATGAACCATTACTTCATCACCAACATCAAAAGTCTTATGTCTTCTTGATTTATCAGCTTTGTCCTTGTATTTCTGATTACTCTTTTCTAGCTTAATCTTCACATCTTCATGCAATGTCTTCATGTACTCAGCAAATTTTACTCCTTTAGCACTTATTTTTCTTTCATCAACAATGTCTCTCAAATCAGATATACCTCTCGGTTGTATGCCATTCACAATCTCAAAAGGTGTTTTTCCAGTACTCATATTCACTAAATTATTGTATGCAAACTCTGCTTGTGCCAACATAGAATCCCAATTACTTGGTGTGTCTCCAACTAAACATCTCAAAAGATTTCCCAAGCTTCTGTTCACAACTTCTGTTTGTCCATCTATTTGTGGGTGAAATGTAGAACTATATTTCAACTCAGTGCCAAATTTTCTCCAAAGGGTCTTCCAAAGGTATCCAACAAATTTACTATCTCAGTCAGAGATAATACTCCTCGGTAATCCATGCAATCTGACAATTTCCTTAAAGAAAATATCTACTGCATGTACTACATTTGATGTCTTTCTACAAGGTATAAAATGTGCCATTTTAGAAAATCTATCCACAACAACAAATATGGAATCATTACCTCTTACTATCTTCGGTAAGCCAAGAAAAAAATCCATACTAATGTCAATCCAAGGTTTCTCAGGGACAACAATAGGTGTATACAATATAGTATGCTGACTTAATCCTTTTGCAACTTGACAAACTCCACAACTTTTCAATAATTTCTTAACATCTTTATACAACTGTGGCCAAAAGTATTTCTCCTTAAGCAAGTTCAATGTCTTATCAATCCCAAAATGTCCAACCAAACCACTACTATATTTCTTGTTTATCAAATTAGTTCTCATAGGTCCTCTCGATATACACAACTAAATACCTTTAAACAACATACCTTCTTGAATGAAATATTGTTCCCATTTAGTACGCTGTTGATCTTGAATAGGTTCTCTGCACTTTCTCCATGGCTCAGAAAAATTAGGATAAACTTCATAAGAATCTCTCATATCATCAAAGCCAAGAACTTGAATTTTCATCTTGGTCATCAAAGATCTCCTTCTACTCAATGCATCAGCAACTCGGTTAGTGACTCCACTCTTATGCTTTATCACAAATGTATAACTTTGCAAATACTCAACCCATTTCATATGTCTATGATTTGACTTATTCTGACTACCCAAATACTGTAAAGCCTTATGATCGGTATACAACACAAGTTCACTCAGTATCAAATAATGTCTCCATTTCTTTAGGGCTTGAACAATAGCATAGAATTCTTGATCATACACATAATATTTTCTCCTTGCATCATTCAACTTTTCACTAAAGAAAGCAACAAGTTTACCTTCTTGACTCAACACAGCTCCAATTGCCCTTCCACTTGCATCACATTCCACTTGAAATAACTTATTGAAATCAGGCAATGCCAAAATAGGCAATTCAGTAATCTTCTGCTTCAAAGTCTCAAAACTTTTATTAGATCCATGTGTCCACTTGAATTCTCTTTTGTCTCCTCTCATAGTCTCAATCATAGCATTGCAAATTGAATTGAAATTCCTTATGAACTTTCAGTAAAAAATTTCCAAACCATGAAATGATCTTACCTCACTAGCATTCACAGGTGTAGGCAAATTCAAAATAGCTTCAACCTTTTTAGGATCCATTTTCAAACCATCAGCTAAAATCACAAATCCCAAATACACAATCTCCTCTTTCATGAATGAACACTTTTTCAGATTTATCAGCAACTTTTCTTCTTTCAATCTCTGCAAAACTTGTCTAACATGCAACAAATGTTCTTCTCTGGTCTTACTGAATATCAAAATATCATCAAGATATACAATCACAAACTTACCCAAGAATTTCTTCAAAACTTCATTCATCAACCTCATTAAAGTACTCGATGCATTAGTTAAACCAAAAGGCATACCAACCACTCATACAAACCTTCTTTTGTCTTGAAAGCAGTCTTTCATTCATCACCTTCTCTAATTTTGATCTGATGATACCCACTTTTCAAATAAATCTTGGTAAAATACTTTTCTATAGTCAAACTATCCATTATGTCATCCATTCTCGGTATAGGAAACCTATACTTCATTGTTATCTTGTTGATTGCTCTGGAATCAGTACACATTCACCATTCTCCATTCTTCTTCAGTGCCAATACTGTAGTTACTGTACAAGGACTCAAACTTTCTCTGATCAAACCTTTCCCCAATAATTCTTGAATCTATCAGTTCAATTCCTGATTCTTGGTAGGTGTTAATTGATGAGGTGCCTTATTCGGTAAACTAGCTCCAGGGATTAGATCCATACAATTATCAATGCTTCTCTTTGGTGGCAAACCATCAGGTACATTATCAAAAATGATTTCATTATACTCGGTGAGTAACTTATCAATCTCCTCAGGGACACTATCCTCTATTTTCTTACTCGGTTTGTTAGGAATCATAACAAAACATACGTCATTCTTCTTCAAATCCTTAACAAAATTTCTTCCTTCCATCAAGCAAACTTTCACAGATGTGCCAAAATTACTAACAGATTCTTCAAACAAAGGTAACAAAATTTGTCTTCTTCCATCAGCCCAAAAAGTATATTTATGCAATCTCCCATCATATATAGCATGTCTATCATATTTCCAAGGTCTACCCAACAAAATATGACAACAATCCATAGGCATGATATCACATAACACCTTATCATAGTACTTTCCAATTTTCAAATTCACATAACATTGTTCACTTACCAAGAGTGTATGCTCATCTTTGATCCATGAAATCTGATAGGGCTTCGGATGTTCCAACCTTTTCAACTGCAACTTTGTGACCATTTTCTTAGATTCTAGATTCTCTGAGCTACCACTGTCAATGATTACCTTCCAAACTTTATCAGAAACTCTACATCTGGTCTTGAAAAAAAATTTCCTTACCAAATCTTCCTTTTTAACTTCATTCCAAAGTTCTCTTCTTACCATCAAGTTATTTTCCTTCTCTGGTTCATTCGGTGACTCTTCTTGCACCAAAGCATTTCTATTGTTACCAGCCTTCTTACTTGCATGTGTACACTCAAATGATCTATGTCCTTCTTCTCCACAATTGTAACAACTTCCTCAGAAACCACCTCTGTTATAACCACCTTGTTAGTTACTGCCTCTGCCTCTAGATGAACTTTCACCTTTCCACTCGGTCTTGCCTTTATCCAGATTTGTCTTTTCTGGTTTAGACCTACTGTTTTCACCATGGGATCTACTTCTTCCTCTAGGAAATCTACCACCTCTACCTCTTTGTCTTTGCTCATGTCTCTTGTTCAATTTCTCCTCAGCTTTCAATGCAAATTGATAAGCCTCTTCAATGTTCTCCAACTTGACCAAACTGATTTCTTCCTAGATGGAAACTCTCAAACCATTCAGGTATCTAGCAATTTTTTCCACATCATCTTCATCATGTCCAGATCTGATATCTAATCTATAGAATTCCTTAGTATAATCCTTTACCGAGATATCTTTTTGCCTTAAACTTTGCATTTGCCTAACTAGGTTAATCTGATAATCACAAGGTAAGAACTTTCCTTTCAATTTATTCACCATTTTATTCCATACCTTGATTTTTTCTTTTCCTTTCCTCTTTCTGTCCAGCTACAGATGTTCCCACCATAAGGATGCATGACTTTTCAACTTTGTGCTTGCAATTTTCACCTTCTTTTACTCAAAATACTTTTCCATCTCTCTGATCCAATCCACCAATTCATCAGAATCCAATTTTCCACTGTACTTAGGAGGATTGAAGTGTGGTGTAGACTTCAGACTTGTCAAAGCCTTCAAGAATCTTTCTTCACCTTGATCCATCACAGGTACAGGTTCTACATCACCTTGTTCTACCTTAATTTCATCATCACTAACATATTCAAGATGTCTTCCTCTTCTCTAGGCGATTTCAACAGCTTCTAATCTAGCAGCAATTTGTCTCAACATGTCTGCCAATCATGGATCTGCATCTCACCTCCCATGAACTATCTTGAAAACCCTCTGCAGTTGCAGGTCAAATCGCAATCTACTACCCCACAACAATTCAACTAGGGCTTCATAAGAAGGAACCTTCAAATCTAGATTCACAAACCTAGATCCAGAAATCAGCTCACTCTGATACCACTTGATGCAAGCAGAGGAAGGGAGGGGCCAAGGAATGGCACACCCTACCAGGTCCACCTTGCAGAAAAACATGCGGAAGCAACAACATACAATAATGAGAGAGAGAATGCAAAACTTTCATATATTATCTTGAAATTGATTCATACATGCTGAGTTGTAAGGCCTTCACGGTTTAGGCCAGATATTACAATAAAATACAAAAGTCCTCAAAGATTCGAGGATCTGCCAATAATCTCTACTTTTCTATCTCCTATCTTCTATCCAAAAACTGACTCTCTAAACTCTAACCAAACAACTGCATTTATACTAGAGGCTACCGAACTGAGTCGGCCTTTAGATCCACAATCAATAGAAGTGATGACTAGATCTAGGTCCACACGCTTCCCAATAATAGATACGATCATTAAATCTGTGACCCATAATAAATACTTTAGCCGGCCTCAATAGAACTCAAAAGAAACTCATCGGTAAGAAAAGCCAACCGAGTGCCAAACAAGCATCACCGAGCGTCAAAGAGATAACCGACCAACACCGGTGAACAAAGGAAACTGAGCAACACCGAACCAACTTGGTCAAAGTAGGAACCGAGCAACACAAACAAAATCAACTCTATTTTTGGTGACATAGGACTGCCAAGGACCCAAGATGCTCCTGCATCAGAGGTTGGGGTGGAACTTGAGATTGAGGCTGAGGTGGAGATACAGATTGAACAACATACTGCACATGGTTAAAAATGTGATTAAGATCATCCATCTTTGAATCATAAACAATATCCATAGAAAATGGTTGAGCAATGGTATTAGTATCATGTGTAGGTAAAGGATTCATGTAGATTTAGGAGGAGAGACATATTTGTCCCCACTACCATCAAGATTATCATCAAATAAGGTGTTCAAATCAATTAAATCTTGAACCTTATGTTTTAAAGAATAACACTTCTTAGTATCATGACCATTCCGACGATGATATTGACAAAAAGCTTTAGGATCAAAGGATTTGGATGCCACTGTAGCAGGTAAAAGAGGTTGAATAGGAGGTAAAGTAATCATATTAGCAGTTAACAACCTATTCATAATAGAATTTAATGATTCAGAAAGAGGAGAAAACATACGATTCAGTCAAAAAGTAGTGGATGTAGAAGTGGCATTGTGGGATGCAACAACAACTTGATCAGCAACTGCATTCACTTGTTTATTTATCTTGACATAGTTGTTGAATTTTTATTTTTTTTTTGGATTAGGAGCAACATCACTCTTATCAACTGGAATAGGAGCCATTGGAGTGTTTCTCTCAAATTGACTCATTTGTAATTGATAATGATGAAGTGCTGCACAAAGTTGTTGAAAAGAGGTAAATTCAGTAAGCAGAATCTTATCTCTAATATCCTTTTACAAATTTGAAATAAACATACATTGAATATCCATATTAGGAACATGATAGGAAATCTGAGCATACAAATGCTTAAATCTACCAATAAAATCAGTCAATTTTTCCTTAGTGTTTTGCTTACAATGCATCAAATCAATCAAAGACACTTGCAGACCAATGTTATTTTGAAATTGTTGAATAAAAGCATTAGCAAGTTTTGGAAAAGAGTCAATAGAATAAGGAGACAAGGAACAATACCATTGTAAGGCCTTGTCATGAAAATTTCTAGCAAACAACTTGGCTAAAATCCTATGGTCATGAGCATAATCACTACAAAGGATTTGAAATGTTTTAACATGATGAACAGGGTCTCCCTTACCATTGTAATTTTCAAGACGAGGCATATCGGCTTGCTAAGGAACATGAGCATGAATGATGTCTAGGGATAAAGGACTTCCCATGTCACATGTAGGAATGCTAAAGTTGTTTTGAGTCAAGAATGGAAGTTGTTATTGTAAAGATGACATAGTTTGAGCCAAATTGATGATTGTTGAATCATTAGAGGAAATAGGAGGCATATAAACATTAGAAACACTAGGTAAAGTGTATGAAGTAGCAGGAATGGAAGACACAACTGGAGGAACACTTGGAACTACAGTTGGAAGAGGATTGGAATAAGTAAAAGGAAAATTATGATAAGAAGGTTGTGATGTAGGAAGGGACATAGGAGGAACACTCATAGGAATAGAGGGAACCATCACAGTCACCAAAGGAGGAGTATAAATAGGAATACTAGGTAAAATGAATAGAAGAGGGTTCCACACTAGTGACAAGAGGAGTAAATCCAAAATCTTGAGCTTCTTGAGCTAAAGGTTTAACATTTGAATGCACAAGATGAATAATACCACATAAGAGATTAACACCTTAATCACTATCATGAAAAACTTTCTTAAGAGTCTCTATAGCTTGAATAGAATCTTGATTATGGTTTTCTTGAATAAGCCAATTACCCATTTTATCAAGTTTGATTGAAATTTTTTGGACTTGTTCAAGAGGAACTCTTAAAGCATCATCCTCATCATGAGATGAGTGAGAAGAGTTTTTCTCCATAGTAGGATTGGAATCATGAATAATCAAATTGTCATCTGGGATCCTAAGGAAAGGAGAAGAAAACTCAGGATCAAAAAGCACCCATAAGTCTACGACTTCATCTAACCGGAATATTATAACTAGGACTAGATGTAGTAAAACTCATATACCAATGCAAATGAACTGAAGTAAGAAAACACAAAATATTTTAATTTTATATGAGATGCAAACACATAAAATAAATCTAATTCATGCAAGCTCTAACACCATAAAAGAAAGATTTGTCTATCGTGGGTTCACCAAAATGTAACATGTAGGTGAACACACAAGATAATACAAAGGGAAATCTAACACAATAGGGCATCTAATTTCCACAAAAGAAAGGGGTAAGCATGTCGGGTTCAACAAAATGTAACGTGTAAAAATGGAAGAGTATGAGAAATGTGATGTATTGAATGTGTGGGGGAATATAGGATCTATCCCTAATCCAAATTCCCAAAGGAGAGATCCAAATTTATTAACCACAAGGAAGTGAATCAATGCACAAATGAAACAAACTATGGAGAATGTGAAGAAAGGAAGGAAACCCTATAGTTTGTTATAACAAAGTGTGTGCTTGAAAACTTAAATGAATAGAAGACAAATACTAACCTCAAATAGGGTAAATCTTGAAAAGACTATTTTCTGATATCTGTGTTTAGTTTCGGGAGATTCGACAATCAAATCTAGCCTGGAAATGCAGAAATAGAGAAAACCCATAAACCTTCTGTCTTACAGAGCAAGGTCATACTTGAACTCAGGATCGAGGTAAGATCTTACCTCGGGGTACAATCTTGACCCCACTGGAAGTTGTCCTTGACCTTAAACAACTCCGACAGAAATTTTGTTCACAAATCTCAGAAGTTCACCAAAAAGGGTATCTAGATTTGTACTGATATTCATCGTCCCACACCTGCACCTACAAGAAAAAAGGGTTTTTGTTGTTAGGATGAGGGGTTTTCCTTGGTCAAACCCCAGCTTGGAATCAACCTTGAAATGTAATATATAAACAAAGTAAATAGAACTATTCACCTTGCTTATGTTGAAATCCTTGTGGAGGATTTGAATCCTTGAATCCACAAGTGTGGATGCTCCAAATGAATGTGGAATTGCATGTAGGATGTCTCAAATAAATTTCATTAGATCTTCAACACCAATCTTGATTAGATCTTGGAATAGGAAGAAGCTTGGATGAATGTGGATGGAAAAATCTTCAACAAGAGGGCTCCAAAGAGATTGAATCCTTCAATGGCTAACAATGTATCCCCTTGATGAATTGGACCATGAATGCTTGAGGATGAATGAATGCTTGAATTATTTTCTTCTCCTTATTTCTTGCTTGATTTCTTGATTACACTTCAGAGCTTAATCATGAAAAGTGAATTTCTATGAAGTTGCTTGGTGAAAATGAGAGGAGGAAGGCTTCCTTTTATAGTGATCTAGGGCACAAACTTCTAGAGGGGAAAACATAGGGGAATTAAATTCCAATTAGGCCTTAACACTTAGAAATGGACCTAGATTAAATACAATTTAAGAGTTTACTGTTTCAAAATCCAAAACAGCCATCCCAGAAGCGGGAAATAGAACTTTCTGAAGCCCGACATCTCGAAACCTCCATAATTTGAAATTTAGATCCAGGGTCAGGGTCATGGTCGACTTTAACCTAGGTTAGAGTTGAGGTCGACTGTGACCTAGGTTAGAGTCAAGGTCAACCTTGACCCAGAAGGTCAACCTTGACCCTAAGGTCTAATATCTCAATTTCTCAGGACCAGGTACCAGAAATAGGCTAGAAAAAGGAGAGAGAAGCAGAATAGGGGGAAAAATCCAGATCCATTCAAAGACCTATTCAAGGTGCTTGACATGATCCCAGACCACTTACTCAGAGGGATAAACCTATCCTATATGGAAGTGCTTCCATTTTCTAATGATACAACTTCCTTAAGACTTGATCTCTTAATTACAATATTTTAAGATGTTGTGGGTTTCAAGAACCCTGTAAAACCCGTTTTACTTAATAAAAAACAATATCAATTCTAACAGTAACAATAAGCAAGATTATCATTATATTGTTTCCCTAAAAAGAAACTCATAAGTGAGATGAGCATAAGAGAAAAAGATCAAGGGAAATAAAATTCACAAACATCAAGACCATATGAAATAATTAAAAAATTAAAACAACAATGCACAAAGGTACCCGACTTTTAGTGTAGTAGTTTTTTTTGCCATCATTGTGCTCACTAGTGCCCAATCTGTACCAGTTAACTTCTCTATGTTCAGAAAGCATTCCCACAATGATCTGCAACCATAACAACAAAATAAGGATGTAAAAAAATGCTAATAGTTACAATGCATATATGAAATAACGGCCCTTATGTCTTAAAGTTGTAACCATCAATTTCTTCAACAAAAATATTTCTAAGTCTGTACAATTTCCCATTTAACATAACAATGCAAACTCTTTTTTAAAGATTTTATTCAAAGTAAACTAAAAGACCTAAACTTAGAGGTCACAGCTAGTAAGGAGGCTTTTGGGATCTGACTTGTTCTGCAAACTTTGAAACATGACAGCTGCCATTTTTCCTTCATTCAAACTATCTGTCAACTCTTACAAAGTTTGATACAAATAGAGCTGGGCTACACATAATGGGATTTTTCATACACGATATTTATTCTCTGGAATCATAATTAAAGACCCTTAGAAATAGGGGTAACATTTCAAATAAAGTAATACTAAATGACTTACATACCATGTATGAGAAAAAACAACCACTGAATGATCTATATTTTGAATAGATAAACATATTTTCACTTGGTTTTCACTGTCCCACAAATCATTTCTCTTCTATTAAAAACCCAATTGAAATAGTCTTCATTAGACCATCAAACACTTCAAGTTGTGCTCAGTAAGCTTTCCATATGTATGAATTTAGAAATGGTAAATTAGATATCGATGATGAAACTAGCCTTTAGAAGATGAACATAGAGAAAAGTAGAGCTCATAATTGGGATGGTAAATGTTTAAAAATCTCCCAAGAGTGTTTCCACAACAAATAAAAGGAATAATACACCACCCATGTAGCCAACCTGAGATATATTATTCAAATATGTTGGTGAAAATCACAAACTCACAAAGCATGCAAGGATGGAGAGAGAAATAATACTAACCATTTTTTCTAAAATATACAGGGCAAAAAAGGCTCCATCTAAAACTACAACAGAAGTAGCAGTAGCATGCCCAACAATGGCCCTAGTTGCAACACCCAAAGGAGACTGCCAACAATACATTAAATAATAAATACATAATGTTGTTGAGTTCTCTGATAATTACTAGAGTGATATAATAAAAATTACTTGTGTAGCACCTAAGACAATGGTAGCTAACATAAAACAATCTCCCCATTCCTATATATTTTATATCAAATTAGATATTTGTTACAGTAAGAAAAAATAGATTTTAACCAACCATCTTCAATGACTTGAAGTACTTTTTATCTTCTCAAAATGTGTTCACTATATAAAATCATCTCAAGAAATAATAATATACAAAGGAAAGGAGTTTGAGTGTTACTCCATATTATCCAACAAATGAAACTATCAATGAAATAAATTCTAATTAAGATAAAGGAAGGAAATTGAAAAGATTCTCAGGAATTGAAGAATGATAGTTGGTTGTTGAAGTGATCTCATAGAAAAGAACATAAGGCTGAAAGACTTCCAAATAATTTTGACTGGTGTACTCAACTTGTTTGAAACCTGCAATTCAATTCAGTTGGCAAGTCTTTAGCGATGAAATTAAAAAACATTTCAAAACCTATATTACACATGCATTAATTTAACATGATACAGATGGTTGGAAATCCAATAATCAGATATGAAAATGTTCAATCTGATTCTGATTGATATGGTTCATTATTCAGATTATGATCAATTACATGCTACAAATATTGTGATCTCAAGTGAAGTTGAATTTTCATTTATATTTTTTTTGTTGATAAAACTGTAGAAAAGGGTTACAATTGTCTTTTTTGATTTTCTACTATTTTGGTTTTGAAGTCAGGACTCTGATCGGGAGTAAATCACCCCTTGCAACTTATACTGTAAGAACATATAGCCCAATTCCATATACAACTCACATTCTAATATTATCCATCCACAAAGACTAAGGTGGTGATAAACAAAATGTATAAATATTAATTAAAATACCTCTTTCTTCATCACCCTATCCTTGTTTGTTTCCATTTTTGTGAATGATAAGAAGCCTACCTATGGGAGATCTCAATGCACAACTTTTGAAGCTTTCATGTGGTAACAAATGCCAAATAATATACCAAAAATCTAATGATCCATCCTAGTCGAATTAATCTTGATCTTTTCATTAGCCACCTCAGGCAAAGTTCTTGGTCAATAATGACAACTT
The DNA here is from genome assembly GCA_027943335.1 of Chamaecyparis obtusa. Taxonomy (NCBI): domain Eukaryota; kingdom Viridiplantae; phylum Streptophyta; class Pinopsida; order Cupressales; family Cupressaceae; genus Chamaecyparis; species Chamaecyparis obtusa. The sequence continues at coordinate 615,821 of BSBK01000522.1, read as the reverse complement.
CCACTTTTTCTTCATTAGAGTCATTCTTGCAAACTTGTGTTAATGCATGGAGGCATTTTAAGGTCCCATAAACTAGTTTTAGATAATTATCTACGATTAGAGAAAAGTCACCAATAAAATGAGTGTTATCTAATTGAAGATCCACTTGTAACGAACCGCCTCTTATTTATGCTTGAATTCAAGCTGCCTCCAACATATAACCCAATGTTCGAGTGTACATACAAGAGGGAAATAAGGTGATGGTTAACAACTGACAAAAAAGAATTTGATTTCTTTACTGATGATTGGTATTATCATTTCATCTTGACAAACAAAACTTGTTAACTCTTGGTGCCTAAGATACAAAATTTAGCAAAAAATGTATAAATATATAGTAAGATTGAGACTGAAACCCAACCATACTGAACCAGGAGAAAAATAATCAATAAACTGAAAATCCTAAACTCAAAACTAAACCAACAACATAAAAATTATATAAATAATCATGTGATGGTTGTTGTGAACTTCGAGTTGGGAAAATATACATTAGAAATCCTTCTCATAGTTGTCTCATTTCTTCACTTGCCCCATAACTATTGAATGTGATGCTCCTTTAGAATGTGATAGTGCCCTCCATTGTTATATAATTTTAATGAGTTAGTTTTGGGAGATAAACCCCAAAGAGGCAACAAATAACTATACTGCATCCAAGAAAAGAAGAGTACAGATCATACTGTTATTTGATTTCAAAAGTCACATAAGACAACTCATGACAATATGTATACAAGAATTTATAGTTTGCTAAAAATTTATCACTGTAAGTTGTAACATTAGGGGAAGGGAAAATGATTTATAATACAATTTAATTGAAGACCTGCTAAGAGGATCTGGATGAATGACTCAACATGGGACTAGTAATTCAACATGTCATTCATAGTTGTTCACGTGTGGTTTTTTCAACATCCTAGAATGTGGCTCAGTGTTACATTTATACTTGCGAACAATTTCTTTGAATGTTTTTCTTTAAAAATTTTCACCAAATCTATTTTTCTCCTATTGACAGTCCACGAGACCAGATTTCATTTAGGTACACTGTCAAACAATTCACATGCCTTGCATGTGCTTTCACATTGTGCAGGCATCAGAACCACAACTCCCAAGAAAACATTTTTTAATTTGTTTTCTTCGATAGGAGTCCAAGTCCTATTTCAATGTTTCCATATTTTGGCATGGTCTGGAGGGTGTTGGTGCAAGCCACAGATGAAGTGAATATTTTCCTATATGAGATGAAGTGCAAGAAGGAAAAAATCAATGAGGATTAATTAAATACAACTTGCTGCAATATGGTTTTAGAGCTGACAAAAGTTGCAATCAATTGGAGCAATTTTCTTTTATAGATACTCATCAATAGATTTATACTATAGCTTTATAGAATACTATGAACCCTAAAGTTACAATTACATGAAAAGGTGTTATAACATAGTTGTTCAGGTCACCAAGGGCCTTGTTTGTATATCAGTTTGATTCTAAAGAAGATCTGATTGATGTTGTGTTTACATCTTCCATCATTTCAAGATATATGTAAATGATCGTCCATTTTAAATTTTAATTATCAATGATATGTTTTGTTTCTGGACTCAACCATTTTCAAGTTTTTAGCACCAACATTTCGGATCACAATTGAATCTAAAAACAAAAACTTTATGCTTTTTAGATTTTCCAATCTATTACTAATTGAGATCATTATATTATATTTTACTATTTAGATCTTTTCACTGGACAGTGACATGTAGAAGATTGTCATTTTTTACTACAGATACCTTGCACATAGACCTATTATATTTTTTAGAAAATGAATCTATGTAGATGGAGGTTTAACAGTATTCATTCCACCAGCGATGCTGACAAAATGGTATGTTGTTTAAAATTTTCACACATCTATTTCAAGTGATAATCAGGTGTCTAATATTTTTTGTAGTTTGTAACATGACTTAGAATATGTGATTGATTAGAGAAAAAGCTTACATTTTTTCCATGATCTTTTCCCGAAAACAAATTAAAAAATAAGAATCCTAGAGTCGAGACCATTGTGATCAAATGTTTGGTGCTGCAGTTGCAGTTGAATTTTCTTGGCACGATGATCAGTTGGTGTTGTGTTTTTTCCCCATTCGTTATGTTATTTCTTCCACGCGCTGTGTTTTCTTACATAATGTTTGTGTTTTCTTACATGGCAGTATAAGCCAAAATAATTGACTAAAATGATAAAATAAAACAACCCTAAGTTTTTTGTTTCTTTTTTAACTTAAAAAAATTCACTTTAAACACAATTCTTTGCCCATAATATCATGCGATTTGAAAATTTTTTGAGGTAAAAGAATTTTGTCTTGATGTTTAATGCAAGGACCACCATACAGGAAAAAAGTTGCAATAGCGATACCCATCAAAACTAGGAGGCATTGTTTTGTAGTAAAATTTTAAAAGTGGACATGTAAAATATAGCACGATTCAGCTAGGATTCAAGCCTAGGACCTTCCTTTGGCATACTGAGGTGCTTGGAGCGCTTGTTCACTAAGTTACATGTCTCCTACAAGTTCTTTTATCCTCCAAAATTTTGATTGACCCTCCAACACCTCTTCTCATGCCACTCACTAGCTTTAAACCACTCAAACATGAGTATTGATGCTGGAAGACAAAGGATTTAATTTTAATCATTCTATTCTTTTAATAGTAAGTAGCTTAGTACGTATTATACCTAAACATATTGTGTCTCTTGTGTTATTTTCTACATTTTGGAACTATCTTGATTCTATCAGATGTTTTAGATGTTCCAACACAACTAGAAACACATTAAGATTAAAACATGATTATTAGTCCTTGTCGTTAAGGCAGGAGACTAAAGTTTTCAATTGCCTTTTCAGCATTATTTTTCTTCTTGGAAACTGTATCAGATGGAAAATTCAAGCCAAAAACTATAGTGTTGAAGAAATTTAACAATTAAACGCTCGTAAAAAAATGTAAATTCTTTTTTTTGCTATTGGCTACAAGCATTTTTCCTGGTAGTCTTTTCCATTTTCTTTGTGGGAAATTCCAACAAAAAATAGGGCTGCATAGATGGGAGTGTGGTAGTTTGCAAGGGAACGTGTCATTCACGTGAGGTTTAGTGTGGCATCTTGCATGTAAGCTTGGTTGTGTCCTAGTGGCTACGTGTCCCGTGCATGTTCTATTTTTCAGAACTAAATGTTCTCTGTAGATTGCCCATTTTATGCTCTGATAATGATGAAATGGAAATGGAATTTAAAGTGAAGAAAAGGGTGGAAATACAAGGTTGTACTAGAATATGTGCCCCCAATACATTAAATTGATCTGTGATAAGTGGCATAAGACAAATTCATGAATTGTCATGCGTCTCACTTATTTAACAGAGACCTATTTTGCATTATGGTGTTTGGAGGGATCTAAGCCTGGCTATGAAGGGGCATACAATGAAATTCACAACAATGAAAACACAGGGCAAGAGAAAATCTAGCTTTGATGATGTGCCATGTAATTTAGGTGCTACTCTTTCTAGACGCAAGGTAAAGAGAGATTGCAAAGTGATTGAACCTCCAAATTGGTTTCCTAAAGGATGAAATACTAAGATTAAAACTTGAGTAACTAGTGGCAATGCTGGCATTACAGACAAGGCAAGTGTTCAACAATTCTTATTACATACCCATTTTTTGAATTTCCATTTTTCATGTTTTTCACTGTGGGTATAGTTCGATCGTTAGGGTTTAATATCTCGATTTTGGTTGAGATTATGTCTTTTTCAAGGCTAATTATGTTTTGTGGGGTAATGTGTGGTTCAGTCTGGCACAGGTCAAGGTAGATTACAATGTAATGTATATATGACTAACAATTTTGGAATGTCTATTTTTAGCAAGCTGCTTTAAAACCTGAATTGAAATTGCAATTAAGCCTGGTTTGTTTCTTTTTCCAAAATTGTGATATATAATGAAGCAATGTAAGGAAGGCTAAGCATAGGCCAAGGCTACTTTCTTAATTAAGTTGGGCTTATATTTTTTGATACAAATTTATACATAGAAATGGATGGGAGCCACACCAACGCTTAGCACAACAACTATATTGAATTAATACAGAAGGACAGAAAGAACTAAAATACATTCATTCTTGTTGATGACAAGTTTGGTTTCCTATTTGAATTATGGCTCTTCATATTGTATAGAAGATAGTTTTGAACTAGTTTTGAAATTTTGGATTATAGTTTTTAACTAGTTTTTAAATTTTGGATTATGCTTTTTAACTGGTTTTGAAAATTCATGATTACAGTGTAAATCATGAAAGATCTGATCTTGAAACTATTGTCAGAAGGGAAACAAAACAACCTTGTAGCTAAAGATGAAAATAGAGTAGATAGGCATCGCTAGTTTTTAATTTTGTTTAGTGTTCATTTCATTGCAGAAGATATGTTATTAATTCCTATGGGATTTTGGATGCCACTATTTTCTCTTATAGACATCACTCTTATTTCAATATGTTGAAAGAGAAGCTCATGTAAGTTATGTTGTAGTTGTAAGCCATTGTAACCATGGATAGGGATCCTATGGGGAGAACTGCAGTTCCAAATTATAAGCAACAAGTGATTAATTTGAAACTGAAACATATGAAATCTATCTCATTTAAAGATATCAATTTGTTTTCTATCTAATATAACAGAAGCCTGTGTAAGTTGTGTTGCAATTCTGAACCATTCTAACCTTAGATAGGGATCCCATAGAGGAAACTACCATTCTAAGTTTAAAGCAAGTGGTTCTACGAAAAATGATTACTCAAGGAAATGATAAAGACTAATTCTGTCCCCAAAATATCTAGAGGTAAGGATGTAGGGTCCTCCTTTGCAAATAGCTATACAACAAAATATACTTGTAGCAACATCTGTTGCAAAAGTAAACTTGCAATAGAACTAAATATAGGAAATCGAAGGCAAGCAGCAATAGCCCATCACAAATAGTGATCAGAGTGGAGATCTCTACCTACACAAGCATCTAGCTCACCTATTAAATCCTACTCTCCTATTTTAGCCACTTTTTTATATTCCCCTCCAAATAGGGCACTTACCACCATATCTATTTCAAGGAGAAAAACCTCTGAAAATTTCTCAACCACTTTAACAGTTCCATTTTTAAGGACAACAAGCTCCTCAATTTTATAGAATAGATCCATCTCCTTGTTCATTTACTTGCAAACCCTAATTTGATAAGTGTCTCATCCCTGTATTGTTTCTGGTACCTTTTATATCATGAAAGCTATGCTGCAAAGTACCACAAAGTGGCTAGAGCCAATGAGGCTAGCTACTATGAAATACAATAAACTATGGAGCTGCAGTTCTTGTTGTTTTTGCAATGGTTTATAAATAATCAATTGGTGTGATATCATCAAACTTTTTCCATATGAAAAAGGTAAATAGATTAAATTGTCTTATACTAGTTGGATAGTATCAAACTCTTTCAAAAATTATGATAAAATTGTACAAAGTACACAGAAAAAACTTTGGAAAATATTCAAATTTGAACCCTTTCCCTTATAAAGCATAAATCGGGATGTTAATAAAACTATGGATAAAATGATACTTTTTTTAAGACATGAGAAAGATAATTTATCAAATCACATACCTTGTGAACCACATGATGCCAAATATCTTTTAGCTTATCCTCTGATATTGGCTTCTATAAAAACTCTGCTGCTCCAATCTGTTTAAACAAATTAGCAAAAACTATGACTAGAAAGCCCATTTTGTACATTGATAAAAAAAAGTGAGACAAGCTAAAAGTTTGATCAGAATAACTGATTAAAAAATCAATAGAAGACCAAAAGTTATCATCCAAATCATATGAGAAAACGTAGTGCAAAGCACTTCATTGTTGTTTTTAGAAAACTTGCATTTAACATCATTGCATAATAATAAAATCAACATTTTTATGGTCAAATATATGAAAGATGGCATAAGAACATCTTAAACCATTATTGAATAAACCATCAACATATTGTAGAGAAACTTACCAATTATTTGAGGCTTACAAAAAATACTTGCAAGTAGACATTCTTGTTGTAGATGAAGATGATTTACGTAATTAGAAGGGTTGGATTGAATCTTGATTAAGGCTACTTACTTTGATGATTGAGAGAGACACTCTTGGGATAATACGATGCCATCCCTATCCTTGCAAATATATTAACACATCTAATTCATGCTACCATTGTGCATTTTTTATGGGTTTACAATGGAAACAGGGAGTTCCCATACATGAAGTTCAACAATTTGATATATGTCTTATTGTGGATGAATTTAAGCAGTCAGTTGGTATATATATATTCTGGAAACCAGGAATGGATATATATGTTTTGTTGAAAAGTAAATTGCACACAATAAATAATAAAAAATAGAATACAGAAGAAAGATTAAAAGCACACAAACACAGAGACACAGAAATTATAGTGGTTCATCCAGCTATTCTGGATTACATCCACTTTTCAAGCAGGGCATATCTCTATTATTGAAAATACAGTGTGTTACGATATTATAGCAGCTCTTGGCTCATAAGCCTTTTACATTGCATGGTCAAAATAGTCTCCTAGCATCTGTAGAAGTTAGGGAATAATCGATTACAACAATAGGTGAAGATTGGGATTCACGCACTATTGTAGCCATTACATACAGAGGCGTTACAATCTCCCACTTGAAGTCCAATCAATGCTACAAGATGAGCTACTCAGAGATATCCCCCACTTGGTGCTTATGGCTATGTCATCACGATGCCAAGAGAAGCTCTACAGAATTTGAACTTCTCTCAAGGCACTACCTTGGTGAACGCATCAGCCAGATTGACTTTTGTATCAATCTTCTCTAACTGTAATCGTCCCTCTTCAAGAGCATGACGTATGAAATGAAATTTGGTTTCAATGTGCTTCATGCGACTGTGGAAAGTTGAATTTTTGGCCAATTGAATGGCGCTGTTGCTATCAAAAAATAAGGTAAATGTGGATTTTTTAAATCCCAACTCTCCAAACAATCATTGTAACCATATTAGCTCTTTAGCTCCCTCAGCGAGAGCAATGTATTCAGCCTCGGTGGAGGAGAGAGCAACCACTTGTTGCTTCCAAGAAGTCCAACTAATTGCTGCTCCGGCAAAAGTAAAGACATAGCCTGTTGTTGACCTCCTTGTATCTAAATCTCCAGCCATATCAGAATCAGCATATCCGCAAATATAAGAGGCCTTACTATTGAAACATAAAACATGAGAGAAAGTGCCTCTCAAATACCGAAGAGTCCATTAAACTGCTTGTCAATGAGTTTTACCAAGATTACTCATAAAACCACTCACAACTCCCACTGCTTGGGCAATATCTGGATGTGTGCTAACCATGGCATACATTAAACTACCAACTGCTGAAGAATAAGGAATACCAGCCATCTCTTGTTTTTCTTCCTAAGTAGAAGGACACATTTTTTAAGACAATCAGAAATGATTAGCCAATGGAGTGGCAACCGATTTTGAATTTGTCATATTAAATTTTTCTAAAACTTTAAGAATGTATTTTTCTTGAGATAACTTTATTTCTCTCCTATGTCTATCTCGGATTATATCCATCCCAAGAATCCTCTTCACTGCCCCTAAATCTTTCATGGAAAAATAAAGAGACAAATGTGTCTTCAGCTCATGAATGACTCGCATACTGTTACCAGCAGTCAACATATCATCAACATACAATAATAAGATCACAAACTCACCAGTTTGAAGACTTTTGAGGTATACACATGGGTCTGATTTGCAGCGAGTAAAACCTTGCTGAGTCATGAAATTATCAAACTTTAAGTACCATTGATGAGGGGCTTGCTTTAGCCCATATAAACTCCTCTTTAACTTGCAAAATAAATGCTCCTGCCCCTATTTGACGAAGCCTTCCAGTTGTTCCATATATAGCTCTTCATCAATGTCCCCATGTAAAAATGTTGTTTTGACATCGAGTTGCTCAAGCTCGAGGTCCCATACTATGGCCATGCCAAGTACCAAACGAATGGTCTACATTTTAACCACTGGAGAAAAAATCTCATTAAAATCTACAGCTTTTTGTTGAGCGAGTCCCTTCACAACCAATCTGGCCTTGTATCTTTTCCGGCCTCCATCTTCCTCTTTTATGCGAAAGACCCATTTGTTTTCAGAGCTTTACAGTTTGGTGGAAGTGGAACCAAGTCCCATGTTTGGTTCATGTTTAAAGACTCCATTTCATCATTCATAGCATCCAACCAGAACACTGAATTTACATCAGAACATGCCTACTTAAAAGTTTATGGTTCTGCCTGATCAGAACACAAGGAAAATAATAGCTCATAGTCATCAAATTTCTTGGGATGCTTTTTCTCTTTAGTGGATCTTCTCAGTTGGATGTTTGGATTTTTATCAATGGCAGCAGTCTTTGTATTTGCAACCTCTATTTGTGAAACTTTTGTATTTGAACTAGTATGTTGGTGTTGCAACTTCTATATTTCCCCTGTTTGAGAAGACTCCTCACGTGACTGCTGCCGCAGAGAATGAGCCAAAGGCTTGGGTCCACCTTGTTGAGTGTATGCCCTGTCATGTGATGTTGTGGGGTGTGTGGATGATAGTGCATGCTGCTCCCATAGATTAGAGTGTGGGTGGATGGGAGTGAAGACTACAATTTGAATGTGGGGCAGGGAGGGCGTGGAAGACTATAGTATAGGCTGCATTGTTTGCAGAGAAGCCTCATGTAGAGAAGAAGATTGTAGCAGAGAGGATAACTCTGGTAGGGATTAGGAATGTGATAGAGGTTGAGCATTCACAGATTTGAGTGTGTCTTCCTATGATAAAGGGAAATGGGTGGGATGCGTGGGATATGGAGCAGCTTGCTTTGTCGTAGCCCCATAATCAAATAAGTGTTGGACAGGCAGAGTGGAAACTATTTCAGACTGAGTGCAAATTGGGATTTGAATTTGAGTGGGGAGAGAGGAGAAATTAGTATTATGTCCTGAAGGCACAACAGTAATAGATGGGTGGAAGGTAACTTAGGGATTTTTCTAAACATGACTGTCATTGTCTGATAAATCAAGATTGATAAAATCATCAGAAGTAGACTTCAAATTGTGCAAACTAGAGAATGATTTCTCATTAAATACAACATCCCTGCTTTGTATCACTTTCTTAGTGATTGAATCCCATAGATGATAACCAAACTCATCCTCACCATACCCCAAAAAGATGCATCTCTTGGATTTGAAATCCAATTTCATTCTCTGCTCCTTATTAATATGAGCGTATGCATCGCATCCAAAAACATGCAAATGAGAAAATGAAATTCTCTTACCAACCCACCTCTCTTCTGGAATGTCAAAATCCAAACATGATGAAGGAGCTTGGTTGATTAAATAAACCACTATATTACAAGCCTCTGCCCAAAATTCCTTCCCCAAACTGGCATTAGACAACATACATCGAGCTCTCTCCAAAATAGTATGATTCAACCTCTCAGCTGCACCATTTTCTTGAGGTGTATATGAAACTATTTTAATCATCTAAATACCGTGATCTACACAAAATTTATCAAACTCCAAAGAGAAAAACTCACCACCATTGTCCGTTAGTAAACATTTTATCTTTCTCCCAATCTGATTTTCCACCTTAGCCTTAAAGCTTTTAAATTTTGAAAAGACCTCCGATTTCTTATTCAGCATATAAACCTAAACTTTGTGAGTGCAATCATCAAGAAATGTAACAAAATAATTAGCACCACCGATAGAAGTTACCTCCGTAGGACTGAAAACATCAGAATGAATGAGCTCCAATGGAGATGATTTCTTCTCATGACCCGTCCTTATGAAGTTGGTGTGATTTTGTTTTCCATAAAGGCAATGCTCACATAATGTCAAATCAATTGATTTTAGACCCGGAAGCTGGTCTCTTCGAAGCATAACTTCAAGACCTATTTTGCTCATATGACCGAGCCTCTTATGCCAAAGTTTGGCATTGCTATCGGCAACCGCCATGGCTGCTCTCACTTCACCATTACACTCTAATGTGTATAAACTTCTAGTTTTATGCCCTTTTGCTAAAACCAATTGACCTTTGGACACTTTCCAAGAAGCTAAATCAAAACTAACATTGCATCCTTGTGTATATAACTGACTAACAGAAATCAGATTACACTTAAGTGTTGGAACATGCCTAACATCTGTTAAAATCCATTTGCTTCCATTTTTTAGCGACAATAAAATATCCCCTTTTCCCACTATATCACATTCTTTATTATCCCCAAGAAAAACTTTGCCAAACATACCTTCATTGTAGTTTGTGAAAGCACTCCAACATGGAGTTGCATGAAAAGAGGCACCAGAATCGAGAACCCATGAATTTGAATCTTGAGGAAGTGTGATATGTCAAAAATATGTTATGGTACATAAAGAAAGTTTTAGATCACACAAATCTTGATGAAAGTATACTTCCTCACAACTACCACTAATAATTGCTTTATATTCAACTTGATTAGAAGATAAATCTACAACATATCCAAGCCTACTCTTCCATGAAACAACACTTGAACCCATAGAGAAAATGTAACCAATAGTTCATATTTTAAGTATCAATTCATTTAGCCCAATTATAGTTTGTATAGTTTTTCAACCTCAAATCTTTTGGGCTCTGAAAGGAAATGCCAAATTTAAGATTGCATATGGCAGATCACAACACATGGATTTTTAGTTGCAAAAAATTTTCTATTTATTTCCCACAATGTACTTGGCTTCATTTTAAATGTTATTTCATTTCTAACACCTCTACCTTTAAAACATACCTATTTATAATTTTCATTTATTAAACTTTAGACAGACCTGGTTTGTCTAGAATTTTGATGGACATGGGTCCACTTACATAGTTACCAAGAGGATGAGATGAAGGTGCCATAATTAGAGGCTAATTTCATCTCCACTAGTAGTTATATCTATTGGGGAATATAGTTTAAACCACTATATAGCAGTTAAACATGGTGGCCAAGATGATCAGATGGAGACCTTGTCCTGTTCTCCTTACGAAGAAGTATCAGCTTAACTTGGTTCTTCATAGCCTGAAATCTTTTGGTGATGGTGAAGATGAGAATGGTAGGTTGGAGTGTTCCAAACTGATGGCCCTAATTAAATGGAAAGTGCCAAGGAGGAAATTGGGCTCTAGGTTCAGAAGTATACAGAAGAATTGCACAAGTTTTCATGGTATTGGAGATGATGGAATTGTGGGATGGAAGGAAAGTTTTGGCCATGTTTGTGTGCTTACTCTTCTCAAGGAAAATGCCTTTTATAGGTGTGATGTTTGAATTTAGATCATCAATGAGATTTTAGAGGAATCAAAATCTAGACAATCTGTTGTTAGAACAACTTTGCTGAATCTTGGGGATTTTTCTTCACCGTTGGAAAACAAAAAAAAAACACCAAAATTCCCATATCTTTTTGTGTTGGAAGTGTCACAAAAGAACCAACACTTGTGGTCACTTTGGATTTTGAGGAACTTCAAATAATGTAGATAGCATTTGACCTTGTTCAACAACTTTTGATTCCCTTGTCACGCATAAAAGGGCCTTGTATCATATATACAAATTTTATTGAAGAACCTTCAAAGAGATCAAAGAAGGATTCTTCAAATGAGGATGGGAGTAATTTTTCCAAACAATCACCACTCAGTAGCGAAGAATGTGAAACTCCTGAATTCAATGAATCAAATTTTCTTGAGGATTGTGAAGATGTTGTAGTTGAGGAAGGGAGCATTTCAACCTTCTATGAGACCTTTACTTATGATACTCTTGATGCAGTCAATCTTTTGGCTGCAACTGTGTGTCTAGATGGAAAGGAAGATCACCTTGGGGAGAATGAAATTGTTCTTCCTAAACTCATTGATGAAACATCATCCTAAGATTCAAATTTTGCTACTCCACTAGTTTTGAAGTGCATCCTTCTTTCTTGGAGAGCTATGAAGTTTGGTTTTAAATCACCAAGAGAAAAAGGACAACCACTGCTCAATAAAGCATGTAGAGAGGAGGGTGGAGATGATATTGATATTTTTTGTAGACAAAAAAGTCCTCCCTATGGTGATATATATCAAGATAGTGAAAATGGAGAGAAATCAAACTTTTGTGCCTTTGGAGATGACCAATTCACCATAGAAAGTTGCGTATGGAAAGAGCTAGTTAGTAGAGATGGATAAATGAAACTGTCAACACAGGTATTTTTTGGCTTACTTGATCATCGTAATGAGCGGGTAGTAGGGGAGAGTGCTTGCACTACTTTGGTAGATGTCCTTTCTCATTGGTTGCATAGGAACCCAAATTCTATGCCAGTCAAATCATAATTCAACATGTTGATTAGAGATAGATCACATAAATGGAGGAAGCTTTGTGATGTGGTTGATTACAAGGAGATATTTCCTAATAGATATTTTTATTTGGACACAATATTGCAAGCTAAGTTATGTAGCTTGTCTTTTATTCCAGAAAAGTCTTTTGTTGGCTTCTTCAGGCCTGAAGGCCTCCAAGATTCTTTTGACTTCCTGCATGGTGTATGTCCTTTGATGAAATTTGGGAAGAAATCACCAATGCTAGTAATGTGAAAGATCAAGATGAGAAGTAACATATTTACATAGTTAGTTGGAATGACCACTCTTTTGTTCTCGAGGTAGAGAAGGATTATCTCTACATAATCAATACACTCGAAGAAATATTGTTTGAAGGGTGTAACCAGGCCTATATATTAAAATTTTATAAGGAGACAACAATTTATTAGTTTCTAGAAAAAGACCAACATAAAGGAGAACAAAGTAGAACAATTTCAGTGTCCACTACTGCAAAAGATTCAAAAAATATAGTTCTGAAAGATCCAAAATCCATAGTGGTGGCAGAAGATAGTGGGAAATCCTCAACTGCAAGGAATTTGAAACCTTCAATGAGAAAAGATTTGAAATCTATTAGTCCAAAAAATTTTAAATCAATGGTATTTATGGAACTGAAATCTGCCACAGAAGAGGATCAGACATCTTTAACAACAAATGTCTTGAAGACTTCAAAGGTAGAAGGTTCAAAATCTCCATCAGGAAGCAGTACAAATTAACAGCATCAAGACGACTCAATAACTCAAGCTAGAGACATAAGGGAAATTGAGGTATTGAATAATATAGAGGAATTTCTCCAAATGTTGTGGTTGCAACTACCCAGGAAGACTTGTACACAAAATGTGGAAGCATAGACAAGGTATGTGAACTGTTAGGCAAAATACCTCAAAGAAATGAGGTCTCATGGAATGCCATGGTCATAGGAAAAATACAAAATGGACTTTTTTCAAAGACTTTAGAAACATTCAAGATAATGCAATTAGCAGGTGTAAATCCGAATTCCACAACATTTGCTAGCATAATTCCAATGTGTAGAAAAATTGTCGCTTTGGAACAAGATATGGAAATCCATCAAAGCATAAAATGGAAGGGGTCTTTCTGGCATATGATTTAGTCGCAAGGTCCCTAGTGATCGTGTTTGAAAAATTTGGAAGCATAGACAAGGTAAATGGACTACAATGATTGTTCGATATGTGCATAACCAAACCGTGAAAAGGCTTTAGAAATTTTCAATCAAAGTTGATTTGTAGGTGTAAAGGAAAACTCCACAACCAGTAATAATGATACTTATTTTCATAAATGCAGTATAGGTATCTCTAGTTAGTTGAGACTACTTGGTGTAAGAGATCTAAGAATCATGAGATCAGACTCAACACCCTAGAAAATTTGTTTAATTTAAGTCCTCACAACCCTGCAATTTTTTTATGGAGAAGCCAAGATCTTCCATTTTCCACAAGATTGCAACAAGTAAAGGGGTACGAGCCGTGAGAGACACATATTTCCATTCCAATGGGTCTATATTTTCCATCATGCTTAGAATCATTGGTGTACCCCACATAGGTGTATCCTTGTGCTCTGAAATTTGTACTAGTCTGTTGAACCTTTTTTTTTTATGGTTAATAGAGATGGCACACCCAGTTGTTGGTGGAAAGGAATAGGTTGTTGTGGTAAATGAGGAAGTCCACTAGGAGGCCTATAATATCCTTGCCAATACATTGACATTCCCAAACCCATTCTATTTTCTCTTGTTGATGAAGGTGGATGACCCCACAATCTTAAATTTGCACCAACAGGATACATTAAAGGCATACCATCTGGAAATGGTAATAGAATCATGCCCAAATATAGATCTTGAGAACCCATATCTAATAAAATCCTACCTCCATATGGTCCAAACAATGTAGATATTGAAGCTTCCAAAGTATGTTGTGACTAAATGAGAATAAAAAGAAGATAAGTCATTAGGATCTGAAACAGACTTCAATTTTAACAATTAAGTCTTAAAGATGATGATTTATGGGTGAAAATAATACATGGAGAGAGATGATTGTTAGGTCATTGTGTAAATGAGAAGTGTCTGGGATGGAATTGAAGACTTCACTTGCAAATCTTGAAGAGAGAAATTAAATAAAAGTATATAATAAAAGTTACATATGCAAGAAGTACAAGTTCAAAAAATTCATAAGAGCACAAAATAATAAGAAAATTATATGCATTCAATGTTGTTAAGAATCACTTACTTTCTAAAGCACTTGAAACAAAAGTACCAATGAAACTTGATTTCACTATGATCAACAGTAAAACCATTTTTGAACTTCTCTACTCTCTTTCCTTGATTATATAGATTATCCAAACTAATAGTTGCTACTGGAAATGATAAGAAAGAAAAGAGAATGATTATTAACCCTCGACAATTAGTGTTGATAAAACTATTTACCAAATGCCAAAGCTACCAGATTTACATGCCTTGAAATTAACCAATTTAATTTCAAATTCTTGAAAGTCATGGTATGTTGAAGATAATAAATAAACCATATCATTTTCCACATCTTAAGAAAGATGCCAAATCAATCAATAAGGGAAAAACCCTTGAGAGAGTACCGATATAATTTTTATGGAGGGAAAATCCTTTGGATAGAACTAAGATCTTAATGGAACCCTAAAGAGCTCATTTTTAGTAATCCAATCCTCGAAAAATTCAAAAACAAAAAAATCAATGTTTCAACATTGGGTTTAAACCACTAAAAATTCTGTATCAATGCATTTTTTAGATTGGATAAAGATTTTTACACAAGAAAATCAAGGAGCATAAGAAAGAAATCACTACCCTTTCAACTAGAATCAAATGGAAAAAAGATGATTACCTTGGATTGTTTGAGACTTGAGAGATTCATTGCAGTTGTCATCCATAACCCTCAACAACATATGCAAAGGAATAAGGGAAGAAGAAGAGCTTTTCTTCACCAAATCTAGTAATATAGTAGCTTTGAAGTTTGAATGAAATAGAAGTTTCCTGCTCTTGATATCCAACAATACCAAATCCACAAAACCAACCTTTGATACTCTACAGATTATGCAATCAAAATCGTAGACTAAATTCAAAACATTTCACAATTTCACTTACTTGCGTTGAAGAAAACCAATATCCTAGATCGAGTTTGGATAAAAAATGAACAAAAATGTATCAAAATTAACAAAAACATATCAAAAATTCATTTCCCTCCTATCCTTTACCGCCTATTGAAAAATCATGTTCTTATGTGTTAATTTTTAATTTAAGATAATAAAAATATTTTTAATTTTTAATTAAAAAATTTCTTAAACTTTATTTTTATATAATAGTGTGAAAATTATAATTTGATATCATGCTTACTTATTCTAACCATCTTTATTATATATTTGATATTTAATAAAAATCTTCCATTTGTCAATTTGATAATATTTAGTATTCTATTTTTTTATAATGATTAATAATTCGTTAATAGATATTCAATGTTTAAAAAATTGTCTAAGTATTTAGTATTTGGCACTAGTAATTTTGATATTTTATTTCTTATACTATTATAGACTTTTCATTACTAGAAATCATAATTCCCCTAAATTTTCCTTGTTTTGCAGAAGACCTAACAAAATTTTGACAAACTTGACTTGTTGGAATTCTACACCTAACAAAATTTTAACAAACTTGACTTGTTGGAATTATAGTCATTTGTTCTCTTTTCTCTTGATGATGGATCACAAAATGTGACTCAAAATGTTAATGAATTTTTTTTAGATGGAGTTAAAAAAAAATAATGAGCCATGACTACTGTTATGGGTTGTTGAAATCTAATATCCTTAATGATCACAATTTGTTACATTTTGGTTCTATCTAAGTAGCTAGATTGACTCTAATATGTATTTAGTTTTCCTACATCAACTAT
This sequence comes from Chamaecyparis obtusa, assembly GCA_027943335.1. Taxonomy (NCBI): domain Eukaryota; kingdom Viridiplantae; phylum Streptophyta; class Pinopsida; order Cupressales; family Cupressaceae; genus Chamaecyparis; species Chamaecyparis obtusa. Next base: position 599,479 of record BSBK01000522.1, on the reverse strand, counting down.
AGAATATCTATATAATCATCTGGGCTATTGGATCTATTTTTGTTCTTAGTTTGCATTGTTTTTATTGTAAATTATAGTGACAATTAAAAGTCACTTAGAAGTTTTTATGCAAACTAGGCCTTAGTGGGGATTTTTTTTCTTGAAAATGAGTTTTGAAGAAAATAATGGATGCATCTTAGATCAATACCCTCATAGCTCTTACCATACAAAAGAACATTTCACTTAAGAAAGAAACCCTCGAACAAGTGTGAGATAGAATACAAAATTGTATGATGTATGAAGTCTACTCATGCAAATAGTCTTGACTGGACTCCTATGCGTGGATTAACCATTTGCAATGCATGAAATGGGTTTCTCATCCATTTGCAGATATTCAATGGAAAATTTGCACTAAAACATCTGTATATTTTAACTAAAACATCTGTATATTTTATACGCTGCAATTTATGGGTCATAGGTACACAAATTTAGTTTTCCACACAATAGGTGTTTTTAGTGCACCAAACAACCTAGGTGACTAAATGGGCTACTTAGGTAGGGTATATATGTCTAAGTATATAAGTCTATGATATTATGAAATGTTATTATAAAGGAGTAATAATCATTCATTTAGTCATTTTTATTTGGATGACTAATTATTTAGTCATTTATTTGGTCATTTGTTTAGTTATTTTTATTTGGGTGACTAATTGTTTAGTCATTTATTTAGTCATATTTAGTTGTTTAGCCTTGTGAGTTTACTCGGTGACCAAATTAGTCATTTATCTTGTGAATTATAAATAATTAGTAGAATTTGATCAATTTTAGTCATGTGACTAACATTTTTAGTCACGTAGTCATTTATTTGCCTAATTCTACTAGTGGAAGTATCAAAGGCATAGTCATTTTTGTGAAAGAAACCTCATTGATCATTACCTTTGACTCCATCATTATAGAAGAGATAACTACCTACAATATATTTCATAATTCCTCCTTTGAAGTCACAGGTTAGTTTAAAATGAAGAAAGTATACAAACACACCAATTTAATCCCAAAACATCATATAACTGGAATTAATCACATCTCACAAATGTATAGATTATACTACATACCATTGTATTATATATATCAAGTATCATTATGAGTTTACATCATATATTTAGTCTTAATAAAATCTTATAAAATAACATAAAACTAACCCAAAATACTTTAAAAGACGTAGATTTTCAAGCTCATCAATAGTCATGAAACATGATCCTAAATTTTATATAGAGAGAGTTTGGACTCTGAAGGGGTAAAAATACATATTAATTTTGATGTATATTTTCTTGCAGCGGATTGTAAGAGAAGACCTAATGATCATACTAAACAAATCCCTGAATCATATCATGAGACTACCAATCAAAGTGATGCTCAAAACTATTGATCTTATCACCTACAACTTGGTTAAAAGGGTCTTTCAACATCAAAGTGTTTAAGGTTTGAATAGAATGAGTATTTTGGTTGAGGTATTGATGTTTCCATTGATATAAACATGTTTTTGTTGTCATTAGTGACTGATTGTTGTAAATTTTATTGAGTTTTCTATGTAGTGGTGCTAAGAGATATGCTCCACATTTCTTCTATGTTGTAAATCTATTGGTGTAGTTTGAATATTTTGTTAAGAAGTGTTTGGAGGTATTAGATTAAAATTCTTGTGCTTCAAATTGAAATTTAAAATAATTGGTGTTCATCTAAGTGTAATAATGTTTGAAAAAGTTCCCTATATACCTCAACAAAATGAATCAACAAAAGAATCAAGCTCGAGGGTCCTCACAAAATTCACAACAGTAAGCATATTTATAGATTGACAGTGGTGATTCAATAACTCACGGGCCTTCAAGGAACATTAAACATCAAATTTCAATAACAACAACAAGATCAAGTTCACAGTTTCCTTAAACCAGTAAGTAGGCAAAGACCGCACAAAATGGATACCCTAGCCATGGCTCAAGGATCCTCAATCAGTCATCAATAGCAAGCACAGGCTATCAACCCATGATGAGCAACAAGAAAGAATGGAGTACCAAATCAAACTTATGATGCCCTAGTTTAAGATTTAGAAAACATCAAAACATCATGAATATGGCGCCAATCAAATAGGGACATCAATAATAAAATAATGCCAATTAATGATGCAAACAACTCATGGGCATGGCAAAATCAGCGAGCATCAATATCAGCATAAATCAAATGCATAAACAATAAGCTCATAAACAATGCATGATACCCTAGCTTGCATCCCATGAGCCATAAACAATGCATGATGCCCTAGCTTGCAGCCCACGAGCCATCAAGACATTTCCTCATGAAATGATCATAAACGGGGAGTACCACATAGTGAATATCAACAACAAAACAAATCAAGAGAGATCACACATTTCACACAATGCCTTGAAGGTAATAGCAACAATACCCTAGCTCTCAAAGCTCGCGGGTCATTGAGCATTCCAAATGCAAAGATGTAAACAATGCCAGTATTAACATTCATATTGTGCCATTAAATCAACAAATGCCATCAAAATAAAATTAAGTTAATGAGAAGACAAAGCTTGAATGCCTACCTCAAGTCATGGCTGCCATATGCCAAGCTTCCAAATCAAGCTCGAGCTTCACAATAGAAGAGCAGTGCAAAGTGGGAACTTTCCAATTTTACCACAGTTAGGGCCCTCTTCGTGCATGCAACTCAATCTAGGAAAATTAGAAACGAGCCTTTCTTTTTCTTTTTTTTTTGTTTATAATCACGCAGGTGTCAAAATTATGACAAAACCATCACTATTATGACAGCATCAGGGGTACTTGAAAAAAAAACACAAAAATTACACACAAATGGTAGTGTCATCGCAAATTGGTGTCGGAATTCGACCCCAAATGTTGTAGTGTAATGTGGGATCAACATATTCACCTTTCATATCCTTACTTAATTTTAATCCCAGAGTAACTAGAGTAGAAACACTCTTACAATCTTCCATCCTAAAAATTTTCAACAAGTTTAGAGCATACTTTCTTTAAGAGAGGTAAATGTCATCATCCTTTTTCCATACTTGCATGCCAAGAAAATAGTGTAGAAAACAAATATTTTTCATCTTGAATGTATCTTGTAATTTTAACTTTATGTTATTGATTTGGTTTATGTTATGTCTTGTGATGATAAGATCATCAACATAAAGCACACTAATTATGATGCCACCATCATAAAATTTCTTAACATACATATTTGGATCATTAGGACTATTATGGAAGCCTTTTTAATGGAAATATTCATCAATTTTAGCATACTGAGCCCTTGGAGCTCGTTTCAAACCATATAGAGACTTCCTTAATTTGCAAACCAAGTGTTTTGTCTTGGAATTTCAAATCCTTGGGTTTGAGTCATATAGATTTATTCATCAATTTCACCATTCAAAAATGTATTTTTAACATCTATTTGGTGAAGAGGCCATTTGAAATGCGATTTTATTGCTATGATAGTCCTAACTATACTAATCTTTGCTACAAGGGGAAAAAAAATTTGTGTAGTCAATTCCCTCTTTCTATGAATACCCTTTTCCCACTAGTCTTTCCTTGTGTTTTTCAATACTCCCATCTGAATTGAACTTAGTTTTATACACCCAATTATTGTTGACCACATTCTTACCCTTGGACAAGTCCACCAATTCCCAAGTTTTATTCTTTATCAAAGAATCATACTCATTTTTCATAACTTGTTCCCATTCATGTTTACGTTTAGCCTCATCATATGTTTGACGATCATTTGTCTTGATTATGGTGGTCATTATAGCATAATTAATTTGTTTATTCTTTTGATATATATCTTGAATACTCTTGGTCTTTGGAGGACTAGATTCCTCAACTATATTAGAGGTTTCCTTTGAACTTTCACTAATTTCAAAATCATTGGAGGATTCATGATTATCTATTGCCACTTGTGGAATAGGAGAGGATTTTATCATATCATCAAACCCTTCATTTAACTTGACATCCCTACTTGTAAACACATCTTCCACATTGGGATCATACAACTTATATCATTTCCTTTGGTCATCATAGCCCACAAAGATGCACTTAACACCTTTCTTATCAAATTTATTTTCTCTAATTTCATTTGGTATGTGGGCATATGCTTCACATCCAAATATTCTAAAATACTTAGCATTTGGTTTCCTTCCACTCCATGCTTCTTCAAGAGTGATGTTTTGAAAACAACTTGTGGGAGATCTATTTAAAACATGAGATGTAGTATTGACAACATAAACCCATATAAACAAGGGAAGACCCTTGGACTGTATCATACATCATGCCATTTCCACTAAGGTCCTATTCTTCCTTTTGTCAACACCATTTTGTTGAGGAGTATATCCAAAAGCCATTTCTCTCTTGATGCTATGATACTTGCAAAAATATTTAAATTTGTTGTTAACATATTCTCCACCATTATCAATTCTTATTTTCTTCATCTTATTCCCACTTTCATTTTCCACAAGTGCTTTAAAATTTTTAAATTTGTTAAATACTTCATATTTTTTCTGGAGGAAGTAGACCCAAACTTTCCTTGAAAAATCATCAATGAATGTCAAGATGTACTAAACTCCTCCCTTTGATGTGGGATTCATAGGCCCACACAAATCACTATGGAGAAGCTCAAGATATTTTATTTCCCTCCATGCAATCCTTTCAAAATCATATCTATGTTGTTTACCAACCATGTATCCTTCACACACATTTGTGTTTACCTTTATCCATGGTAGCCCATCAACCATATTCATCTTTGAAAGCACAACCAAACTTTGATAGTTTAAATGAAAATATCTTTGATTCCTGTATCATCTTAAAATGGAAGCACTTCCATGATAAGAGCATTTAGCCCTCTGAGTAAGTGGTTTGGGGTCATGTTAAGTGCCTTGATCGGTTCTTTGCATGTATCTGGCTTTTCCTCCTATTTTGCTTTCCTCTGCACCTTATTTTCACTTCATATCTGCATTTCCTAGCATTCTAGGTCAGGATCCTGAGGTTTTTGACCATAAGGTCAAAGTTGACCTTATGGGGTCAAAGTCGACCTCGACCCTGACTTGGTCAATTCCAAGCTCATCCTTGACCCCCTATCCAAATTTCAAATTTCCTTGATTTTCAGATGTCAGGTTTCGGGGATATTTATTTTCCTGCCTCCAGGTCGGCCATTTCGGGTTTTGGAATGGTAAATCCTTAAATTGCATTTAATCTAGGTATATTTTCTAAAGGTTAGGACCTATTTGGGATTTAATTCTCCAAGGTGGCCCCTCTAGAGGATTGTGCCCTAATTCACTATAAAAGGAGGCCTTCCTCTCTCATTTTCACATCTCATCTCTCAAGCAACTTCATGAGCGAGCTCTCAAGTGCAAGCAAGTGAATTCAAGCATTCAAGTGTTCAAGCATCCATCCATCAAGGAGATCCATTGTTAGCCATTGAAGGATTCAATCTCTTTGGAGCCCCCTTGAAGATCCATCCTTCTACATTCATCTAAGCCTCCTCATATGCAAATATCAATTCAAGATTGGTGTTGAAGATCAAATGCCATTGATTTGAGACACCCTAAATTCATTTTACATCCATTGAAGCATTCCTACTAGTGGATTTGAGGATTCAAATCCTCTATAAGGACTTTAACATAAGCAAGGTGAATTGTTCCATTTACTTTGTTTATGCATACTACATTTCAATTCAATTTCAAGGTTAATTCTTAAATTGGGGTTTGACCAAGGTAAACCCCCCATACAAACAAAAACCCCATTTTTCTTGCAGGTACAAGTGCAAAATTTTAGATCTGAGATCGGATTTGGATACCCTTTTCGGTGAACTTTCGAGATCTGTGAACAAAGTCAGAATCGACCTTCAAATAAAGAATCTAGCCTTTGACCTTTTATGAGGGTCAAAGACTACCTGCTGTCAAAAAGATAAAATATTTTTGGGTTTTCTCCATCTTGACATTTCCAGTCCGAAACAGGTTGCAGAATTGCTCGAAAGTACACATAGACATCAAAAATTGGCATTTTCCAGATTTGCCCTATTTTGAGGTTAGTACTTGTATTTCAATTATTTCAGATTTCAAGCATAATTCTCCGTAGGGAAATATAAGGTTTTTCTCTCTCTTTCATATTCTCCATAGATTGATTTGATTGTGTATTAACCTTTTGGTTGATCAAATTGGATCTCTCCTTTGGGAATTTGGATTTAGGAGTGGATCTCATATTTCCCCCATACATTACAATTATACATCTAAATAGAGGTGATTCCATTTTACCTCTATTCAATTCCATAGCTCACTTGTGGAGGATCTTGTGATAATATAAGATTTATTATCAATAGATGCTAAAAATTTGTATATGTCATCATTCTCAACTCTTGTTTCAACTCTTTTATATACATCATTAATATTCTTGATTAAACACTTATCTGAATAGAACTCCACCTTATAACCATGTTGAGTTATTTGACTTATTGAGAGAATTATTTTGGTCAAATTAGGTACAAGATTCACATATGTTATTTCCCATTTTTTTACCATCATTTCCTTTCATTTAAATTGTACCCATTCCTTTGATTGCATGTGAACTATCATCACCAAGAAATATTCTCATAGCTTTTGTTTCTTCTAAAGAGCTAAAAATATTTTTATTAAATAGGTCATGTGTTGGCTAGCTCCTAAATCATATATACCATAAATTACTTGAATTGCCTTGAGTAGCTAAATAAGTTATCATTGTATGATGATCAACCTTTTCTTGAACAATTTGATTGCCTTCTTTGATTAAATCTTCTTTGTGATTTCTTAAAATATTGATCACTTTTATGTGCTTCTTGTCCACAATTATAACATATGATAGTACTTTCTCCTTTAAATTTATTTTTTTAATTTCTCCATTCATTTTGTTTCCTTTCATAACTTTGCCCATTTTGATTATTCCTTGGTTGATTCCAGTGCCTTTGATTATTCCTATATTGTTTCCCTTGATTTGTTCTTTGATTTTTATATGATTTACTTTTATTGCAACTCTTATATTTTCCTTTAGCTATAAATGCTTGCCTCTTTCTGGACTCACCTGTGAACTTTTTAAGTCTTTCTTCTTCATTCAACAAAGCATCATACACTTCTTCTAGTTTGATATTATCAAATTTTCTAGTTGGCTCCAATGTGTGAATGAAATTATTGTACTCATCTGGAAGACTTTCAATTAAAAAATCTATAATCTTAGAGTCTTCATATTCAACCTTCATCATTGCAAGTTGATTTCTTAAAATTTTCAATTTAGTAATGTGATCATTCATTCTAGCTCCCCCCTTCATTTTCAAATGAGTTAATTGTCTCTTAATCTCCATCACTCTTAACTTGCTAATTCTTTCATAAATTGTTTGCAAATTTCCCCATTTTCCTTTGTTATTTTTAAATTTTGAACATGAGACCTAATTCCTAGACTAATTTGGCATTAAATTATAGCTCGTGCATTCATATCTATTTTATTCCATTTTTCATGTTGACTTTTATATGTAGGATTTTTTATTTGATACTTCCCATAAATCTTTCATTTGTAGAATCAACTTCATCTCACATTTCCAACTACCACAATTAGAACCATCTAATTTTTCACTAACCACAATATTAGATTTCTCACAAGTAACCATATTAGAAATACACTAAATTCTCAAACACACTTGAACTCACAATCACACAAAACACTAAGCCTCTACCAAATATTGTGCCTTGATGTTGGCCTTCTTATGAGCCAAACAAACAAAAACTTGAAAAAACTTATAGCTTACAAATATTAAGATTGTTTCATCAAACTCTTCACTTTAATAAGAAATTACCACTTTCCACTTTTCCTCATTAATCACATGAACACTCTACTCTAATACATCCATATTTTTTTTGAATGAATAGTGACTCTTTAATAACTTTGAACACTATGATGAAACAATTAAGGGCTCACATAAAAAGAAACTCTTATTTTTGGCATAGTAAAAAATAAGAAACCTACTTCTTACTCAAATATCTCTTGTAGCTTTAGTGTTTCTCACACTCGAGTCCAAGATTAAAAGAAGAAAAAAACTTGGATCTACATGCCTCCTTTTCATGGAATTCATTCAATCTTTCAACAATAATATGCTATCAACTTGTTAAATGACACCAAAGTATGTAGAATTCAATCCAATCTATCTCCTTTCTATGATTAGGTCATAGAGTCTTCAAGAGATTCCTTACTATGATCAGTAAAACTTCAACAAATGATAACAATTCCTATCTAAGAAAATACTACATACAAAGCAACATTAAGCAATGGACAACTAGCTACAAACTAAAGCGCACAACAAAGCCAAAAAAAAATCTGAGAAATAAAGCAACTGAAGGAAACAACACTGATGCCCACAATAATCACAAATAGAGATAACCAAACATAGAAGACACTATTAATTCGAGCACTTGAAAATCTTAGTCTCGGGAAAGAATACTCTATCCTCTATAATTTGGTGAATGCCCAACCACCTAGTGCACATGACTGAAAGTTTCTAAAGATGCATACAAAATGGTAACTGCAACCATTGTTCTATAGAGAGTAATGAATTCTTGAACATTCTATAATTCTCCAATTTTGAGACAAAGACCATTGTTGGCATCTTTCAAGAGTAAAGAATTATGAGATCTTAAAGATCTTCTTGGAGCCAACATTCAAAGATCACATGAAAAACTAATCATGAGTTAAAAACTACATATATATTAGGATGGGATGATCATCTATAAAAGAAATTTATAAATTTTAATGTTTAGAAGAATTTTTTTAAATATCCATGTCTTCAGTTTTTGACACATATTAGCTCTCTTAACTTCCATATCAAACTCTTAACTCTGTAAAATAATCTTTTAACTACAAAATAATATAAAATTGTAGAAAACTATGGAATACAAAATGTACACAGCGATGAGTCAAAATCTGAAAGGGGGAGAATGCCAAATGATTAATATAATTAATCTAAGTACCCTTACCATATCAAGTAGATTCATGATGGCTACCAACTTCAAAATTTGGTGATATTCAAGTTCAATGTTGTTAGCCATGTCTGCTAATTGGAATGTTAAATATTGATATAATAAGTTGGGGATAAGGTTACATGATACGATTTACAAACCAAATGCCTATCATCATAGACTTTTTTATTATATCCAGGTCATCACTTAGAGTAGGCAAATTTCTTTTGCATAGGTGCAATTGAGGCTTATTGTTTAATTTTGAGAATAAATGAAACAACATGTAGCATATTTTTAAACAGACTTGGAGTAAACGTAGTTAAGGACACAACTCTTAGTCAATTAAATAACATGCCCCTTTTCATTGGGAATGGTACCACGTAGATTGAGGGATACTAATTAGTTAATATTGTGTTTGCAAAATTAATTTTGCATTAACTTACATTAATTATAGAGTTGTGATTGATAACCCAAATAAATATTTAAAAGCTATATAAGAGGGATGATGGGAATTCATTTTTGCAATAAGAATATATATGGTTAAATATACAAATGCATTTTTGAAATAATCTAGACAAGCCATTAAACATTTTTTTGAACAATAAATACTTTAGAATGTAAATGAAAATTTAATTTAACATCAAAATTTAATTTAATATTAAAATCTAGTTTAGTAATAATTTATATGTATTCAAATCTAACTTAATATTGATTATGCATAATGATGGAGAGATCAAGATTTATGTATAGAAAATGAGTAAACAGTAAATTAAATATTTGAATGTTGTATTATAATCTTAAATAATAGGTAATTGTACGAGTTTACAAAATGGGTTTGTACGTGCTTCTAAATTCAACTCCACCTCATAGGCATGTTGAATTTGAAAATAAAAATCATTTGCAAATCTTTCAACAAAACCATGTGCCATAAAAATGGGTTGAGCCAAAATGAATTGAAGAAGTCATGAATCAATGTCTATGAGAGAAAAAAATTGAGTAATTAAAGATTCAGTTCATGAAAAGGAATATTCAAGTTTTAGACTATTGTTTTTCTATTTTTTAATATTTTTTGAAATATTAAAGATTCCTTGTATTTGATATCTCTTGAGGTTTTCTACATAAATTTTATTTAAAATATAAGTATGCTAGTAATAGTTCATCCAAACACAAGAATTTTGACAATTTTCTTTCACAATATCACATTATTACAAACTTTTGTTAAAAGAGTATTCTACATTTTGGTGCGTTAGTAACTCATTAAATTGTTGAAAAAATAAACATTCCATATTTTCACTTTCTAACCTATTTAGGCAAAACTCATGTTTCTATAAGATGAATTTTTAAGGAAGGTGTTGTAGCTCAACACGAGAGATGATTTCAAACAATTTACATAGGATGTTAAATAAGTTTGGGAGAATATTAATTTTATATCGTTTGGTTAAGACAAAAAATTTATTGAAACATTAGCTACATTTCATGTAGTAATTCTATAAGGCTCTAAAATCTTTTTGAAACTTCTATTTTAATAAAAAAATTAACATTCCAGGAAACATGATGTTAATTTAACATTTCCTAAATGGGAAGGCATTTTGACTTGAAACTTTTACCACATTTTATTCAACATGATCTTAAATATCCTTATGAAATAATTTTTTGTTGGCTCAAATAGATCTCTTAATTCATTTATTTTAGCTAGTCCAAGTTAAATTATGTGTAAAATATAGCACACTAACATCTAATTACTGATCTGTTGTCGGCTATTTTTTGGCTTTTTGTTCTAGTTTGTTTATGTGTTGTTTGTTGGATTAGGGTCCTACTTTTTGTTTCTAAGTAGGTGTTCTATGTTTGTATGAACTTTATTGAAAACTTTTTGTAATCTTTTGTAAATGGTTTCGGGGTCCATTCAAAACCTGTATTTACCTTAATAAAAAACATCTAATTACTACAAATATAAACTAATGATTTTAGTTCAGTGAATGGTTCGATAAGATTTAATAGATTTCCACAATCGATAAGACATGAAACTTGTGCTTTTGGATTATGATTTACACAATCAGTCTGAAGCGCCAGTTTTAGAGTAGTTATATGTTTACGGTAAGTACGAACATTTACAACTGAGAACCTTTGAAGTTATTGTAATAGAGCTCAATTTGACACAATGACTATTGCTAATTTGTCACAAATTTTGTTTGAAGTTTTGTCAAGGTTTAAAATAAGGAAAATAATTTGTTGAGGAATTGATCCATCATATCTATATTTTCTTTGAATTAAAAAGTCTCTCGAAATCGAATGAATACTTTAATTGTCACTTGTGAGAATAGGAAAATTGTAATGATAAGTTATTCTAACATGTACATAACATATAATCCAAAAGAATTATTTTATTAAATTTAAGACTAAATCAACTATTAACTAAAATAATTTCTTATCTTTTACAAATATACAACACTTTCTATAGTCAATATCCTTTTATATATACAATTATTTTAATCAAAAATATATTTAAATTAGAAGTTTTGTCCTATAAAAATAAATTTACTACCACAAAGAATACCCTATCTTAATAAAACATACTACAATACTTGAATTTATTATTTTCAGTCCCAACTCATTTATTAGTACTTGTCGGTAGGCTAAGTACTATTGTATCAATTTTTGAATTTTTTAATCTTAATTAGTGATTAAATGAACTCTTCTACACCAATCAAAATAAATTATATTTTATATTTCATTATAAGTTTTTTCATTTCTAAAATATAGATACAATTTTTTTAACTTTATAATATCTAGAAATTATTTTTTTGTCATTTCATTGGACAAATGTATTTGAACTCTTATACACAGATTTCTCGCATTGTGAATATAATATTTTATGAAAACAGGAGAATGGATGGCCCACAAAATCAGGGAGGAATGCCACGACTAAGGAGAGGAATGTGAAGGAATAAGGTTTTGTTATTTGCTTTTATCATGAATAATGTTGATAATTATTCATATTTTATAAAGTGAGAATTAGATTTTGGATTCATAAATATTTAAATACGTGGATTGATTTAGTTGAATTCTCTATGTACCTTCCACAAATACAAAATAAATGGCTAAAAATCTTAGGGAGGAATTTGAACCACTCTCTTCCACCTGTTAGAACTTTTTTTTTTTTACTTTGTGGGTGTAAATTTTTTTTCAATAATATATTATATAAATTAATAACTATTATTGAATTTGTTGGTAATATATCATACTTTTACAAAATAAGAATTAAATATTAGATATATCAACATGCAATAAATAAATAAATATATGGAGCCAGTTTAGTTAGAAGAGTAATGAAATTAATTATAATTTTATGAAGAATCTTTATATGAATGATAATAATTAAATTTTTTAAAATAATATACTAGTAGCCTTTAGTTTTATAATTAATTTTAATTTATATCTAAATATAATTCTAATATTAATAAATTTATTATAATTATTAAATATATTTTAATTAATTATAAAACATAGCACAGCTTATAAAATAACTATTAATTCAATTATATATATTATTTATAATAAATATAATAAAATAAATTTAAGTTAATCATTTTTTATTTTTTATTTTTCATTCTTCACTCTCTATTTCTAATGATAGATCACGGAGTGTGATCTGAAACGTCAATGCTAAAAAAACTTACACAATCGAATCCAAAAACTAATTGCATCATAATAGATTGTGGAAATCTAATGTTTTTAACTTATAATTAAATCCGGCAACTACTAACCACTACGTGACACTTGTCTAAATTAGTATTAAGTAGACTAAATATTATGTACATCTTATATTTTCCACCATTACAATGTTGTTTGGTAATTTTATTAGTTATAGCCCAAGTCAGCTATTGGCTAGGCCCTACCACAGCTGCTCATCTATTGCTCGTCTACAACACTTCCCTTCTCGTATTCTCAACTTTTGACCAACCAACAACTTTCCTTTTTTTCAAACAATCTTCCTCTTCTCCCAACGGTCCAATCCCAACGGTAACAATTCCAGGAACTCCAACGGTCACTCCCTCGCAACAACAAAATCCACCATTCCTCCCACTCCTCAAATTCCATTTCGAGCTTTGAACCAAAATCCAAAAACGATGGGGAAGCCGAGAAAGCAAACGTTCACGCTCCCGGATCTGCCAAACGCGATAATAATCCGCATAGCAGAGAATCTCCCCCTTTCAGACCTGCCCAATCTGGCATCATGCTGCAGAGCCCTAGCCGCCATGGCAGACGACCTCTACTCCTCCCGCCAGGTGCTCGACATGTCCTGCTTCCAACCCTCGACCCTCACCCCGGCCCTCTGCGACCAACTCATCTCCCGCTTCTCCTCCGCCCGCCTCCACAAGCTCTGCTTCCGCTACGACATCCGCCACCACAGGACCTTCCACGACCACACAGTCGACGCAATCGTAGCCCGCTTTCTGGACAACGTCAATCCGTGCAGCGCCCATTTCCAGCGCGACCTCAGGGGCGGGACTCCTCCAATGCTCCACATTCTGGCGCACTGCTACTACCTCGATCGATTCCTCTGCTCTCAGCCCTGCCTCCGTGTCCTCGATGTTGACGTGGAGGTGAGCCTCTTCACAATCCTCTCTGGCCGCGGGCCGCGGCTCGACTGGCACCTCCTCAACCCCTTTCTCACCCTGGACGCCGTTGGGAGGCGTTGCCCCTTGCTCGAATCCTACTCCACGCACGCCTCATCGTACCAGATGGCACACCTCGACCTCCTCCACCTCCACGTCAGCTTCCTCCACAGGTGCCCTATGCTACGCTCCGCGTCACTGGTGTTTGTGCTCGGCACTGAGGAGCTAGCCACGTACGCCAGGATCAAGTCCCAGCTGGCGCTCGAGCAGGCCGTGTTTTACCTCCCCGGCTGGCGAGTGTCCCACGACCAGCGGGCCCTCAATGGGGAGAGACTCAGCTACGTAGCTGCCAGGATGGAGAGACTGAGGAAAGCGGCGGCGTCTTTCCGGCGCCGCGGATGCCTCGCCGACTGCCGGGGGTTTTTCACGGCGTTGCCCAGGATCGAGTCTCTTTACCTCCGCTGCGAGTTCAATCCGCGGTACCCTGTTTGTGATATTGACGAGGGACCGGGGTTTTTTTTCGGGGATGTTTTTTCTGTGCTGAAAGCGAGTTCTTGCCCTCCTCGCCGGGTTCTTCTCTGGGGCGTGCCTGAGGATGAGTTTGAGATTCTTTTTCAGGGCGTTTTGCCCAAGCAGGTTACGGAAATTAGGGTTCAGTTGCACTGGTATAGCCCTAATTTGGATGAGCGGCGGCAGAGATTGCTTGATGAGTTTCTGAAGAGTGCAGGGCATCTTCGAAGCTTCTGTGTTGCGGGCGTTCCCCCTGTTCCGCCCGAGCAGGAGAGCCAGGCTTCCCCTGTTTTTGTCAGGTCCAAGAATTGGAGGCCTGGGAATCACGGCTTGAGTTCTATGTTTATATTCAGTGGAGGGAAGAGAAGATCGCCATTGCCCATTGTTTGAATCATGTGATTCTTCTCAGATTGGGACATTCATATTCATAATTCTTTCTTCTTCTTAGATTACGAGATTCATATTCATAATTCTTTCTCCTTAGATTGGGAGATTCATATTCATTCTTCTTCTTAAGTTTGCAGATTCATATTCTTTCTTCTTTTGTGCCTCTGCTTTCAGGCTATGCCTTGCTCGTGATTCTGAATCGGTAGCTAAACGATTCTATAGATTCTGTAAAACCCTCCAATTAAAAAAAATAAATTATTATTTTATTCTTTCTACTTAATTTCTCCACTTCGTGTAAGAATAGTAGATCATTGTGTACTAATTTAAACTGTTTATATTTCAGTAATGGGTGGCTAATATGATTTTTTTGGATGTAAAATCTTTTAAAAATAAAACAAGTATGATGTAGATATCAGTATGCCTATGATATGATGAATTGTTGATGAAAAATATTTCAATGATATCTTGATGTGTGTAAAAAAATGTGCTCTACACTTCCTAATTTTCAATTGAATTAATTAGGTTTGTTCTTAAATGTGCTCAAGGAAAGGTCAATGCTTTCACCTTTATTAGCATCACCTAGATTCAATGAGTTCTAAGTGGTATCATTCATTTTCATGAGAGATAGTTTGACTAAAAAATTAGACAATTGATTCCTGATGGCAATATCATAACTTGGTAACACTACAAAAATGATTACCTACACCTAGAATTTGAAATTAATAAGTAGGATTCAACTGTGATATTGCTATCAGGATTAGTCAAATTAATAATTAGTCAAATTGTGATATTGCTATCAGGATTCAACTGTGTAGTTTTTTAAGTCAAACTCATTGACCCATGATTCATGAGTGGTGGTTCACACGAACCCATCTCTCATGAGAATGAATGGTAGTTCACACGAACCCATCTCTCATGAGAGATGGGTTCGTGTGAACCACTACTCATGAATCATGGGTCAATGAGTTTGACTCCTGATAGCAATATCACAATTTGACTTGCTGTGGAAAATATCTCCTACTTATCAATTGATGAGCTTAAAGGGGCTTTCAAATGAATGGTTCATAAGGCACAACACTTGGTGAAGGTTTTGCAAATGAGGATGCAAGTAGAGTGGGTTTAACCATGGAGGAAACTTCGTAGTTAAGCATGTTCGAGCTGGAGTAGTACTGGGATGGGTGACCTCCCGAGAAGTCCTGGTGCTTCACCTTTGTGAGCATCACCTAGATCCAATGAGTGCTATGTGTTCCATTCATTCTCATGAGAGATGGGTTCGTGTGAACCACTACTCATGAATCATGGGTCAATGAGTTTGACTCAAAAAATTACACACTTGAATCCTGATAGCAATATCACAATTTGAAATTAATTAGGTTTGTTCTTAGATACCACACAAAGGGTGCAAGTAAACTATTTTGTGTAGTTGGAAACTCTATGGTTTAAGCGTGCTTGAGTTGGAGTAGTATTGGGATGGGCGATCGTGATCTCCAGGAAAGGTCAATGCTTTCACCTCTCTTAGCATCACCTAGATTCAAGAAGTTCTAAGTGATATCATTCATTCTCATGAGAGATAGTCTGACTAAAAAATTAGACAATTGAATCTTGATGGCAATATCATAACTTGGTAACACGACAAAAATGATTACCTATGCTTAGAATTTGAAATTAATTAGGTTTGTTCTTAAATACCACACAAAGGGTGCAAGTAAACTATTTTGTGTAGTTGGAAACTCTATGGTTTAAGCGTGCTTGAGTTGGAGTAGTATTGGGATGGGTGATCGTGATCTCCAGGAAAGGTCAATGCCTTCACCTCTCTTAGCATCACCTAGATTCAAGAAGTTCTAAGTGATATCATTCATTCTCATGAGAGATAGTTTGACTAAAAAATTAGACAATTGAATCCTAATGGCAATATCATAACTTGGTAACACAACAAAAATGATTACCAACACCTAGAATTTGAAATTAATTAGGTTTGTTCTTAAATACCACACAAAGGTTGCAAGTAAACTATTTTGTGTAGTTGGAAACTCTATGGTTTAAGCACGCTTAAGTTGGAGTAGTACTGGGATGGGTGATCGTGATCTCCAGGAAAGGCCAATGCTTTCACCTCTGTTAGCATCACCTAGATTCAATGAGTTCTAAGTGGTATCATTCATTCTCATGGGAGATAGTTTGACTAAAAAAATTAGACAATTGATTCTTGATGGCAATATTATAACTTGGTAACACGACTAAAATGATTAACTGCGCCTAGAATTTGAAACTAAAGAAATAAGTACAAGGTTTATTTGCACTATTCTTGATAATAGATACAACTTAGATAGTAAATGAACAAAATCTCTTCTCGATACAACAAGTGTACACTTGCTATTGCATAAGGAATAACTAGGTCAACACAAGTTCAAAAAGGAGAAAAGTTAAGCTATGCATCCAAACTTTAACACTATAGTTAACTTCTACTTTGGACTTCGATGTAAGCTACTATGATAAAACATATCATAATAAAATCAAACAATCAATGTGAAAATACATTTGTTCAACTACTCACAAAGAGAACATTATAACAAGTATTTATTTGAAGGAGTATTCCATATGATTAAAGTAGATATTAGATTTATTCATCTACTTGCAAAGATGATATTATCATGAGTAAGTACCCATCCACAATGATAAAGTTCCATATGAAAATTAAATTTATTTAACTAATCATAAAGACTATTATAATGAGTATTCCATATGAAATGAATATTCCATTTAAAAACTTACAAACATGGAAGAAGAAGACTTAGTGTAGCATGTGTTAAGGATCTTATCATTAATCACAAACATAATTACAATGTACTACAAAAGGGAAACTAGAATAATATAACTTTTCTATAGAAGAATGTATAGAAGGTAAGATACTACTAATATTACTTGGTAAAATTCTAATTATGGTAGTTATAATATTTATTGCTTTGTCTAGAATTGAATAATAATAAGTTAGTTATTTCTAAGAATATTCATTAAAGAACCAATAAAAACTTGATATTAAATATGATTAAAGTAAATATTAGATTTATTCATCTACTTGCAAAGATGATATCATGAGTAAGTACCCATTTGCAACGATAAAGTTCCAAATGGAAATTAAATTTATTTAACTAATCATAAAGACAATATTATAATGAGTATTCCATATGAAAAGAATAATCCATTTAAAAACTTACAAACATGGAAGAAGAAGACTTAGTGTAGCATGTGTTAAGGATCTTATCATTAATCACAAACATAATTACAATGTACTACGAAAGGGAAACTAGAATAATATAACTTTTCTATAGTAGAATGTATAGAAGGTAAGATACTACTAATATTACTTGGTAAGATACTAACTGCGGTAGTTATAATATTTATTGCTTCATCTAGAATTGAATAATAATAAGTTAGTTATTTCTAAGAATATTCATTAAAGGAACAATAACGACTTGATAGTACACCCTCCAATTATTTGTGTTTAAATAAGCAAAGCAAGTTTGAGGAATGAAGAAAAGAGTCATAACAATCTAATTGTGATAACCTATATAATGGTAGGAAGTAAGGTGCTTCCATCACCCACAAATAAGACTCTAAATGAAAGTAGTTGTGAATGTTGAGCACACATCTTGTAAGCACAAACAAGTGTGAGACATCCTCATGATATAAGCATTAACAAAATGTATAATTACGAGAGCATGTTACGACAAGCTATCAACATAGTAAGCATAAATCGATCGAGTAGGATTAGCATGAAATGAAAGCTTGGGAATCATTGAAAACCCTATGATCACCAAAAGAGAAGACCAAGTAAGTAAATTTGTAAGCCATAATGTGAATCATAGTTATCATAACTACATGGATAAGCATGCATTTGTCTCATCATAATAGATGTATTACATTGTATAAGAGATACAACACCTCATGGTATGTATAAGCAATGATATCACAATATTCGTATTTGATAAACATGATTTTAAAGCCATATTTTCGTGTAGATACTCTTATAATATGTGTAGATATTTGATAGAGTGATAAATCTATAAATATTGAATGCTCCTAATAGTAAATACCAACATGAAATACCCCTTCTAATGTACCATCAGAAGGTAAGTAATATGTAACAATATAATATTTATACCCTAGTTTTGGAGAAAAACCCATGAAATAAATATGAATAGAAGGAAAATATTGGCCATAGTCTACCAATGCCATGTGTTATGTCAAGATGGAGATCATTGTGAAAATTAATAGCTTGCATAGGAAAGTAGTGGTTAGGTCAAAAGGAGTTAAACATGACAAGATGTGGAATTGGTGTAGTCCCTTGCTACATAAAGAAGAGGTAAAAAAAAATTTAAAAAAAGACACAATATTCTCACTAGTGAGTGACATTCAATGCTCTTAAAGGTTTTCTCCAGTATCTTAAGATATTAAGGATTGACATGGAGAGACTTCGATTTTCCCAAGCTTTTTCACTATCTTATAACATATATTCAATTTTCTTTTTAGAAAATCCACTAATCATCAAGGGGCTTTTATTGTTGAGAGGTCTCCATTTTATAAAAGTCCTCTTATAGTCAAAAGACAGTAATGTGCTAATCATTGAAGAATAGTCTTCATAGATGGCTTGTCCTAATCCAAAGATTAGAAAGAGAATAGTGACATAAGAGTAGAGAGCAAAG
Source organism: Chamaecyparis obtusa (assembly GCA_027943335.1). NCBI lineage: Eukaryota > Viridiplantae > Streptophyta > Pinopsida > Cupressales > Cupressaceae > Chamaecyparis > Chamaecyparis obtusa. Next base: position 580,249 of record BSBK01000522.1, on the reverse strand, counting down.
TTGTAATGTCAATGGAGACACTACTATAAAGCTAATATGAAGAGCACTATCATGAAGAGAGAGATATTTTCAAAAGCTCAAGGGCAAAAGTCACACCTTTTCATAACTATAATAATGTTTCATTATTACATGTATTTTGACATTGTTTTATTACATGTTTCATCTTGTTATTAGTTATGTACTTTATCTCCTTTTGAAGTGTAACTTCATGAATTTGACCTTGGATATTTGACACATAGCAGTAATGTAAACTTACTTTTGTGTATTTTTATGAAAGATTGCATTTTTTATTATTTTTAATTTATGGTGGTCCTTGCATTTGGTATCAGAGCTCTAGGTTCCACTCTAGGGCCTTGAGTTGACTATGCTTAGTTGTGATGTTTGATCACTCAAACCCTAAGTCAAATTCTAATGAGTGTATGTCAGTGCTAATTCTCTAAGTTGGTAGTTGAGCCTTGTGGACCAATTGGATTAGAGGGAGAGTCTCCTAGTTATGTCACTCTTAACAAGAACGAGAAGTATGTCCCTTACCTGGGGGTTATAGAAGTCAAAATACCACTCTCAAGGTAGTACCCCTCTTTGTATGAGTTTTCTTGAGACTTTTGTATGTGTATATATATAGTGGGATAACCTGATTGGTTTGCTTGATTTAAGTTGCATATGTTATATGAAATCTTGAGGATCTTGGTTATGAGTCCCCTATCTTAAATGATGTGATTGTGTAATTTTGGCTAGAAAGAACATTCTTGGATGATGAATGAAATTATGAATTTAAATGTGTAGAGATGCATATGAAAGAAGATTGGCTATTTTTCATTACATGTTGTACAAGTTAGATGAATTGAGTCATCTTGTTTTAATTTTTCTAGGAATGCATCTTGCATATAAGAGGAAAGAAAGTGAATAAATGAGATAGATGATTCATGAAAAGATCATGATTTTAAATCTGCATTGGTTTTCTAGACATAGAATGTCATGCAGGAAAATAAAACTCATAGGACTAAATGCAATTGCATTATTTAATCTTGCATGTTAGATTGCAATGGAAAATTATATAACCTTGAAGTATTTGTAGTGACTTTGCAACTTTTCTTTGAGATTTCATGTCCATAAAATTTGTTTTGAAATGAATGTGAGCTATATGCAAGTGATGCAAGAGTAGAAAAATAATCATCTTATGCATGTGTGATGGCATAAAGAAAGTAAAATTCTATGGAATATTTTGCATGATTAATTGATGGATGATCCTTATTCAACAATATTAACATAAGACACCAAGGTTATGAGTGTTTGCAAAAAAAAAAAAATCAAGTTTGAGTTCATGATTAGAGATAATTGATGTTTCTATTACCTCTAGTGTTAAATTATTTTATGAAAATGCTTTCCAAGTGTTTGGTCATGTTTTAGAAGTGTTGAAAGGGCTAGTTTCAAATATATATATATATATATATATATATATATATATATATATATATATATATATATATATATATATATATATATATATATATATATATATATATATATATATATATATATATATATATATATATATATATATATATATATATATATATATATATATATATATATATATATATATATATATATATATATATATATATATATATATATATATATATATATATATATATATATATATATATATATATATATATATATATATATATATATATATATATATATATATATATTTTAATTTTTATTGTGATAAACTAGCCACTAAGTTTTTGTTGAAATATTCATCACTATTTCACTCAGGGCCATACAAAGATTATCTCTTCCAGCAACACCATGCAAATTTTTGGCAAGCCCCAAGATCCAGACAAATTCCTTACTACACATCCATAACACGCTCGCTATAGAGAGCGGTATGTGTCAAAGCCATAGAGTTTTGAGGAAACAAAGAGAGTCGGGACCAAAGAGGATCTTCGATAATGTGCCACATGTCTGGCCCACATTCTAATCATCCAAAGATTGAATGAGGTCCACCTTTCCAAACATATGAGACAAAGTTTATTCATCTGATGGTGACAATAGAGGCACTTTTCTCCACCATGATGGTGTGAATTTAAAAGAGGGCATAGGTTTCACACATATCATGCATGGAAAAGGAACAATGATTACAAGACTAGTATGCCTTAGAAAGAAATTATAACAACCGCCATGGTAATCCTTCCAACTGGCACAATCACGAGCTCCTTTGGCTACATTTTCAAGATTCAGTTGAGAGATCTCTTTCTATAAAAGCCTATAGTCACATTGTAATAAGGGTCTTATCTTTTGATAAGGAGGCTTTTGGAGAGTTTAATTAGAGTTAGAGTTTCTATTCTAGGAGTTTTGTTCATTAGTAGAACAATGTAATATAGCTATATTTACATTCTTTCAACCCTAGTCTTGTAATCTATGCATATTTAATAGAAGAAGTACATGAGACTATGCACCTTGTGTTGCTTTTCTTTGTATCTCTCTATTTTGTGGATGGTTCTAAGGTTCTATGTCATTTCTGAATGAGTGTAGCTATCATATATATCTTTTCAAGATTTTATAATCTATTATAATTTACAAGTTATTGGATCATGTCTGGTTAATCTTTCAGTGCTTGAGGCCTAGGGTTAGACTATGCCATTTTATTAATAATTTTATCTGAGAATAGTTATTTTAGTGGGATAATAAGATAGTTTTTCCATGTGAGCCTTAACGTGTGCTTCTTGCAAAAGGATATGAATGTTTTGGCTTGTGTCTAGGATCTTTCCATCACATTCTATTTCCAACAATGAAGAGTCTGTGGAGTTCTATGCTCATTTCTGGGGACTGACTCTTTCATTATTGCTAATTGGAGCTCGAAGGGTTTCAAAAAATCCATTGCATCACCTTGATTTTATTTGAACTCCTCTCCTTTTCCCAAATCTACCAAGAGAAGAGATGACTTCTATAAAATCCCAGAGGTTTCTTTGTAGGGTATAATTCCCGCCCCACCCCTGCAAAGATTCCAAACTTCCCTCATCTAGGTAGGAGACTAGATCTGGGATCAACAATTTTCTTGGCACGGCTGGTGGGACAAAGATTTTAAAGCTAAAGAAGTTCTTTCTTTAGTATTTTCTACTTTCAAGAGGTAGGTTTGAGGCACCTAGAAAATTTCCAACCCAAAAAATATTGGGCAGTTCTAATGGTATGAGTGGAGTTCCTAGTTCTACCCCGCCTTCTCCCTTTTGATATATCCTTAGTTAATTATTTCCCTTCCCTTATGAATTTAAATGGAGGGATATTGTAGCCATCAATATCCCCCCCCCCCCCCTTTCCATGAAAGTACATGTGTTTCACCTCTTTACCAGCAATATCAGGCTAGGAGTTCTCATAGTTTTTCTATATACTATATTGCTACACCTAGTTATGAGAAAGGCACTAATGCATTATATTTGTCTTCCCCTGCATATGCCTACCATATGCAAAAGGTTCCCATTAACCCCTATCAACATGCTTACCCTCCCACCCAAAACCAAAATATGGGAATCCAAGAAGAGATGATTTGTAGGGAAATTTGGCTGAATTTCCAAGTAGAACTAAGGGCTATTGAGGAGAAGTAGAAATACCACCAATGGAAAGAAGACCTTTCTTACCAAGCTCACATGCTACAACAAAAATATGATGTCCTGAGGATACAACAAGAGAAGTTCCTTACAATGCAAGCTACTACCTGAGAGGACAGCACATGACAACTAATTATAAAGAAAGAGGCAAATCCATCTAATCATGAGTTCTCATATTTTCATGAGCCATAAAAAATGGCTTCAGAGGAAGAGGGAGAAAAAGAAAAAGAAGCAGGGGAAGAACTGCAAGAGGATATGTAGAAGGTTTTTCTCCAACAAACCTCTCTGAAAGCATCGAACAAGGAAGGCAATGAAGAGGGGGAAGACTTAGTCCCTATTTTTTAGGAACTTCCCTTCTTTGATGACATGGAGGAGATCAAGAAGTACAATGATAGTGCAATAAAGAGAATAGTTCAAGAAGAAGAGATTCTTTTTATTTCAATTCCAAACTATCATCTCTATGTTACAAAGGCATCTCTACATCTTCAAGGAATATTGGTGGAAATCAACACTGAGGGTGACTTTCTAAGTGAATACGATGCCATTTTCACATCCATCAACCTCAAGTCGGAGACTTTGGGGTCCAAGGATCACGAGCTACAAAAAAGGAAGGAGATATCCATAATAGTAAAGAAGAGATATGATTCATGCTTTGATGGTCATCAAAAGGTACAAGGGCTGATAGAGCCCTTAAGGGGATGTCCCATCAAGCATCTGACTTAGATCTGCAAGTTTCCACTGGTCATTCTCACCTCTAGGCATGAAGATGATCTTCACTAAGGGAAGGAGTAGCTTACCCATTTTCTACAAGAAGATGATATTCCAACATGGGTAAGTTTATTTATTCTCATTCTCCAAAAGGCATTTTGGCTTGTTGGATGCATTTGAAGTTTCCTTTTCTAGCTTGTAGTCCAAAAACATGTAAACTATCAAAAGTTAGTTAGGAAGGGAAGCTACTTCAACAAGCTAGTCAATGGATTCATTTAACATCAATGTAATATAAATCTTGTACATAATACCTATTAGGAATTTTTTTTCCAAAAAGTGTTAAGACACATGTTGCATTCTCCTTAAGGGAATGTATGTTGTACTTTCCTATTTTTCTCCAAGTGCATGCTTGCACAGGTTTTGTGGCTCCCATTTGACTCTATTTCCCAATTATTAAGGCACTGGTCTACAAAACCATAGATCCTAAGGTCCTTTCTTAGCAGGCTGAGATCCCCTGTGAGTCACCAAAATGTTAAAATATTCATTGATGTTTCACTTAGGGCCATCTAAAGATTATCTCTGCCAACAACACCATGTAAATTTTTTACAAGCCCCAAGAGAAGGACAAATTCCTCACTGGGCTTCCATAACATGCTTGCTACAGAGAGTGTTATGTGTCAAATCCGTGGATTTTTGAGGAAAGAAAGGGAGTCAACACCAAAGAGGAACTCCAACAATGTGCCACATGTCATCTTGCATTCATATCATCCATAGATCTGGTGGGACTCACCTTTCCAAACATATGAGACATTGTTTATTCATCCAATGGTGACAATCGAGGCTCCAAGGGACTATGAGGATACATTATTATTATTGTTATGGTCATGTGATAGTTAGTCACAATGCTGCACCGGATTCTATCTGACCTACTAGTTCCAGGTTCTTTGATGTAGGATTGGGTGCTCAACCTTTCATGTTAAGCTTGGAAAAATATGAGGACCTAACCACTCTATGGTTTGGCATTAAAATATCCTAGACCACATTTCTATTCTTGAGTATAGAAGGTGGAGAGTAGTCCAAGATTAAGGAGGCATAAATGACGTATAGTATCACTTTATGAGTATGAGATGTACATGTCAAAAAAATGGTTACTGCTCCCTTTGGGATTTGTGACAAGGGACTAAACACCTCTTATGGATTCTATAATTCTAGTGTTTCTATCAGGAATTGACAAGTCAATCTTTTTGTGCAACGATAATCACACCTCTAATGGCACAAACCTATTGTCTCTCGATGTGTAGAGTAACCTTGAGGGCTAAGGAAAATTGAATACTTTATTATATGTGGAAAGAAGGCCATAGGTGAGAAGACCATAGATGTGTCATGATAGGACACATTCGTACCAATTCTTGGATTAAGCATGCATATATAGATCATGTCATATTTGTGTTTCTATATTTCTTTGAGATATGTGATTGGATTTAGTGATTTTCCTATGTTGATATTTTATTGTTCTTGGTCAACTTGGTGGTGCAGCGTATCGCGAAGGATTGTGGCATAATTTATGGATCTAGAACATGTTTGAGGTTGATGATTTGGGTTCTAGCTATGTCTTTGCTGACATGTCTTGGATCACATTGATAATTTTAATGTAATCTATTGAACATTTGTAATTAAGGTGGCTAATGCCAACCTTGTAGAGTTGAGTTGAGTTGACCTCATGTATATAAATATGTAATCATTTGTATGAGAGAAGGAGCGAGAGTGTGTGTATGTGTGTGAGCATGTTGTATCATTGATTATGTAAAGAGGTATGATTGGAATCTATTATTGAGGTAGAGATGTATTGTACTTCATTGGAGATGTATTGGTATATCAAAGATGCTATCAGTCAGTTCATAATTTAGTGGATGTAGTCCATCTTGGGTTGTTTCCCTTGTTGTAATCGCATGGTTGTTTCTATTAGGATTGTTTCCCTTAGTATTTGAGTAGTGAACTCTAGGTAGTGTTATTTAATGAATGTGCATTCTATTTGTACCTTTAACAAGTTTTTGTGCTAGTACATCATCTAGTGGGTTTGATCCCCACTATGTTTTTTCCCTTAACCAAGTTTCCATGAAAAAAAAATTGGTGTTATGTGTTGTGGTGTGTTACAAGTAGTGGTTGTCGTTGCACCAAAAGATCGACCTATTAATGCTCGCTACAACCACTAGACTTATAGAAGACACGGGAGGAGGTTAAGCCATGTCATGAAACCTGAGGGAGCGCTGACCATTTTTCCAACAATCAACCCCTTAATGTTACCTGAGGGGATTCAAACCTATGACCAAGCTCTAATACCACTTGTTATAAGTAGTGGTTGGCATTGAACCAAAAGATTGACATCTTAATGCTCGCTATAACCACTAGACTTATAGAAGACACAGGAGGAGGTTAAGCCATGTCATGAATCCCGAGGGGAGTGCTGACCATTTTGCCAACAATGGTGTTGTGTACTTTTGTGCTCTAGTGTTTATCTTTCAGGTTTGAGTTCTAAATTTTATTTGTTGGATAAAGTATTAAGTTTTGTGATATAATTGATTCACCCCCTCCCCCCTCTCATTTGTGTGTGCCACATTATTCTTAACAATTGGTATTAGAGCCTAGTTCTCTTTTTTAAGCTTGACCACTTGAGGAGATCTGTGATGGTAGCCTTTAAGAAGGATAGTTCAAGATTTTATGAAACTGACAATTCTATATGGAAGGGTAGAACGATTACACATTTGAGATGCATCGAAGAAGACTATTGGGCACTTAAAAAGAAATATTACAAGCCTCCTACAGATCTATCTACTACTTCCCTTGATGAAAATAAGGAATTTGAGAGTAACATGAGAGAAAAAGAAGCACTATTGAGCACACTATCATATGTCCAGTACACCAATATCATGGAATTGGAGACCTCACATGAGATATATATAAAATTACAGACCTTACATGAAGGAGATTCCCGTGTGAAGCAAGAAAGGATGCAGATTTTGAAAGGAAATCTTGACACCTTGAGGATGAGTGAAGATGAGAATATCAATACATATATGCAGAAAGTGACTGAACTTGTTTGTGGGATCAAATGTGCTAGTGGAATGCTAGAGGAAGATGAAATTGTCTTGAAGATACTAAGATCCATGCCTCCTTATGACAAAAAAAAATTTACTATTGAAGAAATCAAGTTTGTGACTATTGTGACAATAGATACATTGGTCGGTAAGTTATCTTCTTTTGAAATGACTAGATTTGGCGATAGTCTTCCTAAAGTTGAATCTGCATTTAAAGCCACTATTTCTAAAGATAAGAACAAATATGACTCTGGTGAGATTTCTTCAAGTACTTCTAAGTATAGATCTAGATATGCTAAGGAATGGGAAGAAATTGAAGAAGAGGAGAGGAAGAAGGAAGCCCTAATTGCAAAGAGAGTTCCTAAGGGAATAGGTAAGTATGAAGGGAAGCTACCTTTGAAATATTTTTCATGTAATAAGATTGGTCATTTTTCTTCTAGATGTCCTGAGAGAGTACCAAAGCATAAGCCTTGAAAATTTTAGCCTAAATATCATAAGAAGTGTTATTATGCTAGTGAGGGTGTAACTGATGAAGAATCTAAGAAGGCCGAAGAAGAGATAGTGTTGATTTCAATTAGAGAAGATAACCCTACTTTTATGAATGAGAAAAAATCTCTAGCTATACATGTTGAACAAAAAGATGAATGTGTGATGGATTACAGTCACATGACTAAAGACAAGAACAAATCTGTGAAGCTGGAAAGGTATAATGGTAGTGTTGTCAGATTTAGTGATAATACTCCTTGCTTTATCAAAGGGAGAGGTTTGATTACACTTGATGGTAAGAATAATACTGATGATGTCTTGTATGTTGAAGGTTTGAAATGTAATCTTTTGAGTGTAGGAAATCTTGTTGATAAAGGTTACAACTTACAATTTAAGGATGGAAAATGCATAATCTTGGGAAGTTTTGGAGTTGAGATTGCATCAAGTACCAAGACCAAAGGTAATTTCTTTCATTTTAATAGTGGATAGAATAGATTCTTGATTGCTAAAATTGATGATAGTTGGTTGTGGTACAAAAGGTTTTGTCATGTAAACTTTGATAATATTGTAAATATAAGCACTACAAATGTTGTAAGAGATTTTCCTAAATTTTTTAAGCATGCTAATATGATGTGTAAGGAATGTCATATGGGCAAGCTAACAAGATCTACTTTTAAGAGAAATATGTATTCTTAGAGTGGATTATTAGATTTGGTGCATACCAATTTATGTGGTCCTACAAGGATTAAGATCTATTATGGAGATAATTATTCAATTCTACTCAATGATGATTATTCTAGAATGATGTGGGTTACATTTTTGAAAGAGAAATCTAAGGCATTTAAAAAACTCAAATCTTTAAAGCTATGGTTGAGACTAAGATAGGTATGAAGCTAAAATGTCTAAGGTGGAGAATTTAGTTCAGGATATTTTAATGCATATTGTGAGGAGCGTGGAATAAAAAGATAAATGTGTGTTTTGTGAATCCCACAGAAGAATAGAATTGTAGAGAGAAGGAACACAATAATTCTTGACATGATAAGAACCATGATGATGGAAGGAAATGTGCCATAGATATACTAGAGAGAAGCGGTAAATACTACAATCTACACATTGAATCAAGTTTAGATTAAGCATGGAATTGGTATGACACCCTATGAACTTTGGTATGATCATATCCCTACTATGAATTATTTTAGAATTTTTGGAAGAAAATGTTACATTAAGAGAGATAAAGACATAGGGAAATTTAATCCTAGATGTGATGAGGGATTCTTTCTTGGATATTCTACAAGAGAAAAGTATACACATGATAATAATAGGTTGAGGAAGATTGTTGAAAGTGCTAATGTTAGATTGGATGAAATTTATCAGAAACAAGAAATATATTGTAGTTATGAATCAGATGATGAAGAAGGAAATCAGATTGTGCATGTACAAAATCATAATCAGAATGCATTAGTTGAATAGGTTGAAAAGGTTACAAATGATGAAGTGAAAACACAAGAGCCTACCAAAAAAGAAAATATAAAGACTCCAAGGTATGTAAGGATGAATCATTTTGAGAATCAAATTACTGGTGATATAAATCAAGGTGTTATGACCAGAGGTAGACATGCTAGAAATAGAGATGAAACTTCTTTGATTCCTCAAGTGGAACCTAGTAATATTGATGAAGCATACAAAGATGAAAGTTTAGTTAAAGCAATGGAAGAAGAGTTGGAATAGATTAAAAAAAAATGGATTTTAGTTCCCAAACCTAAAGATAAGAATGTGATCAGAACTAAATAGGTATTCAAAAACAAATTGAATAAAGATGGTGTGGTGATAAGGAACAAAGCTAGACTTGTTTGCAAAGGATATTCACAGATGGAAGGTATTGACTTTGAGGAGACCTTTTCCCCTATTTCTATAATTGAAGCTATTAGGATGTTTCTTGCATATGCTACTTACAAATATTTCAAGGTATATCAAATGGATGTTAAGTCAACATTCTTGAATGGAGAGCTGGAAGTGGAAGTCTATGTTAAACAACCTAATGGTTTTCCCTTGACTGATAAGAGTGACATGGTTTTCCAATTGAAGAAAGTCTTATATGGATTGAAATGAGCACTAAGATTCTAGTATGCAATATTAGATAAATATTTGTTGAGACTTGGTTTCGGTAAGGGTACTAATGACAATAACTTATACTTCAAATTGATAATGGTAATATCTTGATTATTGAAGTATTTATGGATGATATCATTTTTGGTGGTAATAAAAAGTTGAGAAAAGAGTTTGCAAATGAGGTGCATAAAGAGTTTGGGATTTCCATGATAGGTGAGATGAAATTCTTTCTTGGTTTACAAATTATACAATCAAAAATAGGGATTTTCATATCATAGTCCAAGTATGTGAAAGAGTTGTTGAAGAAATTTGGGATGGATGATTCAAGATTGGTTGGTTCCCCTATGGTTACTTGTTCCAAGTTAACAAAGAATGATGATTCACCTAATGAAAATTGAAAAAAGATACAAATCTATGATCATTGTATTATTATACTTGACACAAACTAGACCTGACATAACAAATGCAGTTGGTATTGTTGCAATATTTCAATTAGAGCTAAAGGAATCACATGTTTTTGTTGTTAAAAGGATATTCATATACTTCAAGGGGACAATTGATTATGGTTTATGGTATGGGAAAGATGATGATTTTATACTGAGTGCTTTCACTGATGCATATTGGGAAGCTAATGCAGATGATAGAAAAAGTACTGGTGGTGGAGCATTCTTCTTGGGAAAGAGGTTAGTTGCATGGTCCAGTAAAAAGAAAAATTTTATATCTCAATCTAATACTAAGGTTGAGTACTATGTTCTTGATACTGCTAATTGTACACAATTTATTAGATGAATAAAATGTTGAAGGACATTAGAGTGATTATTGATGAGTCCATTACTATTTATTGCGATAACGCTAGTGCTATAAATATTTCAAAGAATCTTATATTACATTAAAAGACAAAGCATATATCTATCAAACATCATTTCTTGAGAGATAAGGTGAGTGAGAAGGAGGTCAAACTAGAATATGTGGCTACTAGATAGAAAATTATAGATATCTTAATGAAGCCCTTGCGAAAGGATACTTTTGAATATCTATGAGGTAAGCTTGGGGTGATAGCCCCTCCTAATCAAAGCTAGAGATGCACGGATTTGCATCATTCTAGTGTTTTCATAGAGATTATCATTAACCTAGATTAATATTTTGGTGGCTACCACTTAGGGGGAGTAGTCAATCTTTTGTTTATTTTTTTAGGTGTTTAGTTGATTTTGGCTTCTATGATTTAGTGCATATATGTTCCTATGTCATTGATGTCAAAGGGGGAGAGATAGCTACGTGAAAAATGAGTGTTAGACTTAGGGAGAGAGATTGAAGAATATGCATATTTATTGTTGGTAGTATGGTTTCTTTGTGCATTGATTTGGTTTTTCACATCATTTATTTCCATCAATTCCAAAGAGGGAGATTATGAGATATATTGCATATATGTGTTGACATTGATGTCAACATATTTCATTATTTTGGACAATGTTAGTAATCTATTCAATAAAGTGTTTAGATTAGTTTGGCTACTACATTGAGGATCAAATGTTGTGTAGCTACTACAATGATGAGGGATGTATTTTCTTGATCTTGTTCAAGTTTTAGAGGTGTGCATTGTGTTCTGAGTGAGTTTCAGGTGATTTATCATAGACTATTTTATGGTTGTTCAGGAAGTGAGTGTGTTGCATTTTTTGGATTGGTTATGCAATATTCCTAGTTTCTAACCTAGTGGTGAGTTTAGGATATGGATGTGTGTCCTCAGTTCAGACGGTTCATTATTTGGATTCTGGCAAGCTATTTTTCTTGAGAAGAGAGGTTGTTGATTAGTGTTCTTGATGAATAGTATAGAGATACTTGTGAACTGTGAGATGAATTTGTTTATGTTGCTACTGTGGCATTTCAAATTTCTTCTTGATGTTTCTAGATCATGTCCTATTCACATTGTTGGATCACTTTGAGGTATGTGATCAGATTTAGTGATTTTCCTATGCCGTGTTGATGTTTTATTTTTCTTGGTTGACTTGGTGGTGTAGCATGTTGCTAAGGATCATGGCATGATTTATGGATCTTGAATATGTTTGAGGTTGACAATTTGGGTCCTACTTATGTCTTTGTCAATATGTCTTGGATCACATTGATAATTTTAATGTAATCTATTGAATATTTGTAATTAAGGTGGCTAAAGCCGACCTTGCAAATTTGAGTTGATGTAATGTATATAAAGATGTAATCATTTGTATGAGAGGAGTGAGAGTGTGTGTATGTGTGCAAGCATGCATCATTATTGATTATGTAGAGAGGTATGAGTAGAATCTATAATTGAGGAAGACATTTTTTGTACTTCATCATAGTTGTATTGGCATATAAGAGATGATATTAGTTAGTTCATAATTTAGTGGATTGTAGTCCCCCTTGGGTTTTTTCCCTTGTTGTAATCTCAGGTTTTTTTCCCTTAGTATTTGAGCAGTGAGATCTAGGCAATGTGCCCGAATGCTTGTGCATTCTCTTTGTACCTTTAACAGGGTTTTTGTGTTAGTACATCATCTAGTGGGTTTGATCTCCACTGTGGTTTTTCCCTTAACTAGGTTTCCACACACAAAAAAATTTAGTGTTATGTGTTGTGGTGTTGTTTACTTCGTGTGCTCTATTGTTTATCTTTTAGATCTAGGTTCTAAATTTTATATGTTGGATAAAGTATTAAGTTTTGGGACACAACTAATTCACCCCCTCTCAGTTGTGTGTGCTACATTGTTCCTAAAATGACAATGATATAATTTTGATGAATATGATATCCAACACAAAACCTCACTTTAGTCATATATTTTACATATTGATATCATGTTTTGGCCATCCTAATTTTTAGACTTTTCCCTTGATATAGAATCACGTTTAATCACCACTCTCCTGCATTTTCAACCAATAAGTTTGACCTTAGAGGCCTCATGGACAAAAATGAATTTATCTCCTCTATGTTGTATCATTTGTGAATTTATAAACACATTCATCCTTTGGTCAAGGTTACTTTTTCTTCTTATCTCTACTATATCTACATATTTTGTTGTCATATCTATTTCCACCTACTTTTGTCTCTACAATTGAGTAGTTCTACATTGTCCATGTCCTCTCTCCATGGCCTCCTTTAGATCCTGCAATACACAACAATGACAATAGTTAAGCCCAGAGGCTTCCTACAGTCGCATACACAAAGGTGAGACACATGTGTTAACAAAAACATCTCCTTTAATTTCACTCAAATATAAAAATCGTGACCTTTAAAATTAAAATAGATATCAAATTAATAAAAAAAAGTTATAGTATTTAATTTCTTAGATTCTTGTCAAACTATTTAAATGGCTCCTTCTTTTGAAAGAACGTATATTTTATCTTTTCAGTTTATATTTTATATTTTATCTTTATTCTAATCTTTTTATTATCTTTTTGTTGGTTAACAGATTGTCTTCTTGAATAAAAAGTGACTCCTAACCCTAGAAACCACTCTATTCCACAACAATTGAACAAACTAATGATCGGTTTGATCTCTGAATTGAAAGTTAAAACTCCCTTAGATAGATATGTAATGAATAAATTCTTTTTTTTTAATAAATGGGGGTATTCTCTTAGCTAGAGAGTAGAAGGGACATCTAATGAATAATCATCACCATGACATATTCATGAATCAAATAAAAATTCAAATGCTTAGACATAAAACCTATTTCTATAAACTCATTCACATGACCATGAAAATCAAATACAATACATAACCATAAGAGAGAAAAAGCTATGAATATCTTAAACAAGAAAAGAATATAACCAATAGTGTCAAAAAAAACACCTTATAAGCATAGGTCTTGAAACACAGCTAACACCTACAATTAATTCATTCTGTTCATCCATTAAACAACATAAAAATTCAGATTTTAATGAACTATAGTTCAACCCAAAATTCAAGTCTCACATAATTGTCAAAATAAAAGGGGGAATTTTAAGCAAAATATGGCAATCCCTTCTCGCATCCTTTCTTCTCTTTTTAAAGATATTCTCAAGGAACTTTTTTTAGTTTATGTAACCAACCTCTTTTCTATAACTAATTCTTAAAACTCTTTCTTATTAGTACTTGTAGGTAGGCTAAGCAAGTACTATTGCATCATTTTATGGATTGTTCGTCTTAACTATTGATTAAATGATTTTTTTTGGACCATCTCCACCAATTAAATTTAAGTATATATTTCTTATTGGTTGAAAAAATTAGAGTCTTATACACGCATTTCATGAAAACTATGTCTATGCAATTTTTAAGGCAACTTTTTAGGTCACGCTCCGAACTGCCACATTGAATATTCCCTCTATGTACTAAATACTCTAAGAGACTTCCGGTTCCTGTTATTTCTTGTCAATTATTCTGTTCATGATGCGTGCGTGCATTGTAACTTTTGAATTCTCATCATACACGTCTGGGAAATTCAACCCCTTTTAAGCTTGGGGATGCTCACTGAAAGACCCATTATTCAGTTTTATAAACAAATAAATAATAGATAATCATAAAAACTAAGAATAATCTATATAAGAATTCAAAGAGAATAAGAGGGATACACATCAAGTTTTGCTTACATTTCAGCTTAATATTTAAGTTAATAGATTTAGATTAATGTGAATTATAGTTATTTTTGGTATATTTTATAAAATAATTATAAATAAAATTAAGATTTTGTTATATTTTACAAAATAGATTTATTGATATAAAAATTAATTATAAATTAATTTAAGATTATTATTTAAATTATTAATAATTTATCATCATTTAAATAATTATAATTAAAAAATATTGTTGAGTTTTTAATTATAATTATAATTATATGTTTTTATAATAAATTAAAATATATTTCAATAAAAGTAAGATTATGGTAAAAAAAACTTGTAAATAATATTTTTTACCATTATGGTTAGATTATAATTATGGTTGCAAATGTTGATTCTACTTTACAATTTTTAATTAAAAAAAGATTGCTAGTACTATAATTATAAAAAATTATAATATTAATAAAATAGTTGAGAATCTACTTTCTTAAATTGGTAGATTCTCAACATCATCATTATTATTATTATTATTATTTTCAATTATATTTAACATTTTATATTTTATTGTAATACTAATACTATTATTTAATATTTAATATTTTAATCTAATATTAATATTAATATATTTATTATTTGTATTATAATATTTGAAGCAAGTACTAGCCACTATGTGACACTTGTTCTTATTCTTTGAGAGGTCCTCCCTTTTCGTAATTATTTATTTCCGAGAGCCAATTATAAAAATGAAAAGATATGACTTTTCATTTTCCCATGCATAAGATATTCAACTTAATAATGTTGTTAAACATTATTAGAGTATCAAATGTGACTTGAAATTTTCTCCAATAATTTATGTATTCGTGTTCGAGCTGATAGAGCATGCTATGTTTCTGGAGTTGCAAAATGAACCTATTCAAAAAATCGCTCCTTTTGAAAATAATTGATCCAAATTCATCAACAAAAATAGCAGCCATTTCATCAATTAGCTCCTCCATGCACCACTATCTGAATTACCTCATCGACCACTAACATTACATAGAATCTGTGCATTGGCATTTGATCTATAATTTGTCTAATAAAGCTCAAAAGGTCCTCTTGAGACATTCTTGTATCTTGACTTCATTGAAACATTGATGGATGCCTCTTCCTTCCATCCTGGTAGGATCAAATTACCATTTCCTCCATTGTTGTCAACTAAGGATGGGATGCTCAAAATCTTCATTGGCCATGCCTTATCAGTAAGTCAGGGGAAGACCGGCACTTCCGACCTATTAATGGTGTTGCCCAAAATTTCATAGCCTTTTATTTCTTTATCACTAGGAATATTATAAAGTTTTAATAAAATGAATTTGCAAAGAGCTTCTGTGAATATGGTTCTATTAGAGAGTAAGCCATGTGTCTTACCAGTCGGACTAATAATGAGGAAGCATCATAAATAAAGATGGCTCTGACTTGAAAGGTAAAGAACTCTTTTAATTCAGGAAGCATCTTCATCCTCGTACTGTAATTAGTTGGGCATCAAAACATATTTGGATACTAACAAGAGTTTGCATTCTACCAATTATCTGTGCGGCCATAGTAAAAATTGTTTTACATAATGATAAGAGATAGAGAGTAGGGAGAGAGAAAAAGAGATAAGGATATTCAGGCAAAGAGAGATATGTATAGAAATAGATAAAGGGGGAAGTGAGAGTGAGATAAGAAGAGATAACTAAAGATAGAAATCTAGAGTAGGAGATATTGTAAAGACTAATACTTAAACACATAAGACATGTAAGCTCTATAACAAAAATACTCGGAAAGTCGATCTCTAAAATAAAATCTACAAGATGTAAAGACTTTTCCATAAATAAAATTCCATTTCTATGAAAAAGAAATTACAATATTCTGAATAATGTAGAAAATCCTCAATATAATAGATAAAAATTGACCAAACTGTTGAATAGTACAACATGGTAAATAATACATAAGGGATGCCAACCATATTGTCGCACATAAACATCAAAGTACATAGATACAAATACAATAGAGCTCGTGACCATAAAGTCAAAATGATACAAGATATTCAAAATGTATGCCATCGGACTATCAGTCATCCATCCGCATATTCATGTCTCCTATGCCCTCAAACATTCAATCGTCCATCTACAAATCTCAAGATGAAAATGTGATCCAGGCATTTATTCCATCCAACCACGGAGTGGTTAGCTCCCCCGGGGTTCATCCTAAAATGAAGAGCTCACCGACCCTACTCAAGTAATCTATCAACTCGACACTGATGGATCGGAAAGGAATCTGGTGCAAGCTGTGAACTAACTACTTTTCATACATAAAGTAGACCTGGCACAGATATGGTAGAGAGAAAATAAATAACCATCACAAATTCTATTATGTGTTTACATAGATTAGGCCTAAGCATAAATAACCACATTTCTACTAGCAAGTAAAAGAAATTAATATTACCCTTCTCTGTTTCCCCATATTCAGCACCCTTTCCCATGATATCTTTCCTCAAAAGAAACTAAGTAAAACACTTAAGAAAACATAAATCCAAGTTTAACCCTTTCATAAAGAAAAATCAACCTGGTAAATCTTCCATGTTTAAAATAATCAGTTTCTACTAACAAGACCATATTACTCCTTACATAATATAAAAACTCAGTCTCTTAAAGAAATGATAGAGAAAATTCATATTTCATTATTTTATATAGTCTTTCTACTACTACAAGAAGTTTACTCAGTTCTTGTCGCATTCTGGAATGATTTAACATAAACAATCTATTTGCTTCAGGAACTCTACATAGTTTTTTGTTGTAAATTTTAATAAGGATAGACAACATTTAAACTTCTGCTACAAGAAGTTTTCATTCACAACCCATCGTAGCTTATATGAACAAGCAGTAATATCTCTAAAGCTACTATTTTTAAACAAATAAATAAAAATAATTAAAGAACCATTGTTCTACAAGAATACCATCAGTTTTCAGTCTCGATTTTAAAATTAATGAACTGTTTAATCTCCCAAAGCATCTATGATTTGAATCAACATACAACTCAATTACGATAACATACCCCAAATAATTTTAAAGTTTTTCACTCTACTATAACATATTCTAAGTTTGTGTTTAAAAAAAAAACATCCCAACCGCATAACATTATAGTTCATATGTTTTCCAATTCCTTATATACCAGAGTGTGTTTACTATAATTTGCAATGACACTAATAAGGGTGTTTACAAATCTCCAAAATGAATAAAAATATAAATAGGAAGAGTGTGAAAACTATGAAAGAATCTCATTGCATGGACAAGGATACAGAAAAAAATAACAAAATCAGTCAACAGTTCTGTGCCTTTGAGCCATGATCAAATCAGTTTTGTAAAAGAAATATTGAACCACAGTCTCATCGAAAACCAATTTTTCAACCAACTATCATTCCTTAAAACATGATATTAAACACAGAAATTAAAAAAAAAGGCTGGTTTGTTTTTATTGGGAGTGTTTGATGATGTTCCAAACCCATCCTCTGTCATTCTTCCAATGGTGTGTATGCTTCCTCAACTGCAGGCGATACTGTTCCGAAAATCAAATGTGTGTTTTTCCTCAATTTTTCACCCGCGCGATGCCTTCTTTCTTCACCTGTGTTGTCTCCTCTATTTTTCCTTTGCGTTGTGTCTCTATTTCTCCTATGTGATGTGTTCTCCCTTTCCAGTCTTCCTCTCCCTTTCTCTTTACATTGCGTTCTTTTCTTTAAACTCGTGTGTTGCCTCTCCACAAACTCTAGCGCACGTTCCCTTTGAACCTGTGTGCAACTCCCTCATGCATTTTCTCCTCTCTCAGTCATGTCCATCATGCCGCACATGGAGAGAAAAAATCCCCACATTAAGATGGTCTAATACGCATTTATTTCCTTCATCTAGCAGTACACGGTGGATTTCCAAATATTTGGCAACCATGCCCATTCTACTAACATCAAAAGTGGAGTTACTAATACGTTTTCCTCTCAAACAGTTCCTTAAAACAACAGAAATAAGTCAAAATTTATGTCAAGTAAAATAGTCTATGTTATTCAATCAAACGAAGGCAACTCCTAATCATACAAGGCAGATATAACTCATATTCTTTCTACGCAAATTTAGGAAGTCGACAATCAGGTTATGACATCCTTCCCCTCTTAGAAAGTGCATCATCCTCGATGTCTTATGAAAAGGTATCATGTAAGAAGAATTTACGTCAAAATTTTTAGCATGCCAATTGGAGTTAACTTATGTGTTAACTAATAATTATATCAGAGTAATTCCAAATTAACTAACTTTAACCTTTTCTAGAAATACAAATAGGAAACCAACAAATTTTCATTTCCCTAGATAACAAAAGGTTTAACTTAAAGCACTTACACACAATTAACTCAATCACTCGAGCAGGAGAAAAAGAAAGAAAACTAATAGTATTATTTTACCCAAACATTCACCTCACGAGATAATTCAAGAAACTCATAAGATTTCAAAAAAAATTAAGTGGTGTGTGCTTGAAACCATTATTCCAATCTCACCTCTTCCGATAAGATAAATAAACTCTACCTCAATCACATTTCCACCTTCATCTCCTGTCATGCATGCTCAAACTCAAAAGATCATCAGTAGGTTAGTCCCCTTAAATCAAAATTGAATTGAGATGCATATTTCATTTACATATCATAATAGCATTAATAAATAACATTTTGTAAGGCAATTCAAATTCCATTCATGATATCATTTTCATTACATCAATTTATTTCATCATAAAATAGCCTAAGAAACATAACAACACTATGTCTTAATCATTTATTACAAACAACTTAAGTCGACAACATTCGACCAAGTCAACATGAGTCAAAAACAAATCACACAAATAGTCCTATAAACTAAGAGCATCAAATTGGGTTATGATATCGACCCAATGTCTTATGGAATCATATAAAGAAGTTCACTACAAAGCTTAAAGCATAAACATAAAAAAAAATCTAAACAAATAACTACGGAAAAGATCTATGCATGTCTTTCACATCTTCCCAAGTAGCACTGTCAACAAAGAGTTGGTCTGATTGGACCTTATACTCCAATGCATCTCTGTCACGCACCCTAATGGTATGCTGATCAATGAGGCGGGTAGGTTGTACCAACACCACCCTCAGATCCTGAACCTGTAATTCATGCCAATCAAGAATATGATATGCATTTGGGTAGTAGGGCTTCAACAAGGAAACATGAAAAACATTATGGATTCTGGCAAGAGAAAGCGGTAGAACAAGTCTGTAGGAAACAGGTTTGATACTGCTCAGGGGAAGTAGTCAATCATTTTGTTTATTTTTTGAGGTGTTTACTTGATTTTGGCTTCTATGACTTAGTGCATATATGTTCCTTTATCGTTGATGTCAAAGGGGGAGAGATGGCTGTGTGAAAAAATGAGTGTTAGACTTAGGGAGATAGAATGAAGAATATGATATGCATTTGGGTAGTAGGGCTTCAACAAGGAAACATGAAAAACATTATGGATTCTGGCAAGAGAAAGCGGTAGAACAATTCTGTAGGAAACAGGGTTGATACTGCTCAGGGGAAGTAGTCAATCATTTTGTTTATTTTTTGAGGTGTTTACTTGATTTTGGCTTCTATGACTTAGTGCATATATGTTCCTTTATCGTTGATGTCAAAGGGGGAGAGATGGCTGTGTGAAAAAATGAGTGTTAGACTTAGGGAGATAGAATGAAGAATATGCATATTTATTATTGGTAGTATGGTTTATTTGTGCATTGATTTGGATTTTCACATCATTTATTTCTATCAATGCCAAAGAGGGATATTGTTGGAGATTTCTGAGATATATTGCATATATGTGTTGACATTGATGTTTTGTCATTGATGTCAACATATTTTATTATTTGGGACAATGTTTGTAGTCTGTTCAATAAAGTGTTTGGATCAATTTGGCTACTACATTGAGGATCAAATGTTGTGTAGTTACAGCTATGATGAGGAATGTATTTATTGATCTTGTTCAAGTTTTAGAGGCGTGCATTAATGTGTTCTAAGTGTGTTTTAGGTGATTTATCATAGACTATTTTATGGTTGTTTAGGAAGTGACAGTGTTGCATTTTTTTGGATTGGTTATGCAATATTATTGGTTTCTAACCTAGTGGTGAGTTTAGGACATGGATGTGTGTCCTCAGCTTGGACAGTTCATGATTTGGATTCTAGCAAGCTATTTTTCTTAAGTAATAGAGGTTTTTGATTAGTGTTCTTGATGAATAGTACAGAGATACTTGTGAATTCTAAGATGAAGTTGTTTATGTTCCTAATGTGGCATTTCAAGTTTCTTTTTGATGTTTCTAGATCACATGTCCTATTCACGTTGTTGGATCACTTTGAGATATGTGATCAGATTCAGTGATTTTCTTGTGGCGTGTTGATATTTTATTTTTCTTGGTGGACGTAGTGGTGTAGCATGTTGCTAAGGATCGTAGCATGATTTATGGATATGGAATGTGTTTGAGGTTGATGATTTGGGTCCTAGCTATGTCTTTGCCTATATGTCTTGGATCACATTGATAATTTTAATGTAATCTATTGAATATTTTTAATTAACGTGGCTAAGGCTGACCTTGCAGAGTTGAGTCGATGTAATGTAGACAAAGATGTAATCATTTTTATGAGAGAAGGAGTGAGAGAGTGTGTATGTGTGTGAGCATGCATCATTATTAATTATGTAGAGAGGTATGAGTGGAATCTATAATTGAGGAAGAGATTTTTTGTACTTCATCAAAGTTGTATTGGCATATAAGAGATGCTATTAGTTAGTTCATAATTTAGTGAATTGTAGTCCACCTTGGGTTGTTTCCTTTGTTGTAATCTCAAGTTTGTTTCTCTTAGTATTTGAGCAATGAGATATAGGTGGTGTGCCTGAAGGCTTATGCATTCCCTTTGTACCTTTAACAAGGTTTTTGTGTTAGTACATCATCTAGTGGGTTTGATCTTCACTGTGGTTTTTCACTTAATTGGGTTTCCACACAAAAAAATCTAGTGTTATGTGTTGCGGTGTTGTTTACTTTGTGTGCTCTATTGTTTATCTTTTAGATTTAGGTTCTAAAGTTTATGTGTTGGATAAATTATTAAGTTTTGGGAAACAATTGATTCACCCCCCTTCTCAGTTGTGTGTGCTACATTGTTCCTAACATGACAAAGATATAATTTTGACGAATATGATATCCAACACAAAACCTCACTTAAGTCATATATTTTACATATTGATATCATGTTTTGGCCATCCTAATTTTTAGACTTTTCCCTTGATATAGAATCATGTTTAATCACCACTCTCCTGCATTTTCAACCAATAAGTTTGACCTTAGAGGCCTCATGGACAAAAATGACTTTATCTCCTCTATGTTGTATCATTTGTGAATTTATAAACACATTCCTCATTTGGTTGAGGTTACTTTCTCTTCTTACCTCTACTACATCTGCATTTTTTTTTGTCATATCTATTTCCACCTACTTTCCCCTCTACAATTCAGTAGTTCTACGTTGTCCATGTCCTCTCTCCATGGCCTTCTTTAGATCTTGCAATACACAACAATGACAATAGTTAAGCCCAGAGGCTTTCTATAGTTGTATACAAAAAGGTGAGCCACTTGTGTCAACAAAAACATCTCCTTTAATTTTGCTCAAATATAAAAATCATGACCTTTAAAATTAAAATAGATATCAAATTAATTTAAAAAAAGTTATAGTTTTTAATTGCTTAGATTCTTGTCAAACTATTTAAATGGCTCCTTCTTTTGAAAGAACTTATATTTTATCTTTTTCAATTTATATTTTATCTTTATTCTAATTTTTTTATTATCTTTTTATTGGTTAACAGATTGTCTTCTTGAATAAAACTGACTCTTAACCCTAGAAACCACTCTATTCCACAACAGTTGAACAAACCAATGATCGGTTTGATCTCTGAATTGAAAGGTACAACTCCCTTAGATAGATATGTAATGAATAAATTATTATTTTTAATAAATGGGGGTATTCTCCTAACTAGAGAGTAGAAGGGGCATCTAATGAACAATCATCACCATGAGATATTCACAAATCGAACAAAAATTCAAATTCTTAGATATAAAACCTAGTTTTGTATACTCATTCCCATGATTATGAAAATCAGATATAGTACATAACCATGAGAGAGAGAAATCTACAAATATCTTAAACAAGCAAAGAACATAACCAATAGTGTCACACAGAACATCTTATAAGAACAGGTCTTGAAACACAGTTAACACCTACAATTAATTTGTTCTATTCATCCATCGTTCATCCATTCAACAACAACAAAAATTAGATTTTAATGATCTCTAGTTCAACCCAAAATTTGAGTCTAACATAATGGTCAAAACAAAAGGGGGAATTTTATGCAAAATATGGCAATCCCTTCTCCCATTCTTTCTTCTATTTTTAGAGATATTCTCAAGGAACTTTTTTTAGTTTCTGTAACCAACCTCTTTTCTATAACTAATTCCTTTTCTTTCTTACTAGTACTTGTAGGTAGGCTAAGCAAGTACCATTGCATCATTTTATGGATTGTTAGTCTTAACTAGTGATTGAATGAATTTTTTTGGACCAATCTCCACCAATTAAATTTAAGTATATTTATCATTGTGTTGAAAAATTAATATTTTCTATAGTTCACACGCACATTTTTTATGTTTATAAATTAACAAAATTAATTTACAGCTTTCTTATTGGTTGAAAAAATTATTCTTATACATGCATTTCACAAAAACTATGTCTATGCAATTTTTAAGGCAACTTTTTAGGTCACACTCCAAACTACCAAATTGAATATTCCCTCTATGTACTAAATATTTCGAGAGATTTTCGGTTCCAGTAATTTCTTGTCAATTATTTTGTTCATGAGTGTACATGCATTGTAACTTATGAATTCTCATCGTAAACATCTCAGAACTTCAACCCCTTTTAAGCTTGGGGATGCTCACTGAAAGGCCCATTATTCAATTTTATAAACAAATAAATAACAGATTTCTCATTACATCATTAAAACTAAGAATAGTCTATATAAGAATTCGAAGAGAATAAGGGGGATACACATCAACATTTCAGCTTAATATTTAAGTTAATAGAATTTAAATTAATGTGAATTATAGTTGTTTTTGGTATATTTTATAAAATAATTATAAATAAAATTAAGATTTTGTTATATTTTACAAATAGTTTCATTAATATAAAAATTAATTATAAATTAATTTAAGATTAATATTTAAATTATTCATAATTAATAATTGTTTAAATAATTATAATTTAAAAAGTGTTGCTTAGTTTTTAATTATAATTATAATTATATGTTTTAATAATAAATTAAAATATATTTCAATAAAAGTAAGATTATAGTGAAAGAACTTGTAAATAATAATTTTTACTATTATGGTTAGGATTATAATTATGGTTGTGATTGTTGATTCTACATTATAATTTTTAATTTAAAAAAATGCTACTACTATAGTTATAAAAAATTATAATATTAATAACAGAGTTGAGAATCTACTTTCTTAAATTGGTAGATTCTCAACATCATTATCATTATTATTATTATTAATTATAATTTATATTTTATATTTTATTGTAATACTAATACTATTATTTAATATTTTATTCTAATATTTTTTATATTAAAAATCAAGGAATCAAAAAGAGTTTATACAGAGATAAGGGGGAGGCAATGCCTTAACCCACAAGAGTACCAAATCGAATCAATACATCAAAGAGGATAAAAGGTCATCCAACAGCAACATAAAAGTAACAAAGTATGTAACAATTCTCGTGATAATATTCACAAAAAGAGATCAGCCAAAAAGTTCTCTTATTGAAGAACGTCATCAAGATTTTCCACCCAGGTGGTCCAGCCTTGAGAACCCTCCATCCAGACCACCTTCTTCCGCTCCAGGATATGAGTAAACATCTCGAGCTTGTCAAAGTAGGGACCTCTATTTTCTCTTATCTCCTTAATCAACTTCTTGAGAGCATCATCAAAAGTAATCTGGTTCTCCGCAATGCTAGCCCACTCAAAGGCATCTTTCATTTCATAGATGAACGTAGTAGCATGTCCGTCTCTGAGGAAATGCAGCAATTTTTCCCTTTCCAAATTCATCACACAACAGACCTGCGTAGCAATTTTAAAATGAATGAGTTTTCTAAGAAAACCAGTAAGAGACCTACCATTACCTTGAAATTTTTCCTCATTTCTTAATTTCTAAATAAACCAAAGGATAAAAGATGAAAGGATTTTCCAAAACATATTAGCATCTTTTTTAAGCCCATGAATGAAACCAGTAATAATATCAAGAGTACAAACATGCTCAGAAAGAGATATCCCAAACATCAACCAGACTTCTCTAGCAAAGATACAATAAAAAAAAATGTGTCTCATAGTCTCAAGCATCCTAAAAATAGAACAAGTGTCACAGGCAGCAAGGTGGTTTCTAATAGGCTGTCTATCAAGCATGAGTTTCCACTTGAAGCACTTGATCTTCGAGGGGATGGGAGATTTCCAAAAATTCTCAAAAGTTTTCTGCCAAGAAGGGCTAGTGACAATATACCAAAGGGAGTTAATGTGATCTGTAACTGGGGTGTCATGGTTGAGTAGTCTATAGATATCTTTGGCTTTAACCTTAGGGAGGAGGGAACCATCTTTCCAACGGAATGAAAGGAATATGTGGGAATCAACATCAGTATTTCGAAGAAGGTTAAGGAGAGAACAAGCATTTTTAATCATATTGTAAGTTCTCTTGTGAGACTCAGGAAGGTCATAGTTATGGCTAAGAGTTCCCCAGATGATAAGGTTATTATGCTCCAAAATGTCCATAATACACTTAATACCCTTATTATACCAATACCTAGCAAAGCAGCCTTGGGTTAAGGAATATTATAAAGTTTTAATAAAATGAATTTGCAAAGAGCTTCTTTGAATATGGTTCTATTAGAGAGTAAGCCATGTGTCTTACCAGTCGGACTAATAATGAGGAAGCATCATAAGTAAAGATGGCTCTGACTTGAAAGGTAAAGAACTCTTTTAATGCAAGAAGCATCTTCATCCTGAACCGTGCAACATACCAAGCAGCCTCCTACTGTAATTAGTTGGGCATCAAAACATATTTGGAAACTAGCAAGAGTTTGCATTCTACTAATTATCTCTGCGGCCATAGTAAAAAATTGTTATCTTTGATTATTCCATTCATTGTGTTGGAGACGCGCCTATTGAAACATTAGTTCTGACAATAATCTTAGAAAATGCTACCAACGAATGATTTTCAAGGAAAATATAAACACATACACTTTCTTTATATCCTTACAGTTGGTGCATATCAGAGAAATAGAGGAGTTCTGAGACTCCTTTTGGGTTTTGATAACAGTTCATACATTTTCTCGGATCCCGATGATGGAAATCTTTGTCATTCAAAATATGCTCTTTGTTATGAGGAATGTTGATGATAAAGACAAAAGATAAAATTTTAAAGTTCATGAGGCTAAACATAGTCTATGGGACAGGTACCGATGTGGTTCAAATGAACTTTTTTTTGTTGGAAATGAATTTGATTTTTAAAAAGCCATTAGATAACCTAATGACTTTAGCATAGTTCCAAATGATATGCCGGGGTCTGAAGACAATTTAGGAACACATTAAGTATGTCCCCTCCCATTTCTTTTATTTCTAAGGGAAAACAATAGCTTTCAAATCATTCACCGTGACTTGCAATTTGAAGCCAAAAAGATTAAGAAAACCCATTTCTTCTATGTAGTTTCACTTATGCATTGTAGTGCCGCCACTCAGAGTAGTAAGATATCTTTTCAGTCCTACAACTAGATTACATGCTCAAAAGAACAAAATCTTTCAAACGTGTCGTGGATATTTTGGTCAAGTACATTGAAGGGATCTTCGGCCCAATTTTGAAATTTCTCATCTGAATATTTAATGGAGCACAAAATGGATTGCAAATTTTAAAATTGGTCATGGTCAAAAACACTAGCAACACTTTTGTATTTAATATTTATTTTTTATTAATAATCAAAATATATAGTGATAAAAATATCACAATTAATTTGTATAATAGAATTTTAAATATTTATTAAAAAAAATATTTTCATCAAAAGATATTCTATTTTGGTCAAGGTTAGTAATCATTCACAATTATTTTCATATGTAGAATGGTAAAAATTGTGTTATGTAATGATAAGAGATAGAGAGTAGGAGAGAGATAAAGAGATAAGGGTATTGAGGTAGAGAAAGATATGTATAGAAAGAGATAAAGGGGGAAGTGAGACTGAGATAAGAAGAGATAACTAGAGATAGAAATCTAGAGGAGAGATGGAGGGAGATATGGAGGGGATGAGAGAGATATTGAGATATATATAAAGAGGGAAATATATATGTAAAGAGATAGAATAGAGACAGAGAGAGGGAGAGAAAAAAATATTTGTATAGAGAATTAGGATAAATAGAAAGAGAGATAAATAAGGAGAGAGGGAGAGAAATAGGAGAAATAGAGGTAGAAAAAAGGAGAGATAAATGTAATGAGAATGATATAGGTGTAGACACCCGAAATTGACCACTCTTGCTATAATGCCATGCCCTGAAACCCATGAGAAATTAACCTAACTTTACACTAAGTTGATGCAACAATTTTTTTTTCTTAAATGTTAAACATACATTAGCAATACAAATGTGAAAGCAAGTACAACCATACATTAAGATAACATCAGTAATATATGATGAGACATTACACTAATGTACACAAACTCAGTTAACTATCCCAAGGGTTCCAAGATGTAGTTACTTTTAATTTAACTAATCTACTAAGAACATTCCATAACATAATCACATGATATAGATCCTAAGTTCATTTTAAAACCAAAATTAAAATATGAACTAGTTCTTTACTTAATCATAATGATAAGAACATGAACCATAAACTAACATTTGCATTACAATTCTGAATCATAAGATACATTCATTACATCATTGTAAGAAAAGATACAATCTTTAAAGATATAACTGATACATCATGGCACACATATATAGTACATATTCGACTACACATGTCACATTGATAACAATAATGAATCTAATCATGAAACAACACAAATACATATACATCTCCTGAATGATGTCTCAAATTACAACATCATAGAATACATGATATCATCTCATGATGAAAATATGAAATCTCCAAGAAACAAACATAGCAGAAGCAACAATGTTCATCCAAGCACAAGAGCACAAATGTCAGGTCTCAAATGGTAAGAAGAGTCACTACCACCTGACCACATGGAACCCATAGGTCCACTCCCACCATGCTAAGGAGATAACACCAGGCCTCACACAAATAAATAGATAAAAAAGAAAGACTAATACAAAGGTACACATACAAAATGGTAATAAATGGTTATAAGGTTATCAAGTATAACTAATCAAGACACAAATTAGATGTACCAGATGCTCATGTAGGAACCTAGAACACATATAGAGAAGAGTCATCACATAATTCAACTCTAGAGTTATCCTGGTAGTCTTTCTGGACCCCGGCCCCATAGTGACTCTATATGATATTAGTAATCCTCTCATATAGAAAAGGAAAACTAACTATGCTAGACCTCAATCAAGCATCTTCTCCTACTCCCATCCTATCCTATACTAGCACTCGAGGCATGGGCAAGGCACACAATTATCTTATTAATGTTTCTCTCCTAATAAATTTATTAATTTATCACTTATTACTCAACTTAAAATGAGTTATCATGGAAGCCACTTAGGGCCCCAACCCCCATTTCAAGCCATTTTCCCTCTATTCTCCTAGATAACCTATCCTAAATCTCCCAACAAAGAAACCAAGAGAAGACAAAACTAAAACCACAAAAGACTCCTCGTAAACCATTAAATCATGAAAGTCATCAAAGACAAGTGATGGAGCATAAATAAGAATAATACATCCCATACAAGGATACAAACTGTCCACCCCATAATGGACATCTCAATAAATCATCCAATCCCATAATGGATATCTCAATAATATAATCGCAAACTCTAAGTCTCATATCACAAGATCAATGATAACCAAAAGCATCAATAACATCTATCTCCAAATATGGAGTAAAACATAATCTATGAAGACTATCATTCAGAACATAGAACAATACAATAACACCGGCAAGGTGACCAAGTAAATCAAATATCAACACAATAATGGTTGTCACATCTTGTAGTCAAATAACATAATGATCGAGACTCAATAGAAACATACATAACTCATTGACGTAACCAAAAGCACACATGAACCAATCATGAGATCAAAATGGTTATGAAATTTTCACAATATAACCCCAAAGAGAGAAATGTATAAAAACATAAATAATCCAAGTGTAAAAAACAAAATCCACCTAGGGAAATACCTACCCGAATGGACAATATGCACCCAAATAAAAAATAATGACATAGAGTAAACACATTGCGATATTTTCAAATAGTGATTGTAATTAAAGTTGAGCATGTTCTAAAATACATTGACATTCTATGGGACATCAAGAGTTTTTCTCTCAGTGTCATTTTTATTGCATTTGTAAAAAGAAGTTATTTGCATGCATTGTGCAATTAGAGTTTTTACTTTCAATTTCGTGTACCATGTTTTGTCTTTCGAAGGTTTATTCAAGAGTTTTAACCCTGATTGCACATATCTCTTCACATGTAGTTTTAAGTACAATTTTTTAAAAAAATTATGATCACCATAAACATATTATTGCTTGCAATGTTGTGTTAGGGTTTTTAACCCCGATGATAATTGCATTACATTTACAATTATTATGATGCAATTTCACAATGCAATCGAAGGTTTTAATTTTGATTCCATTTCAACTTAGACCATTCCTATATGTTTTTTAAGGTTTTTAGTTCTGAGAACACCCTTTATTACACCAATAATATAGTGTAATCAGACAGATTTTGATTCCAATTACACTTATTATTGCACTGTGATACCAATGCTTAGTGCAATCAGGACATTTTGTCCTAATTGTGACTTAGTATTTTGCACTTTATAATTAAATCAAAAAAAATTGTGTTGATTACACTTGTCATGTATTACATGATGTTCCCTTGTTTGCAATGCAGTCATAAAGCCCTAAAATTATAATTTTCTCCATTTTTAGTTTTTTTCTCTCCTTTTTGTGTCTTTCTATTATTTAGTTGGGATTTTTATCCATCATCTAGTGTGTCATGCCAAGTTGTCATCTAGCACAAAAAATATCATAATCTACCACTACAACGTTATTACGACTGTTCATATTCATGCTCCAGACTTCTCACCTCGACTTCACAAAAATAGATTCCCTTGAAGAACTAGTCTTACAATGAGCAAGAAGTCAAGATAAGAATTCATCAATGAAGGGCATAAAAACTATCACAAATTCAAGTTGGTGATCCAAAACAAAGTGCCTCCATTACATTTGAAAACTCTAAGAACTGGCTATTCTGAAGTAGCATGAAAACCTCTTTGACAGAGGATGATGTAATAAAATTCATGTGTTGTAAGGTGCTTAGATTAGTTTTGATTATGCATATGCAATCTATTTTTGAAAAATTACATGTAAATTTAGAAATAGAAATTATATGTGATCACATTACATGTAGAAATATAAAATAAAATTACATGTAATCACATTATATAGGGTTGTAATGTTGAATAAATCAACAATTTTCTAGGTTTCTCCCATATTTTTTTCAAGTCCTCTCTTCTATAAATAAAAGATGGCTCATTTTAAATAACCATATTTTTGCAATCCAATAAAACTCTGCCAATTTGTTGAGAATTGCATCATCTTAAAAAGTAAGCACCCTTTTTAGGTGCTCATTTTTAGCCCCATTTTAGAAATTTATGGGTTCCCACATTGATTTCACGGTCTCCTAGCCCTTTTGCATCCTCCAAATCAATATTATTTATTCAAAACTTGAGAATGGATCTCATTTCTATGCCTGATTTCTCATTTATCCATCCATTTACATAATTCATCTTCCATCTAGGACCTATTAGGCACAATTTTTGTAATTTCAAGATTTGGATGCATTTATGCTTATTTTTTCGGCTTATCTTTCTATTTTTCCTTGAAACGCTTAACATTTATTGAATCCCACAACCAGATGAGGTCAAACCTATTTTAACCTATACCAGGTATAGGTTGAACCTATTTTGACCTATATCTTAGGGGTTGAATTTTGGTGGGTTTTAGGCCTAATGCAAGGTGTTTTCATTTTCCTGCTTAGCACGAACAACTTTTGCAAATTTGGACTCTAAAATTACTATAAAAGGAAGCCTCTTCCTCTAATTTTATCATACATCCACTCAAGAAATCTCATTTCAAGAAAGCAAGCTATTATGGAGTCAAGAAGTTCAAGAAAGAAAGCAAGCATCCATTAGTGAAGGAAATCATCATTAAACATTCAAGCCCATGAAGCATTCAAGTGCAAGGAATCCATCTAGCATTTCATGTCTTCAATCCATCATTTCCATCATGCATCTAAGTCATTTCCTTCCATAGATATAGCTTTTTTCCCCCATTTGAGGTCAAGAAAAGGATTTTTCAATCAAGGAAGGAGATCTACATTCATCCATTCAAGTCTTATTCTTCTCTTTCTTATTCAATCCAACATTGTGGAAAACTACAACATTCATCATTCAAGGGATTGGTTTTGTTGGTGTAATTAAGTATTCACTAATTACACTTTACTTAAGTTTACTTAGGATAATGCATTTTCATATTAGTTTTTATTGAGACACCTAGGATTTTGCATTTCATTTTAGCACATGGTGTGGGAGAATTTCCACTTTAGGTGTGAGATCCACCTTTAGTTCTCTTATCACATTATCATCCTCTCATTTTTGCACATACTTTGATGTATAATGGAGGATGATCCACCTTTGGTGGACATGTGATTACACCTTGTCTAGTTGATAGGTTATCATTTTCATCTCTCCTAGTTATCATGCATTGCCTATATACTCAGGTACATCTAGTTTGTATTTATTCAATTGATTTTGTATCTTCATTATTGATCAATATTGAATCAATCAATTGATCATGTCATATTTGTCTCTCTTGTGCTATAAATTGAACTTCTAGATCTTGGAATTTTCATTATTTGCATTAAGCAAATTCTTACATGGTATCAAACCCATAGGAGTGTCATTGTATAGCCTATTTTGCAAGAATTATGTTCCAAGTCAAAATTGGAGCTTGCTAGTGCAAATCAGAGGTTGGCATCACATTGGGAAGGTTCAAAAACCCCCAAATCAACTTTTTTTTTCATCCAAATTGAACATCTGAGGCCAAATCTAGAGCCATTTGAATTTTGAAGTGTGGCGACGGCAATTCAAAAGAATAAATTCAAAGGCGATTTTCAAATAGCGATATCTCAGTCATCCTAACTCCTTTTTTCAAGCAATTTTTTTTTGGGGGGGGGGAGAATTTCACAATCTACACAATGGTTCAAGTAGTTTCTAATCTTTGTTCCTGATGTTTTTAGAAAATTGTAAATCCCAATTTTTGCAATCTTAGAGGCTTCGTTTGGGCTCATATGGACACATTTCAGGTACTATTTTTTTGAAAGTGTATAATTTTTTATCTACTTTCCAAATCTGGTATCAATTTGAAAAAATTTCAAGTAGACATAGTACGTTCAGCATTTGGTCTATTTTGGCCTATATTTGGTAGTTGTAATTTGTTGGATCCTTGAGTGGTCTTGTGTCTTATTTAATGTTTGAGTCTACTATAGCTTCATATTTTTTGTTATAAACATCAAAATCATAAGTCCATTTTGGTTCATTTTGGAAAGTGGCAATTGTACACGCACTATATATAAAGTGCCAAAATCATCTTTTTTTTTTCTTTTTTTTTTTTGGGGGGGGGGGTGGTTATTTGTTTCATTGTAGTTTGGGGGTGCATTGATTTTCTAATCTCATTTTTTCATATGAGAAGTGCATCATGGATGGTTTAATTAGGTTGACAAGAGAAAAATATAAGAAATGGAGTGAATTGGTTCTTTCTCATCTTAGTGAGCATAACTTGTTGCCCTATTTGTATGAGACCTACTAGTCCTTCTTTCAATTGGAACTCTTACACAAAATTTCTTGATGTTATCTATTGGAATTTGGATATGGATGTTATGGATTCCCTTGATGATGTCGAAGATAAGACAAAGACTATTCCTCATCTTTGGACTATTCTTTGGGAAGTGTATGAAGATCCTCTTGTTCCTCCACTCCCAAAAGGTCTAGAACCTCTAGTTGCAACTCCTCTTCCTATTGAGATCATATATATTATTGTTCTTGATGATTCTTGCATTCATATAGCCATGGGTTATTGTGATTCAGTGCAACAAGATATTCCATGTCTTCCAGTTTGATGCAGGAGCATCATGGGGTAGTTGGCAATCTTGTATCACCAAAAATATGTTAAAGTGTTTGGTTTTGGTAGTTACTCCATGGATGAGTTCAGTGTTCAGTTCTTTCTTGGTGGTGTTCTTCACCTAATGGGTCTCAGTGTCTTGTCATTGATTGGTGTTGGTTGCTTTGTGTTTTGGTTCACTAACTAGTTTATTTGATTTGTTTGGGCTTGGACAACTAGTACATTTAATTTCAATCATGTTACTCATGATGTGGATTGATTGTTGGGCATGTGAGGAACTATATCTCAATTGGTGCTTTCTCCTATGTGGATTTAATGCTTGTTGCAAGCCGATTGATGGATAAAATATTTCATGAGTTTGTTTCATGAAGTCAACTAATGTTTTGTATTTAATTATTGTTGTAAAGCTTACTTGTGGCTAATTAGTATATAAGGAAGGTGTGGGTAGTTGTTTAGGGAGTGAGGAAGATTGATGATCAGTGGTGATCAAAAGATCTGATTTTAATAGCAGAGCTAGTGGCTAAGTGTTTTGGCTTAGGAGACAAGGAGATTGTTTGGTGTCTTGCAAGCACAAGTTTAGATATGTCTTGGTGTTTCTACCAGTCCCTATGGTTGTGCAGATCGGGGCTAGCTAGGTAATTTTTGGATCTTGTAAGATCTATGTTGTATTTATCGATGTAATTAGTTGTAATTGAGAAGGCCTTACAAATCAACATGTTACATGTAATGCTTAGTAAATGTTGAATGACAGTTGATTTCTATTTATAGCTTATTTTTTTGTGTATTTTTGTTGTGTTGGTGTTGGCTGCAATGTTTGGACTATCGATTCTTGTATCCTCCATCCTTGACTGCGTCAGGTGGTATCAAAGTGCTAGTTGATCTAGTTGGAAAAGGTTGATCTGGTTGGCCCAAGTTTCAAATCTATGTTCCTAAACTTGTGAAACCCTACCTGGTTGTTTGTGCAAGGTAGAAGGTTGTGATCTGGCTTGCAAACAATTTTGAGGTTGTCACAAGGTGGTTGTATGGTGAAAATGTGACCACACTTCTATGAATCCTTACATGCAAGAAAACTCAATAATGAGCCCTCACAAATCGATCCATAGCTCTCTATACATGGAGTTGCAAGATTTGTAAAATTGCTCTCAGCTAGAGCTATAAACTCATGACCTTGCTAGTCAACCACACAATGAGAGATTTCAAATCAAAGACAAGGGCAATAATGCCAATATCTCCAACGAAATCAATATGACAATGCAAGTTAATCTATTGCATAAAAGGAAATCTAAGCTAATATGCCATGATAATGCAACTAAGAAAGGAAATATGCAACTACAATGAAATGCAATAACAAGTCTTCAAAGCTTGGATGTAAAATGTCTTCAAAGAGCTCCAAAATGACCTAGAAAATGTGCAACATAACATTAGCATAAAAGCTTAAGATATGAAAATGAGGAAGAGAGCTCTTCTTTTATAAGAAATGAGAATTAATGGACGATCGAGATTAAGAGGCAAAAGACTTAATCAACGGTGGAGAAAACTAGAAGCTTGATCCTTGTGCACAAATATCCTCCAATAGGAAAAAAAGAGTTGACTTTAGTGTCCATATGAGACAAAAAGTATTTTTTCTCTTTTTATAAAATAAGAATGCTTTATTTGTGCAACTTAGGATAAGAAGAAAAGTGGGGATTTTTATTTAAATAAAAGGGGAGGAAATTCCTTTTAATTAAATAAAGGCTTGGGATAAAGTGATTTTATTATTTAATTAAAAGAGATTTTTAATTAATTAAAAGGAGCATGTTCTCTTAATTAAATAAGATTTTTATTTTTATTCTCTTTTAAATTAAATAAGGCTCAAACCTTAGGAAATATTGAATTGATTATGATTTGATCAAGGAAATTGATATAATTGATATTGTTGATATTTGAAAATATTGATTCAGGGATTTGATAAATTGTTGAATGGGGGCCCAAAGTCTAGGCAACCATTTTAGGGTGCATACATTTGCCCCTCTTTGACTAATGTGTGATCATTTCGGGAATACATGCAGTCAAAGAAGAATTGAAATGTGAGATCAATTTGGGATAACAAAACAACCCAGATGTGTATTCAACGGATGGGAACACATCGGGACAAGCATAAACAACAGCTGAAAGACAAGACCAACACCATCGCTGCTAGGTGCAAATCAAGCCTTAGACAAAACTATCACCATCACTACTAGGCAATAATCAAGTCTGAAAAATAGGAGATAAAAATTGAAAGACAAAATCACCACCATCGCTGCTAGGTGATAATCAAGTCTCAAAATAAGAATCTCAAGCTGAGCTGAAAGATAAAGCTGAATCAAACATTAAAGCTGATAGGTACTACCCCCTCAGAATCGAAATCGAAATCAGATAGAGGAGAAAAACAAATTAATAAATCTGATCAAGTCACAATAAAATATAATCGAAGGATGGAGCATGATAGGATAACCATCAAACAATGAAGATATGCCCTAGGTTGACTAAGTTTGACTGGGAAAGATATAGGATAAAAATTAAGTCAAACCTTAGAGAGAGGAAGCAAAAGGGGTGAATGAAAGACTAGAAGTTTGGAAGACATGGAAAGGAAGAAATTCCATCAAAGATCAAAGAATTATGCCTCAAAAGGTCAGTCAACTACATAGAAGAATGAGAAAACTTGGAAATGCGACTCAGATTTGGATTTCGAGTCTGAAAATGGATAGAAAATGATGTGATATGAAAGACTAGAAATGAAAGATATGATCAAGAAGAATCAAAAAATGATCATAGTTGACCAACTAGTCCATAGATGATAAAAAGGAGAGCTCTCTCCATATGCAAGATGCAAAAACTAAACTATGATGAACCTAAGAATGCAAGTTACTATGAAAGTGGTTGACTTGCAAGGTCACAACACCTATAAACATCTAATTATCATCATCGAGCGTTATTGGTAGCATCATAAGATCATACAATGCACACTAGCATAACTATGTGAATATGAATATGATCTTTATCAGATAGATATGTGGGAATCCCACCTAGGCATCAAAGACATGGAGGTCAAGATGACTAATACAGTGAGATTACCTAAATTTTGATATGGCGAGATTATGCTTGTATCAAGACATATGAAAGTTAGGATAGCTAGAAGCATGCACTCGCAAAACAGTCAAGGATAATACCTTGTCAATCCATAGTGTCAAGTAAGACCAGCATAAATGCTCATGACAGTTAAGATCAACAAAATATACCCACAAGCAAATAAAGAAATAAAACATGTTCTCATACCCTCAGTCTTCTAGCTATGCATCATCGAAAACTTCTCAGGGAGAGACCACTCATCAAAGAAATCCTCATAGACAGCACAAAGAAAAATAAAGTTTGTGGTGGTGTTGAAAAACACTGTTTAGGGTGGTGTTGAAAAACACCTGTTGGGAAATGCCCCAAGAGACAAATGCACCTAAAGGACCTATGCGAATAGTTATGCCCCTTAGATGAAAATAAAGACCAATTTCAGACCAAGTCAAATAAGGTCAAGACATGATGGAGAAAGGCTCAGTGTCGAGGACGCATGCTAAAAGACAAGGGTGCAAAGGCCTCAAGTAGCGCCTGTTTCCAGGTTTTCACCACTTGGAGATTTTTTTTATTTTTCAATTTTTTGTATTTTTGCTCCCAAGGCGCCTATTTCCAGGTTTTCACCAGGGTACTTTTTCTATTTTTTTTGAATTTTTTGAATTTTTTTTTATTTTTTTATTTTTTCAGGACTTTATATGCTTTTTAGGATTTTTTCAGCATCATATATGAATTTTTTTGGTATTTTTTCAAGATCATAAAATATGTACAAAGGATGCCCCCAGACAGAACGGGCATCAAACTCTTTAAGCAAGATCACATCGTGCAGTCCCAATGTCAAGCAAGGTGGAGAACAAGAGGGATAAGCAAGTTGGTGGAAGAGATGAAAGACATGAGAATGAAGGAGAGTGAAGGGAAGAAATCCTCAAGAGTAGACTCCTCAAGAGTACCCAAGCTAGGGAAAAATTATCATGTAAAGCACATTTGGACAAGTAATGAAAGGATAGCATAGAATAAGCCACAAAAGTGCACTGCAAAAGAAGGAAGGGATGCAATCCAAAGGAGTAGACATGTCAAGAGACTTCATAGCATCATATTTTACTCTTTTTTATTAGATCAAGACCAAGGGGGAAAAGGATAGCGAAAGGCTAGAATGAATGGAGGAAAATAAATGTGAAGGCTAAACATGAATGGAATGAAAGCAAGATCATCGTAAGATAGCTCACAAGATAGACAAATATTCGTGTATAGTTCAACCTTGTCAAGATCAAAGAGAAAAGATGAAATGGATGAAATATGTAGAAGAACTATGCATGATGCCTGATTACCAGGTTTTTATCACGGTACTTATCCAAGGTGCCACAAGGGAGTGGTTTTCACCATAGGACAAATTTATTTCTCTTTACTTTTGCTACCAAAGCGCATGTTTCCAGGTTTTCACCATGGCACATTTTCAATTTTTTTCATCTCTTTTTTTTTTTTTCTTTTTTAAATTTTTCTATTTTTTTGAAATTTTCTTTTTTTGGAAGAAGGAAAGCTTTTTAGATAATGCTCTTTGAAAGGATAAACCATTATATGCCAAGGATTCAAAATGATATGCTCAAAGATGCTGATAGGGAAAGGAAGATGGAAGAGAAAAATGGAGGATAAGGCTTTATGTAAAGTGAGTGAGGTTGAAAGATAGGGGGAACAGGCAAATGAGGAAAAAGGATAGAAGGTAGAAGGATAATGAATGGAAAGATTATGAAAGGGTAGATGGAAAGGAAGGAAAGATCAACATCAACACACACCTTGAAGGGTGGCGAGAGGATAGAGGAAATATGAATGAAAGAATACGAGAAAGAATATGGTGAATGTTTAGCAGAGGTTGTGGTTCAGGCACATGAAATTGAAGATCATTTTTGGAAGAAGATGAAGTGGAAGCCTTTGAAAGCTTGAATGTCAACTTCACTTTTTGTTCAATATTAGACTCTTTCAAGAGAGACTTTGGAATCCATATAGCCTTAGGCATTTTATTTCCTTTTGATGATTTAGAGAGAATATCTTGAATGATGGATTTTGGAACCCATACTTATCTTGTAGTTTTCTTTTTAGATATATCTTTTGACTTTATGCCTCCATGTTGATTAGAATAGACATGGTGATCTTCTTTTTTTTATGGATTCTTGTATTGCTTCTTTTTTTTGTATTGAACATTCAAGTTACTTCCAAAAGACTTGGGACTTGTGGAAGAAGAAGGAAAATATGACTGGTTTAGATGGGTGGATGGATAAAAATGATTCAAGGGTATGCATCTATGTTGATCTTGAGGGAAGATAGGAGATGGAGGGACGTAAGGACCCAAAATAGATGATGAATTAGGAGAATTAGGAAGGGAAAGTGAAGGGACATAAAGGCCCAAGATGGAAGGAAGATGTGAAGCCCTTAGTATTGGTGGAGGAGGTCCAAGGATGGACGTGGAAGATGCAAAAGGATAATCAATAAGTTCATTATCATCTATATGACAACAAAAGGACATCAGCATCTTTAGAGTGAGCATTAGGATTTGCAATAGGATCATGAACATCTTGAATAGGAGAAACTTCTTTGATAGAATTGTTCAGAGCTTGCAAAGACTCAAGAAGAGTAGAAAGCGAAAGCAAACATGGAGCGGTAGAACAAGAAGATGAAATACTTTGATCTTGACAAGGATCTTTGGATAGCATAAGTGCATCATTTTTTATTTTTTTTTCAATAGGCTTAACATTGGAAGTAACAAAACCATTTTTAATAGCCTTAATGGAAGTATCATCTTTCGAAAGCACAAGTGTGGTAAGGTTATTTTGATTATCAATAAGCTCAACGGTGTAAGTAGTAGCTTGATCTTGCTTAGAAGATGGTGGAATGAATGCGGAAGAGTGTAGAGGATCAAAAGAACCATGAAATAGAGGAGAGATGTCATGAAAAGAATTGGATGACATGGAGGGTTCTTGATTTTGATCATTTTTTATGTTCTTTTCTTTATCATTTTTAGAGTCCTCTTGACATGGAGCCACTTCTACAGACAAGGAAGCATGTTGGGATTGTATGGAAGACTTTGGAAGAAATGGTGAAGGACTAGCTGAAGTAGGAATTATAGCATTTAAAGGCTTAGGCTCTTTAGGTTTAGCATTATTGAAAGTATTTGAAGCCAAGTGAAAGTTAGCTTGAGTATCTTTAAGAGGTGGCTCTTGAGAATAACTATAGGGAACCGCATGGAAAGCCTTAGGATCTTTGTTGGATGAAGGATTTATGAAAGATTTGGAAGACTCGGAAGCTTTAGGAAGTGTATGGGTATTGGAGGAATTAGGGGATGGAAGGGAACCATCACAAGACAAAGGTTCAACATTAACATGATCTTGCTTGAGAGTGTCATCTTTATTTTCAGCATGAATGTTCTTAGAGGAAGGATTCTTATAATATTTACATTTCAAATCAGCACGGTGCATTTTATATTCCTCAACAGTAGTAGCTGGATTATAATCAAGGTATTGTTCACAAAACTCATCAAAGTTTCTTTCAAAATCTGAATCATACGGATCACCATCACGATCTTTCCAATATGAGGACCCATTTTCAGTAAGCACAAGGACACGACTAGGAGGACTCTTAGGAATAGAGGTGTCATAGGTATCACTACATTATCCATCATCATAGTCATCATAGTCATCATAGGTGGGTGCGTCACTCTTCATGGAAGAGGTATCATAAAGACTATCACGTTGCTCATTATGGTATGTCTTGTGAAGAAAAGTAAGACTCTTTGAAGAAGTAGAAGAAGAATGAGATCGTGAAGAAGAGGAAATTGAAGACTTAGTGTAGGAAGAGGACTTGGATAATGAAGAATTCGAATAATGTTTAGAAGAGTCATGATAAGATTTGGAAGATGAAGAATGTGAATAGTGTTTAGAAGAATTGTGATAAGATTTAGAAGATGAAGAATGTGAATAATGTTTAGAAGAATCGTGATAAGATTTAGAATGTGAGGAATGAGGAGAAGATTTAGAAGATGAAGAATATTTGGATGAGATCATGAATATGGTTCTAGCAAAGGCGTCTGATTTAATTAATTTTTCTTTTATTTTTTCATAAATTCATCACTCATGAGAATTTTGGAGGAACAACACTTTTCAAATATGTCAATGAGCTCAAGATCATCTATTCTTAATAAAGGTTCCAAAATCAGATAGTCAAGATTCATGGTTATAGAAGAGGAGGAATCAAGCATGGAAGAAATGAATAAAAGAGATGAAATAGAAGAAGGTAGACTAGATAGTAAGAGGAAAAGAATCAAGAAGAAGAAGAAGAAGAAGAAGAAGAAGAAGAAGAATTTCCCATGGGAATAGAAGACTTTAGAAGAACATGGAAAATGGAGAAGGAAGAAGAAGACTAAGATTCATCTTATGCAATTGATACCATAATGTTCATTGAGATGTTGAGCAACATGACAGCACCTAAGATCTGACTTGGACTGACCAAGGAAGACCAAGCTTCTAAGGAGAACTCACTACAGAAAGATGGAACTCAGTTTCAATATCCCAATTAGATCTTTCAAAAGATTTTACAATGATGATCAAGCACATAGAACAACAACCAGGGAGTTCAAGCAAACAGTCTTCAAGCAATGGGCAAGGGAGAAAGCAACCTTGTGCATGAACAAAGATAGTGACTTAGTATTTCTACTCCTTAAAGGTTCTACTTGTGTATGTTCTTAAAAATGTTTTAGCAGACACATAGAACACAACAACACCTTAACAAGCTGTCTACAAAGATATACGTGGCTTTCTAAAAGGAGTCCTCGATATATGCAAGGTACGTGAGGTCCAAATCCATAGATGAGAAGAATCCAAAATCACACAGCCGGGGGGAGACGGTAACCCAAATCTCCTCCTTCACTTCTCAAAGGTATAAAGTTCTTTGAGGCTTAGCCAAGAGTGATATCAAACTCAATTCCCAAGAGAGGTGTCTTTGGATTCACCTCCTGATATTTATACTCTGTCGGAACATAGGAGTTAAGGTCATCCTTTGAGGTGGTGTGTCCCCAAGCAGACCTTCTAGAAATAAAAACTAAGTAATTCACTATCAAAAGTATTTAGAGCACTAAAGGTGGAACACTTACATCTTCAAGTAAATGCGAAGTGAGTCCAAAAGTGGGACACTTAACCCTTCAAGTGAATGTGAAGCGAGTCCAAAAGTGGAACATTTAACCTTTTAAGATAATGTGAAGTGAGTCCAAAAGTGGAATATTTAACCCTTCAAGAGAATGTGAAGCGAGTCCAAAAGTGGAACATTTAACCCTTCAAGAGAATGTGAAGTGAGTCCAAAAGTGGAACATTTAACCCTTCAAGAGAATGTGAAGTGAGTCCAAAAAATGGAACACTTAACCCTTCACACAAACTCAAAGTGAGTCCAAAAGTGGAACATTTAACTCTTCACACCAACTCAAAGTGAGTCCAAAAGTGGAACATTTAACTCTTCACACCAACTCAAAGTGAGTCCAAAAGTGGAACATTTAACTCTTCACACCAACTCAAAGTGAGTCCAAAAGTGGAACATTTAACTCCTCACATCAACTCAAAGTGAGCCCAAAAGTGGAACATTTAACTCTTCACATCAACTCAAAGTGAGTCCACATCTTAGAAAACAAGTGAGTTCCAAAAAGCACAAAAGAGTTGCCTAGTGGAGCAATTAGTGCTTCTTTCCTGTAGACCCCTCCCTTTTAATGTGGCGCTGATCTTGCAACCACGGGGAAGAAATGAGGGGTCGGCGGATTAGCGAGTCCAATAACCCAAGATAGCAATCTAGATCAATCACAAG
Organism: Chamaecyparis obtusa; assembly: GCA_027943335.1. Lineage (NCBI taxonomy): Eukaryota > Viridiplantae > Streptophyta > Pinopsida > Cupressales > Cupressaceae > Chamaecyparis > Chamaecyparis obtusa. Next base: position 538,276 of record BSBK01000522.1, on the reverse strand, counting down.
TAATCTAAGACTGCTAATCAATACTACTCACAAATGAAAAAGGGTTGAACAATGGAATATTTAACTTTCCAAATAAATATAGAGTGAGTCTACAAAGTGGTGCATTTAACTCCTTATGTAAACAAGGAATGAATCCATGCCCTCAATCACTCAATGAGATATTTGATATTGGAACCAAGAATTACTTAAGGTTTAAACACAAGCATTCACTTACACAAACTTGTATGAAAGCAAATCTATGTTCATTCATTTCCCATTAAGAGCATCAATTGAAATGTGTTCTATGAAAGCATGTAAAAAACTCAAGCCAAACACATGAGAGGTTCAATTTTAATCCCAAAATCTAAATGTTGTAGAGATGGAACAAAGTACTTCAAGTCCAACGCTTTGTTTTAAGCATTTTCCATGAAAGCAAGAGCACCTTCAAATGAACAAGACAAGAAAATAAGCAAACAAGATATGCAATGTATATCCAACTTATGAAAACCCTAGGGTTAGATCTGAAAATCAATTGTTAAGAGCAATGATAACCAGAAAATAATCTAAATGATAACTCATATCATGCAATGAACAATGAAAAATAAGTGCATACCCATCACAAAATTTTATTTTTTTTGCATTTGACCTAGTCAACAAGATCTGATTTTTACCACATGAATTCGGACCCTAAACCCAAAATGTAGAAAAGAGACCTCTATCAAAAAATAGAGAGCTTTCCAAAAATATAAAAATTTTAGAAAAATCTCTTCATTTGTGCTCTAGAGACCTATTTTATCAAAATAGACCAATTTTTATAAATTGACAAAATGAGCTATGATATGATTTCTAAATTAAAAACACAATGAATGGACCCCCTGTATAATTTCAAGACCTTTCTAAAAATGTAAAAATTTCTAAAAAATACACTAATTTGCGCTAAAAATTGATTTTTTATGAAAAATCATAAAAAATACAAATTACCTTCGAAAATTCTAAAAAAAAATTTGGAGCTTTTTTGATATCTCGCCAACCTAAAAAAAAAAATTCAGACCAAAAAACCAAGCCGTTTGGGAGATATGATCAAATCTTTCAAATCTAAGATTTTTTTGTCTCCAAACAAATCTGCACAAGGGTTAGCTCCAAAAATAATCAAAATCAGCATGCAAGAGGCGGGTTGCCCCATGGTGAGCTCCAAAAATATATGGTGAAAATGTGACCACACTTCTATGAATCCTTACATGCAAGAAAACTCAATAATGAGCCTTCACAAATCGATCCATAGCTCTCTATGCATGGAGTTGCAAGATTTGTAAAATTGCTCTCAGCTAGAGCTATAAACTCATGACCTTGCTAGTCAACCACACAATGAGAGATTCCAAATCAAAGATAAGGGAAACAATGCCAATATCTCCAATGAAATCAATATGGATGCAATGCAATGCAAATCTATATGACAATGCAAGTTAATCTATTACATAAAAGGAAATCTAAGCTAATATGTCATGATAATGCAACTAAGAAAGGAAATATGCAACTACAATGAAATGCAATAACAAGTCTTCAAAGCTTGGATGTAGAATGTCTTCAAAGAGCTCCAAAATGACCTAAAAAACTTACAGCATAACATTAGCATAAAAACTTAAGATATGAAAATGAGGAAGAGAGCTCTTTTTTTATAAGAAATGAGAATCAATGGACAATTGAGATTAAGAGGCAAAAGACTTAATCAACGGTGGAGAAAAATAGAAGCTTGATCCTTGTGCACAAATATCCTCCAATAAAAAAATAGGAGTTGACTTTAGTGTCCATATGAGACAAAAAGTATTTTTTCTCTTTTTATAAAATATTAATAATGTTTTATTTGTGCAACTTAGGATAAGAAGAAAAGTGGGGATTTTTTATTTAAATAAAAGGGGAGGAAATTCTTTTTAATTAAATAAAGGCTTGGGATAAAGTGATTTTCTTATTTAATTAAAAGAGATTTTTAATTAATTTAAAGGAACATGTTCTCTTAATTAAATAAGATTTTTATTTTTATTCTTTTTTAAATTAAATAAGGCTCAAACCTTAGGAAATATTGAATTGATTATGATTTGATCAAGAAAATTGATATTGTTGATATTTGAAAATATTGATTCAGGGATTTGATAAATTGTTGAATGGGGGCCCAAAGTCTAGGCAACCATTTTAGGGTGCATACAGTGGTCAGTTTGGGGTTTGTTGCAGAGGGTTTTCAAAGATCTTGGGAGATGTCTTCAAGAAGATTGGACCCTGGAGAAATTTAAGATATCTTTGATGCAGCGAAGATGAAGATAGAAGACAAGGTTTGATTGGATGTCAGATCTGAAATGGTGACAATGAAGAATGAGATGGTCTCCTACATCATGAGAGCTATAGCTGGTATACCAAGGAACCTTGGAATAGATGATGGTTATGAATAATTTGTTGAAGAATTTGAGGTTTTTCAATCAATTAGAGAAGATAGAGATGATCAGGTGGAGAGATCTATGGAAGATAGAGTTGATTGGTTACAAAGATTATGGCTTGATTGAGTACAAGTCACCAAATGGAGGTTTCTAATTTCTCAGGTACATTGAAACTTGAGGACCTGATTGATTAGATCGGTGAGTTGGAAGACTACTTTGAGCTAGAAGACATTGGAGATCCTCTTAAAGTGAGGTTAGCACAAACAAAATTAAAGGGACATGTTACTTTGTGGTGGAAATAATTGCAGAGAGATAGAGAAGAAGAAAGTGAGATGAAAATCACTCAGTGTTGGTTGATGGTGGAAAAATAAAAGGATAAGTTCATACCTACCGACTATGAACTTGAGTTATTTAATAAGTTACAGAACTTCATGAAGTGGAAGGAGATGACTGTGAAAGACTATACTAAGGAGTTTTATAAGTTGACTATTCAGTCTGGACATAGAGAACATGGAAAAGAAAAGGTATCCCGGTATGTTAATGGTTTAAGATTCAATATTTGAGATGAGATTGGAATGTTGAAGATTGATTCAGTTGAGAATGCTTACCAGTATGCCCTAAAGGTAGAAGATAAGCTGAAGAGAAGACATCACGGTAATTCCCAAGGGAAGGAGAAATGAGAATAGTCGGTAAGGGACAAACTGATAGTTGAGGATGAACCAAAACCTATTGAACCGAGGAGAATAAATGGTAGAGGTGGATTTAGAGGTACTTGTTATAATTATGGAGAAGAAGGCATAGGTCTTTTGAGTGTACACATGTCGATAGGAAGCTTGGTAATAGAAGGAATGGTGTGGTGAGTAAGAACATATAGAATGAACCCGAGGTGGAGTCAAAAAACTTGTTGGTTCAGAGAAAATTACTTGGTAAGAAGGTGATGAAGGAACCTTGTCAAAGGAGGAATTTGTTTAGAACTCGATGTAAGTCTCTCGATAAGATTTGTAATGTGATTTTGGATGGTGGTAGTACTGATAACCTTGTTGCTAAGGAGATGGTACAGAAACTTGGTTTGAAGAGAGTGAGACATCCTTTTTCTTATAAGATCAATTGGGTACAAGATGAACATGCCTTGGATGTGAGAGAACATTGTTATGTTGATTTTTAGATTAGGCGGTATGTTGATCAAGTGTTATGTGATATTATGGACATGAGTTCTTGTCACATGTTGCTTGGTAGAACTTGGCAGTATGATTGTAAGGTTGTACATGATTGTGTCAAGAATGTATTCACTATTGAGAAGTATGGTAAAAAAATTTCAATAATTACTTTGCAAGATACAGAACTCGGTGGACTAAACCTAATTTTTTGTAGAAGGAATGAGTTGAAGAATTCTAAAAGGGTTAGATCTCAGCAAAGAAAATAGAAGTGGATCTGAGGAAAGAGTGTGTTGGTTGAGGACTCAGAGGACATGTATATCAAGAATCATTTTGGGATCTATATGTTAAATCCCAAAAGATGTTCATTGAGCTTATGATAACATCTTTTTCATACCTAGGGTGTCTGATGCAAGAGCATCTTGGGGTAGTTGGCAATCATGTATCACCAAAAATATGTGAGTGTTTGGTTTTGGTAGTTACTCGATGGATGAGTTCGGTGTTCAGTTGATGCTCAGTGGTGTTCTTCACCGAATGGGTCTTGGTGTCCTATCACAGACTAGTGTTGGTTGCTCAGTGTTCTAGTTTACTGACTAGTTTATTTGATTTATTTGGTCTTGTCTGAATGGTGCATTTAATTTGGGTCACATTCCTCATGATGTGGATTGAACTTTGGGCATGTGAGAACCTATATCTAGATTGGTGCTTTCTCCTATGTAGATTTAGTGATTGTTGCAAGCCAACTGAAGGATAATATATTTCATGAGTTTATTTCATGAAGCTGACTTAGGTTTTGTATTTAATTATTATTGTAAAGTTGACTTGTGGTTGAGTAGTATATAAGGAAGGTGTGGGTAGTTTTTTAGGGAGTTAGGAATATTGATGATCAGTAGTGATCAAAAGATCTGATTATAATAGTAGAGCTAGTGACTAAGTGTTTTGGCTTAGAAGACAAGGAGATTGTTTGGTGGCTTGCAAGCACAAATTTAGATCTGTCTTGGTGTTTCTACTAGTCCCTATGGTTGTGCTGATTTGGGCTAGTTAGGTGATTGTTGGATCATGTGAGATCTATGTTGTATTTTTTGATGTAATTGGTCATAATCGAGAAGGCCTTACAGCTTGAAATGTTACATGTAATGCTCGATAAATGATGAATGATAGTTTATTTCTATTTATATCTTATTATTTCTGTATATTTTTTTGTGTTGGTATTGACTACAAGGTTTGGACTGTCCATTCTTGGATCCTCCATCCTTGACTACGTCACAGTTTCAATTCCTTGGGATGAATACTTGACATACATTGTAGGTTTGATTGTGGAGCCCTACATTGAGGATTTGGGAGATATCATTAATGATATTCATCTTCTCTTTTTTGGGGACGATCCTTCTTCAGTTGTTGCGAGGGAAACCTTTGACCCTCATCTTCATTCTTCACTTGATCATTCTTTCAAGTTTGACATGATTGTGGATCCTTTGATACAAAATTTGGAGGAGGTCTCTTTATCTTTGGAGAAGACATTTGAGTCTTTGGAGATTAGAATTCATGTGTCTCAAACATCACTTGAGATGTGACATTGCATGGTTCAGCTTGATCATACTCATGTGTTGGAGATTCCTATTCAGTTTCCTAAGACATCATACATCTTGAGGATTCTTCCTAGAGATTGGGGAGGATTCTTTGATACACCTATGGAACCATTTCTTCCTAAAGGGAAGAACATCATTCAATTTTCTTGGTGCAATCTCTACATTGATCTAGGTGCACCTATCATGGGTGTACATTCTACATTCTAGGGGGATTCTTTGTTTCTCTTCCTACTTCTTCATTTGAGGAGGCATCTTTATCTTTAGAGTTTGATCTAGATTCTTACATGGATCAGTTACCATTGGTTCCTTATTTGTTACCTTCTATTGGATATGTTCTTGATTGGTTTGTGGCATCTTCATCAACCAATGACATGGTGACACATGGGCATACTTCAGAGACATCATACTTCATTTGGATTTCCCTTCCTTCTTCCTATCCACAATGAGAAGCCTTCTTGCATCTATACTTTGTGTATCTTCTTCCCAAGGGGAGAAATGTTGTTTGTAGGCATTAGACTATGTTTTGCCTTCAAGCACGCACCATCCTTGGAGTAGATTATTCATTATGCCGAGGATATCATGTCTCCTTATTTCCTTCCTATGGGGAGATTCTTGCTTGTATATGCATGATGTGTGTTGTTATGGGGGGTCTTGATTACTCCTTCCATCCATGCATCTTGTTTTTCATCTCTCTTTTTGGGGGAGGGATTTTTTCATGAGGTTTTCCCTCTTTCTTTTCTTTATGAGAGTTTTCACTTGCATATTGTACATGGGTACCTAACATGGCCTAGTAGTCAGGACCCATCATAAATTTTCACCTAGCATTATGAGCTTAAGTGTATTTACCTAAGTTGTATATACGTGGGGGTGTTGGTGTAATTAATTATTCACTAATTACACTTTACTTAAGTTTACTTAAGATAATGAATTTTTATATTAGTTGTCATTGAGACACCTAGGAGTTTGCATTTCATTTTAGCACATGGTGTAGGAGAATTTCCACTTTAGGTGTGAGATCCACCTTTAGTTCTCTTATCACATTATCATCCTCTCATTGTTTTACATACTTTGATGTACAATGGATGACGATCCACCTTTGGTGGACATGTGATTACACCTTGTCTAGTTCATAGGTTATCATCTGCATCTCTCCTATTTATCATGCATTTCCTATATATTCGGGCACATCTACTTTGTATTTATTCAATTTATTTTGTATCTATTTCATTATTGATCAGTATTGAATCAATCAGTTGATCATATCATATTTGTCTCTCTTGTGCTATCAATTGAGGTTCTAGATCTTGGCATTTTTATTCTTTTCCTTAGGATAATTTTTACATGGTATTAGATTGAAATCAAAATTCTTACAAGTTTCATGATTTCCTATTGGGTTTTTGTGGAGTCCAATCTATTGTATCAACACTTGTGATCGACTCCAAAGCCTTATTACATCATTGAGGTATAAGGTGATTTATGTTTCAGATCTAGATTTCATTTCCTCGTGCACTTTCAATTACAATTCAAGGTTAATTCCTAAATAGGGGCTTAACCAAGGCAAGCCCCTCCCCACAATAATTTTTTCTTCTCTCTTGTGTGCAAGTGCAAGATTTAAAAATCCATCTTTTTTATTTTGATTTTGACAATTTCAAGTATAGGTAAAACAATTGACCTATACCTGGGTATAGGTCAAAACTATTTTGGCATATTCCCATAATAGAATAGAAAGTTGCAGGTTTCATAGTTGCAAGTTTCAATCTTCCAGATCTAGAAATTATGTCTTTTTCAAGTGCAAACATTCCTACTTCCATCTTTTGTACTTACTTTCATAGATCAGATTCTCCTTTGCATATCATTTATGATTCCTTCTCTTAGGGAAAGGAAGACCAAAACCTTACATTTTGAAGACCACAAGTGTGTACCCTATCTTGTACTAATCAAATTTCCTTTGTTACAAGGTTTTAGATCTTCCTATAGTAACATATAATTTGGTGAGCGATCTATCCTATCATTTCTCACCATTTTATATGTTACATATTGGTGAACCTGCCACTTTCATGCTTTATACCTTCTCATTTGGTAATTAGATCTTCTTTGCATTACATTTACATATCTAGATCTACTTTGTATGCATTTCATTTACATGTTTTCTAAATTATATCTTCTTTTCATTATTTCATTCTTAGTCACTTCGATCTAATATATCTACATTCATTTATTCTTGCATTTCATGTTTACATGCTTCCAAAAAAATACAAAAAAACTATTTTATGCACTAAATAATTATCATTGCAATTCAATTCTTATTTAATATGCATTTACATTGATCAAAAATACAAAAATAAAATTTTATTCCATGCATGTTTTTCTTTTAGATTAATCTTTCAATGCATCTTTTTTCTATAGGTGATAGTCATTTAGCTTCCCTTTTATCACTTTATCCTTCTCCTAAAGATCCCTCTCTCCATGAGATCATATCGGTGCAAGAAAATGTTCTTAACTCTTATTTCAATAATCTCTCTCTTTCGAGAGAAGTGTTGAAGATTGATGTTAACTCTTCTCTTGATATGTTCTTCCCACTGTGCATATACTTTTCCAAACTTTTCTACTTCTAAGTTTCCTTCTAGGACTGAAGCTTTGAAAGTTCGCAATGATCTCACTATTTGGGATGAACCATTAGATGATAATTTTGACTATTCTCTCCCTTGTGAAACAACCTTGGTCCATAAGATGATATAATGGTTGACATTTCTTCCATTTCCTCTAAAGATGACACATTCTTGCTTGATGTTTCTCCTTCTCTTAAAACATGCCCCCTTTATAAGGATATTTTAGAGCAAGAGGAAAACATAATAAATACTTTTCTTAATATCACCTTGCCTTCATTTGACACTTCTTGTAGCGATGACTAATTAAAGGAATTCCCTAATCCCTATTTTAAGAACACATTGAAAAAAAAGGATAACATCAATTTCCGTAATGCTCTCCCTTCTAGTAACAAACCTATGAAGACTAAAAAGTGAGATCAAGTTAATTTTGTCACTATTCATGCTCAGTCTATGGTATCCAACAAGCCTATGATTGTGTGTGTGAAATTTGTACCTATTTATAGACACAACACTTCAGTAAAACATTAGAGGTTAGTTAAAATCAAAATCGTACAATGAAATGGAAACTAATCTAACCAGGTGATTTACTGCCTTCTAGTAGATGTGAGTATGTATTCTCAGATTGGACCGAGATCAGTGACCTTGACGACACCTAAATGAAGGATTTGAATGCAAAATCTAAGTATGAGATGAATGTAAATTAATGTATATTTTTGGTTTTTTTGTGCAATAAGATGAAATAAACTGATATGAATCTATTCTAGATGAAAAACTGATATGCAATGCAATTAATCTAACAATGATATACTAAATGATATGAAACTAAAACAAGATTGATCTCACAAAATTGTTGATTTGCAAAGAAGCTTCAATTCTTCAGATACCAATTTGCCAACATAAGTTTACAAATTCTGAGAGATATGTTATGAAGAGCTGAGCCTTGATTTTATAGAAATACAGGGCTTTGGGGATGCATGGAAAAAGCCATAAATCACTCAAATAAACTCAGGTTAATTTTTGAGTTATCAAAGAATAAAAGATAATTAATTCACAAAATCATGCAAAAATAGCTTTTTGATTTAAATCAGAGTTGAGTTTATTTTTAAAACAACTTGAATTGATTTTCTGATTTCAAGTTTAATTGCTTTTTGAATGTGCATAATATTTATGAATTAAATAAATAAATAAAGTGATTTATCCTCAACTTAACTGATTTTTAAGAATAAAACAATTGATTTATGGGTTAATCAATTATTAAATCAAACTTTTATTCAAAAACTATATTATTAAATTTGACAATTGACATTAATTAATTAAATAAAAATTTAATCAATTAGTCATAGGATATTTGATTTATTGTCAAAATGAAATAATACAATTTAGGAATAAATATAATTAAATCTAATTTAAATAATTAAGTGGCAGTATTAAATATAATTAATTAAATATTTAGAATATTCAATTAATCAAACTTTAGGATAAATAAGATTTATCACCAAATAATCATTAAATTAAAGATAATTAGGATAAGTAGGAATATTACTAGGAATATTCCCCGATGCAGAATTTAGGATAATCAATTAAGATTTGATGATGTTCAGATGTGCCTTAGGTTAGGACTTTGATGCCGATTTCATTCGATGTGTCAATATAGGAGATTAATGAACCTATAGCCCATTTTTGGGGTATTACATTTTTCCCCTCTTTGAATTGTTGTGTGAAGCACAGTGGTTCAAAGACAGTTTGTGTATGATGTTGAAACTGATGTTTGAAATTGAAATTGATATGAAACAAAAATTGTGATATGAGACAGAAATTGATTTGAAATTGATATGAAGATATTAGGTCCTGAATGACCAAAGATAATGTTAACTATAACATTAATGAATCGATGATTGTGAAAAAGTGTCAAAACACCTGATTCTAAACCTTATGATTGCGAAGAAGTGAGTGACTGATTCCAGACCTGATTGTCGATAAGAATCACATTGGTATCACATCTGAACCCTTCAGTTACGAAGAACCAAGGAAATAACACTAATGAACCGATGGTTGTACAAAACTGATACAGTTTACAAGATTAAGAGAATACCAGATTGATATGGATCTTGATGAATCTAATATGCCCCAAGCGATAATTGATTTGCCCTGTGCAATGAGGTCTTTTGATGAATCAGTAACTAGACGTGGTTGTTGTCTCGATTACTGAGGAAAGATATGATTTCAAATTTAGATTACAGACTTTGAATGATGTGTAATACCATGCCCCTTCAGGATTCAAATTGAAATCTGACAAGAAAAGTTAGCATTATAGTTTAGAAGCATGTTAATTGATTTGAGAAGTGATTATATACGTCTGGGAACGCGTTCTACATCGTTTGGAGGTCCAGAAGACCAAGTTTGACTAGGTTTGACCATGAGTTGACCATAGTTGACCAAGTTAAAATTTCAATAGTTTGATATAAGATAATCAGTTAAGTTGAATACTGGATTTCTATGATGATTGAAGGTTGATTATGCAAGCAGTAGACCATCCTGGGTTTGAAAATTTTAAATCATGATTTTGACATAGTAAATGATCATAGATTTTGATTTTGATCCCAAAAATGGGTTCAGAACGTTGAAATTAGCCAAAGGTGCAATTTTCATGAAAAACGGAGCACTATTGAAAATTAGGTCAAAAGCTATATAAAGACCAGAAGGGTCATTTTCAATTCATTTCAACCTTTTGACTTTAGAAACTTGTGGAGCCCTCTGAGCGAAGAAAATGGAAGAACCAAAGGTACCTATAAGTTCACATCGATTTGAGTGTAGTCAGAGACACCAGAGACCTTGGCAGTACCGACATCCAGTAGGTGGACCTCTTTGCTTTGCTAAAATGTCAATTTTTCCATTTTTTATAGGATTTTAGCAATGTTTCGTACATGTTTCAATTTTTGAATTTTGCATGCACGAAAACTCATACGACTCCCCAATGAGACTCGTACGACTTTTCAACTGTAGGTAGATTGTCATCTCATAACCCCCCAAGATGCATATTAGAGGGACCCAGGAGTCATATGACATTCCGTCAGGTCCCTCATAACTCATACGAGGAGGAGCGTATTGTCGTATCACTATGATTTGTCATTTGGGATCATGTAGAAACTCGTATGACTTTTCCTGCCAGTCTAAAGTGTCGTATGGAAAATAGCAAGCCAAAAACTCAGTATTAGGTCCAAATTTCAAATTTTCTAATTTTGTAACCTGATTTCGGACCTTTTAACCTACCTTCTGATATAGTAATCTGTTCAATTCTTGCCCCTGTATCCTATTCTGTGACCAATTAATTGATAGGATTCCCTATTTTTGTGTTGTGTAGGTCATATATCCAGATGTACATGTATGGATTTCGCATCCTGCTACGCAGAGACTATGTGTGTCACTACCAGACCCTATGAGGGTCCACCTTGCTTCTTGTGGATTTGAGTACTTGATACATTTACCTGAGATTAGGGTAAATTGCAGACTTTTGACTGCTCTGATTGAGAGATTTCATTCAGAGACCCAGACCTTCCACCTGCCGATTGGGAAGATCACTGTTACCCCTGAGGATGTGTATCAGATACTGCGCATTCCTTTTCATGCAGGTCGGCGACCAGAGTATGTGAGTTCGAGGAACTTAGGTTTATTAGCTTTCAGACATCTCTTCAGAGATGATACTTAGATGACTGCCTCCATTTCCTGGGAGACTTTAGTGCAGAGATATCGATAGACACACCGGTTGGAGTGCATCATTGTCGGGATGATTGGTGGTATTATCATGTCTGACCGTCAACAAAATGGTCTTTTGATGGGTTGGGCCCCTATGGTAGCACATTTGATGGCTACTCCCTCTGAGTTGGCTTGGGGTTAGTGGCTTTTGGCCCATATGTTCTCCAAGATGCACGAGGTAGTGTATCAGGAGAGAAAGTCTTTTGCTGCAGGAGCACTAGTTCTATAGATTTGGGCATGGGAGCATATCCCAGTGTTGAGACTAGTATGTACTACATAGAGGCAGCCTCAGGGGCCTGTTATTTATATATATGTTGGATATGTTATACAGGGATGGATGGGCCACACTGAGTACTAGAGGCGATGCCTCGATGACATGACCTCTGTGCACTGGAGACCATATGTAGCCATTGAGCCTTGGCCTACTGCTTGAGAGCAGTTTAGTTTCTTCTTCCAGAGTCGTGTACTAATTGGGAGGTCATCCTCCACTATAGAGAGATTTCTTATTACCAAGGTCTAGCGACAGTATGGACGTATACATGATGCCCCTGAGGATTATGCTACATATGCACAGATAGGTCATGAGCTTGGACTCGGATGGACCCAAAGGCTTTCATATGCATTGTGCTCACAGGAGTACAGTGCTATTGTCAGCAAAGATTGGGAGTACAGACCAGATGTACTTGATGCTAGTGTTACACATGGATTCATCTCATGGCTTGTTGATCATCCTATTCATAGATTTTTTGATCTGACAGAGCTGATACCCTCCATGGAGGAGGTGATGGATGTTACAGGTGCTCCGATGGGACAGGGTCCTAGACCCACACAAGCTCCTATGGTTCACCCCACACCTCCGAGACCTAGAGAAATGGCTCCTCCACAAAGACCATCAGGACAGATGAGGCCCCCACATCCCACTAGTTCTATAGTAGGCAGATCCATAGGTTCTCATAGACGGACTAGGGGAGAGGGCAGTACATTAGGTGGTGTTGGTTCAGCAGATGAGGTACTGGTAGTTGAGCAGGTGGTAGGTGGAGATATTGATCCCTTACAGGATGATACTGGATTTGATTTAGGTGCTGAGATCAGACATCGTAAGGCACGGAGGGCAGAGACCATAGAGCAGACTCCCCCAGATACTGAGATGCCAGATGTTGATCCTACTATTCCTCCTACTCCATAGGAGACTATCAGATGGCTCAGTGTACAGGTCAGGGGCTTGAAGGTGCGCAATGCTCGATGGGAGGAGTGATACATAGAGGCAGATAGATAGTGGTCTGAGCTGCATGCAGAGGTATAGAGATTACAGGTAGAGGTGATTCATCAGACCTCATGGGTAGCTTACTATGTGTCCACATATTATACAGTTGTTCTTGTTGCACAAAGAGTTCCCTCTTATTCACAGTACATGATGGCATCAGAGGGAGCTCGAGCACCCAGAGCAGAGACAGTACTAGATGCACCACCTCCACCTCCACCAGGTGCAGAGGATCAGGGTGAGAGCTGATCTATCTATGATATGTTCTGACATTTTTTATCTTTTGATTCTGATATACTGTTCTGATTTTGATAGCTCAGCTGAGCTCATTCTTTTGTATATTGTGCCAGTACTTCACCCCTGACTAGTTTGAGATTGTTGATATATATATATGAGATCGATATTTTGGTTATGACTTCCTTTGTACTTGTCATGTTTTGATTTATGATTATATCATGTGATGTTTATGCTATGAGTAGAGTAGAATGAATGTAGGGAGCAATGAAATGCAATGACTTCTTTCATATGTATGGATGTTATGAAAATGTATTTGATTATGAAAAGATGTATGTATGATTTATGCTTATGCACATGGATGAATTGTAATACAACAGATGATTATGATATGTAAATGTAATGATACACATGATATGTTTTGCATATATTGATGAAGACAAGTACTCAGTCTTATGTCAAAAAAGGATGGTTAACCCAGGAGGGTAACTACTTGTGATTCTGTCAAGAGACCTTCGAGTTAGGTTTCAACCCTTGTTCAATTTGAAGAGGTAATGGAAGAATTGTTTAAGCCTTGAAGTTCATTTAGCCATTGTGAGATCATGCAAACATGCAAAAATGCAAAGAGACATGCAATATGAAATGCAACCTAAGACCTAGGACCTAGTCACTGATCATGTGTTGGTCATTCTCATCATTGAATTTTTTTAGGTAACTGGATAAATCAATACAATTCCCACTAGTTATGAAACCATAGACATATGAATATTGATTTGCATGCGCAGGAATCAATACAACACCCACTGGTTAGGAAACCATGGATATATGAATATTGATTTTGTTTTCAGAATGTCGGATTAGATATAAGCACCAAGGCATAAATGCCAGGATTACCTGAATATCATGTCCATTTTGATATAGCAATTTGTATAAGCATCAAAACATAAATGTCATGATGACCCGAATATGCCTTGTAGACAAACATATCAAACATTCAAGAGATCATTCTAAAGCCAATGTGAATTACCCGTAGTGGCCCTTTATCGTTCACATCCTTAGGTAAGATCACATTTCACAATAGGAGAAAGAACTCACTCAAAAAAAAAGACAATAGTTAGATCAAACATCCTTGAATTTTATGGGTATCAATGGTCGAGGTACGCATGGCCATCCAATTCGAGATAGAGGCTCTTACAGTCAAACACCATTTCAATCTAGAATTTCCAAAGTTGTTAGATTTTCACAAACAAGCAGAAAACAAAGAAAAGATTATGCCCCCAGTCATCACTCTCTAAATCATGTAAAGGACATCATCGAAGAGCTCGAGGGAACATAATATGCAAAAATCTCAATGTGAATCAGTAAGCATACAAGGAGATAAAATCATGTAAAACATAGATTGTTTCAGTTTGTGTTTGATGTTTGATTGCATTGTTGTAGATGCAAAATCCTTTCTAGAGACGAGACTGACTGACTGACTCGGATGAAGCTTCAAAGGACTTTGACTAGATATGACTCATCGAAGATACATTGGAGGCCATAAGATATGACTTTGATTTCCCCCAAGTGTTAAGCATTGATAGGATACAGACGCTTGAGTTGATTGGTGTACAAACTGACTTATTGAAAATAGGAATGCAAAAACAAACCGGGAAATATGTACAAACTAAAGCAAGACTAAAAGCTGGGAAAGACCAAGATTGCACTAATAAATGGAGCATTTTGAAACAAGTGGTGCCCGTTTGCCGGGTTTTCACCATCTTGGCAGAGATTCTATTTTTGCTACCAAGGGGCCTGTTTCCAGGTTTTCACCAAGGCACTTTTTCTTTTTCTCATTTTTTTTTGTATTTTTCATTTTTTCAATTTTTTTGATATTTTTGGTATTTTTTTATTTTTTTGTGAATCATCAAGGCACCTATTGCTAGGTTTTCACCAAGATGTTCATTTTTTAGGACTTTTTCCAATTTTTAAGATTTTTTTAGGACATTTTACCATACATTGAATGACTTAGGCATAGAATTTCTTCAGATGGAGAACATTGATCAGTTCTCAGAGTTTTTCTCCTTCATTCATTGAGAGTTGATAGGCTCCAGAGTCAAAAGTAACAGTGATTACAAAGGGACCTAGCTAGTTGGGTTCAAACTTCCCCTTGTGTTCTCGATGTGATTGATTTTTAGGATTTTCTCTCAAGACTAGATCACCAACCTGAAATTCTTTGTGTCTAACTTTCTTGTTGTAACTTCTAGACATTCTCTTCTGATATACTCTGAGATGATCATATGTTTCTTGTATGCACTCATCTATTAGTTCAAGTTCATGCAACCTAGACACTCTGTAGTCATCATCAGTTACTAGACCATGCATTATGATTCTTAGTGATGGGATTTCAACCTCAATAGGTAGTACCGCTTCAGACCCATAAACTAAAGTGAATGGTGTAACCCCAGTAGGTGTTCTGATACTTGTTCTGTAGGCCTAGAAAGCTAGATTGATCATGAGATGCCAGTCTCTTCCTATTTTATTAACTGTATGGTGCAAGATTTTCAATAGATTCTTATTAGAAGCCTCTGCTTGTCCATTCCCTTTAGGATAGTAGATAGAAGACCAATGTTGTGTGATCTTGAATTTGGCACATAGACCATCTAGGTCTTTATTTTTGAATTGTCCCCCATTATCTATGATTATAGAATGTGAGATCCCATATCTGCATATGATATAGTTCAATATGAACATAGATATTTGTTTTCCAGTTGCTTGTGTCAAAGGGACTGCTTCTACACCTTTTGTAAAATAATCTATAGCTGTGATTATATGGGTATGTCCATTAGAAGAATGAGGATGTATAGCTCCTATAAGATCAAAGGCCCATTGGTGAAAAGGCCATTGTGTAGTAAAGGGAATTAGATCTATCCCTGGAGCATGAATTAAGTTGCCATGCACTTGGCACTTTTGACAGTTCTTAGCAAACTTGATAGACTCTTTCTCCATTTCAAGCCAATAGTACCCGACCCTAATAAGTTTTTGAGCTAGTGTTAAACCGTTCGAGTGTGACCCACAAATACCCTCATGGACTTCCTCTAATGCATGTTGAGACTCTTCTCATTCTAAACATCTAAGTAGCATACCATCTAGACCTCATTTGTATAGATCATGACCAATGATGAAATATCAGGAGGCATTATGGATAAGGTATCTCTTTTCAGGATGATTAAAGGAATCAGGAATGATTTGGTCTTTGAGATAGGAGAATAGGTTTTTATATCTGGATGAATCATGACCAACAGCAGTGCAAATCATGTGGGTTTCAGGGGAATCATATGCAGGATAAGATAGTGCTTCCACCAGGAACTCATAGCATAGCTCATGTTCAGGCTGTTGCAATAAAGTAGATAGTGTGGCCATTGCATCAGCAGCCTTATTCTTTGTTCTAGGTATTTGCTCAAATGTGATAGATATGAAATACTTCTTAAGATCATCTACCATTCTCTTGTAAGGAATAATATTTTCATCTTTAGTTTGATATACATCATTGAATTGATGGATAACAAGTTGAGAGTCTCCATGAATGTGTAATTCGGTTATTCTCCACTCAATTGCTATTTTCATGCCATTAAGAAGGGCTTCATATTCAGCAATATTGTTTGTGCAGGGGAACTTTAATCTGAATGCTTTTGGGATTGAGTATCCTTGAGGAGTGATGAACAATATGCCCACTCCAGATCCATTCTGTGTATAGGAGCCATCAAAGAATAATTGCCATTCTCTAGAACAAAGATTCATGATAGAGGAATCTGGAAATTCCATTTGCATTGGTGTATCATCAATCATAGGTGCATCTGCTAATTGATCAGAAATTACCTATCCTTTTATAGCTTTTCTTTCAACATATTCAATGTCAAATTCACTTAAGAGCATGACCCATTTGGCTAATCTACCCGTGAGGGCAGCTTTTCTTAGTAGATACTTTAGTGGATCAATTTTAGCTACCAAATGTGTGGTATGAGCTAACATGTAGTGTCTCAGTTTCTATGATGCAAAGATCACAGCTAGACAAGCTTTCTCAATCATTGAATAGTTCTTCTCATATGTAACCAATGTTCTACCGATATAGTATATAGCTCTTTCCTTTTTATTCTCATCATGCTATGCTAGCAATGCCCCCAGTGATATATTTGTTGTGGAGACATATAAGATCAATGGCTTCCCTTGAATAGGAGGCATCAAGATAGGAGGATTTGATAGATATTGTTTGATATGGTCAAAGTTCAATTCACATTCTTCATTCCATGCAAAGGTCACACCTTTATGTAATATTTTTGTAAAAGGTTGTGATATGTCTGCAAGCTATGATATGAATCTTCTGATAGATTGTACTCTCCCTTGTAATGTTCTCATTTGGCTGATGTTCTTCAAGGGTTGCATCTCCATTATAGCCTTTACTTTAGCTAGATCAACTTCAATGCCTTTCTTTGAGAATATGTATCCTAAGAGCTTTCCAAAAGTGACACCAAAAGCACATTTCTTAGGATTTAATCTGAGACTAAATTTTTCCATTCTGTCTAGTATCTTGCTCAAGTCATTTAGATGTTCAACTCTAATCATATATTTTGCTAAAGTATCATCAACACAATCCTCCATAGTTCTGTGCATCATGTCATGAAAAATAGAATTCATAGCTCTCTAATATGTAGCACCAGCATTTTTAAGCCCAAATGGCATGACATTCCAACAGAAGGTACCCCATGCACATGTGAAAGTAGTTTTCTCTTGATCCTCTGGAGCAATTTTTATTTGATTATATCCAGAAAAACCATCCATTAAGGAGTACATCTCGAAACCCGCAGTCATGTCCACTATCATATCAATGTTAGGTAGTGGAAAATCATCCTTAGGGCATGCTCTATTCACATCTCTAAAGTCTGTGCACACTCTAATTGATTTATGTGGTTTAGAAACAGGGACAATATTAGAGATCCATTCTACATAATCAGTAACTCGGATGAATTCAGCATTTAGGAGCTTCTCTAATTCAGCTTTTACCAAGAGTGCAACATGTGGATGCATCTTTCTCAACTTTTTCTTAACAGGTTTGACATTTGGAGCTATAGATAAATGATGCATTATAAGATTAGGATCCAACCCTAGCATATCTGAATATTTCCATGCAAAGTTGATCTTATTTTCTGTTAAGAATGTTGTAAAGTTTTGCTTCTCTTCTTCTGATAAAGATTGTGCTACATGAATCAACTGTGGTTCTTCTGTTGTTCCCAAGTTGATGGATTGAGTGGGCTCAATTAGAACTGGAGATCTGTCCTATAAATGACTCAGAAGGACATCAAATATCTCATCCTTAGGTGCCTCGGAGAGGTTTTCACCTGTGGATATGTCTTTTATTTTTACTTTTGTAGGTTCTGAGACTGCCACAAAGTGGTTTTCACCCTCAGAACTCCTTTTCTTTTTATTCTTATTCTTATTTTTTTGACTAAGATACTTGATGTTCGACTCTATCATGCTAACGCTCGATTCACTGATGGAAGTCCTCATAGGCTCAACTGCATTGAGGTAGCAAGCAAGGGCATAGTCATTTAGGAAGGTATAAATACCATGGCTCGGATTCATGGAATTTTGGTCTAGAAGTTCAGGATGTTGGATAGTCAAAGTGGTGAAAGATTGGGAGATAGTGTTTATGGATATGGATCTGTCATCATTGGTCCTAACCTGACACTCAAGTTCAAAGGTGATATTACAACTTAAGACATTCAATTCATGAATAGGCTCAATCTCATTGTGGGAGTTAACTTTAGCCATCAGTGGATCAAACTCGATAAGTTCAATACTTTTCTCTAGACTTACGTTGGGTGTAGGTGCATATTGGTGAATAACATCAACATGTTTTTCTGTGATAAGCTCATCTTCCTCTGGAATGGCTCCCCATTCATAGTCATTAGATTCCTCATCTATGCCTCTAGGAAATCTAAGAACATGAGTAAAGTCAGGATGAATACCCCAAGAAGGGTTACCCTTAGATTCTTATTTGAATTCATACTCATGGGAATCTATCTCAGAATAACTACCACCTTCCTCTTTGTCTATTTGATTGTCTTCAAGATGAGTTGGTTCTTGTGTTGCAACTATCTCTTACTTTATAGTAGGTTCTTGTGTTTCTACTACATTGATTCTTTTTATTGGATCATCTTCAGCTTCAAGGAGGTCTTTGATTTCTTTAGGCAAACGCTCATAAGGAATAAGTTCTGAGCTATCTGAATCACTATCTGATGGTTGAGTTTCTTCCTTCTTAAGAAGGGGTTCTCCTAGTGTGATTTTCTCTATGACATGAGAGCAATTGCCTTTGAGGTGGAAGGGTTTCTTTTTAAATCCTAAGCCAACAGTATCTTTGTTTTCCCTACTAGCATGTGAAATAGGTGTCACAAGACCTTTTCCTCTGACTCCTAGAGGTCCTTTACCTGAATATCCCATCTTAGCTATCAATTTATCTCCTGGACCATATGACTTAGAAGGGATTTTGGATACTGTAGAGTCACTAGTTTGAACAACTTGAGATTCAAGTTCATCTTTGTATAGCCATGCAAGCACAGCTTCATCTTCTTCAAATTCTTGCTTGGAGACTTGTTTTGCTACAAAATTCTTTTTATATGCCTCAAGAGGTTCTTTAGATTCTGGTTTGGACTATTTCAAAGACTACCCATAAGACTTAGGTGAGATAGGGAGAGATGTCAAAGATAAGACTAGCTCTATAGTATATTCTCCCATAATATTTTCTTTTATATTGACCTCTTTGGAAATGTCTTCCATTTTAGATGTGGATGCTTCTTTTGTTGACTTAATGGAAGATTCTCTATTATTGGGCACAAGTTTATCTGCATCTTCTTTCAATGTATTGCAAGTGGTGGATGTGTCTACTGGAATAGTGACCTCTACTCCTTCATAAGGAAATTTCAAACATTGGTGGAATGTAGAAGAAATAGCTTGCATTTCATGTATCCATGGTCTTCCTAGAAGAATGTTGTAAGCCAAAGGTAGATCAAGCACCTGACATATAGTATCTCTGATGACTAGACCTGCTCTGATAGGTAAGACAATGGTGCCTTTAGAAGATCTTTCTTTTTCATCATAGGCTTTGATAGTTATTTTCTTTCTAGGATCAATAGCCATTTCTGAAAATCCCAATTGTGTGACCAAGTTGTAAGAACAAATATTTAGGCCAGCGCCTCCATCTATCAACACACGTTTAACTCTATGATTCTGGATCAAGACTTCTATATGCAAGGGCTGGTTATGTGGGTGACTCAAGAAGTTGTCATCTTCTTCTGAAAAGGAGATATATTGTGGAGATGTAAGATGTCCAACCATGGTCTAGAACCTGTCTAAATCAAGGTAGTCAGGAACATTGGATCCGAGCAAAGCATTGTCTAGAATAGCTCTATGAGCTGGAGATATTTGAAGAAACTCAAACGTGGATATTTTTGCATTAGTGTGTTGGATTTTTTGAACAATGCTATAAGATGTTGGCCTCATATCTTTAGGATTGGAAGATTTAGAATCAGCCTTCTGTTTGGAAGTGGAGGAAAAATTGAAGGGCATCTTAGGGACATTTGATGAATCTGGGATTTGTCCGTTCAGATGTGCCTGAGCTTGTGATCGAGTAACTGTGTTAGCTGAAGGATGATCTCTATATCTTCACACAATAGTGATGACATCGCAATGCTCAGAGAGACAAGGTTCAACCATATTGATAACAGCATTGTTTCCAGGGTAAGCATAATTGACCTTTGCCCCCATATTAGGCTGAGAAGATGAAAATTCTTGACCATGTTTTGGAAATGGTTCTATGAATGTTGTATGATCATTATTGCTCTTATGATTGTCAATTGTGATGTCTCCCTTATCAATCAGATCTTGAATAGTATGTTTCAAGTGTAAGCAGTTATTAGTTTTATGACCTTTACCCCGATGGAAATCACAGAATTCATTTTCTCTCCACCATTTCAGTTTAGCATCAAGATTAGATTGTCAGATCTCGAGCAAAGAGATGATGTTATTAGCTAGTATAGTTCCCATAGCTTACTCCAAAGATTCTCCAAGAGGAGTGAACTTTCATTTATTATCAGCAAACCAAGATTTGTATTCTGGCTTCTTTTGAGATGGTTCAGACACCTTTTGTTTTGAAGCTTTGATAGCTTGGGTGCCAATGGTTAGATTGAAAGCTGGTGCCTTTGATGGGGCATGGATAGTATCAACAATGCCATTTGTGACAATGCCTTTATTCTTGTTCCAATTTTTGTTCTTGTCTTTAGAACTGGATCATGATTCGTACTTGTCCTTTTGAAGTGTGATGTCTCCTTTTTTCACAAGTACCTTTTTAATTTTGATCGCACTGTCTACCATCTTATCAAAAGATGTATGATCTTGCATTTGTAAAGGTTAGTTGATCTCTGGGACAAGATTATTGATGAAGATTTCCAATTTCTCAGTTTCTAGAATAGGCCTAGCATATAGAGAGAATTTATTCCTCCATCTCTTGAGAAATGTCAGGAATGGTTCTCCTAGATATTATTTGAGATTGCAGATATCGATCATGGTGACTGGATGTTGAATGTTGTAGGAGTATTGTTGATAGAACAATTTGATCAAATCCTCAAAATTTTTGATAGTAGAAGGCAAGCTAGAGAACCAATGAATGGCTGCTCCCCCCAGAGATCAAGGAAAGAGACGCATCAAATAAGTTGGTTCGTGCATGAACTCCATAGATTGTGTACAGAATTCTCTAACATGATCTTGAGGATCAGAGTGTCCCTCATACTTATCATATTTAGGCATCTCCACTCTTTTTGGGAATGGTGGCATGTACAAGTCTTTGTCAAATAGAAAAGGACATAGGGCCTCCATGGAGAACTCCTTGGGTTCTTTTTCTTTCTCAAGTTTATTAAGTTTGACTTGCATGGAATGCATCTATTTCATCATAGCTATGAGTGGAGTTTCTTCCTCATGCGTAATGATATCTTCAACATTAAAGTTGGGAGGAATTTTAGCTCCTTGATGAGCTAATTGTAAAAAGTATGCTTCTCTATCTCCTTTCAAGAAATGCTTCATCATTCTTTTGAAGTTATCATCGTTTTGATATTGAGCAATTTCTTCAGGTGTGGGTTCCTGATCTGCACCATGTTGAGATTGAGCTCTTTGAGAGCCAAAGTTTTTCCCTGCTTGAGACATGGTAGGAGTTATCCCTGGGATAGATTGAGGAGGATTTTGTTGATTACCTTCGTGAGTTGATGAAGGAGGAATGTAACCAATTTTCAATCGAAAATTGCCAAGACCGTCATCTTTGTAAAGACCAAAATTGTAGAGTTGCTCAAGAGTTGGGCCCTTGACAGTGGTTATAGGTAAGGTATGGGATGCTTCTCTAGATTTATTGTGAGAGGAAGCTCTAGTTTCCACCATTAACCTTGGGTGAAGCAAAAGAATATGATGAAGATAACTGAAGAACGAATTGATTCAAGAAGATCAAATGATGCAACCTTGTCAAGGTTTGATTGATTGAAGCTTAGATTGGACTTAGATGAAGGAGACTATGCCCTAGATGTATGGGTAGACACCCAAAAGATAGCGGACACAGGTTCACAACACTTAGCCGTTTTGATGATTGATTGAAGAGTGATAGTTATGACAAGATTTTGACACAAGATGAAAAAGACTCAAATTGATTAAATAGAAGGCTAACTTAGATTCAAAAGGCCACTTTAGGAAAATGATTGGATTCTTAGTAGTTGCTGCTATGTTCCTGACACAGTGATTTGTTTGATAGATTTTGGAAATAGGCTAAAAAATATGGATATCTGGCAATTCTGACAACTTTCTGGCAATTTTTCAAAATTTCTCAAATGACTTTCTATAGACTCGTACGACAGTGGGTATAGCATGAAATGACAATTGAAAAACTCATACGACTATTGCGAAACTTGCACGATAGTTGATAGCAAGATTTTTGACCTTTTTTGAATTGACTAGCAACAAAACTCGTATGACAATATACCAGTTACCATACGATAATCTGGGGGTTTTGAAATGACACTAGCCAAAATTCATATGACTTTCTGACTTTACAAGATGACTTTTGACTCTAGAAAGGTATTTGACATCAGATTTTGCAATTTTTTTAGATTTTTGGTTTCAAATTGTTCACAAAATTGTCTATCCAGATTTGAAGATTGTAGCGGATTGATTTGTTCTCCATAACCAAATAGATAAACAAGCACGCAAAATAGCAAGCAAGTGATTTCAAGCACGTGTGAAAACAATGAACAAGGGACAAAGTAACTCTATGCATGAACAATCAAGTGACTGAATTGTGCTAATCCCTAGGAGTGCTAACAGTGTTTGTTCCAAAAAGTTTTACAATAACGCACATATTCCTAGAAAATGAAAATTTGGCCTCACTAGGGTTTGTAGTAATGGTCTGACTCTACAACTTTTGCGATCTCAAGAGGGCGAACTCCAATCCAGGCACACCGGGGTTTTGACACAGTCTGAGAACTTAATCTTCAGGATCTGCTAGGGAGATCTGACAGCCCAACAAGAGACCATGCCTATGAAGATTTCCTCCACAAGGACATTTATATAGCGGTTGTCACTACCACGGTGAAAATGGGTATTATTGTCTGAGGTTCCATCAATGTGGTTGACCCAATTAAGGGAATGTCCACTACGGTTAACCCTCTCTAAAGGTGACTCACAAAATATACCACATGGAGACTGGTTCTAGATTCAAGGATTTGAGTTTTTGATACTACCCAAAAAGGGAGTAGAGCATAGTCCTCTAGCCTTTTCACTTTTAGCCAAAACAAAGCAGACAGATAAATCCAACACGCTAAGACTAAGATTGTCTCACAAAGATCTATGACGTCAACCGCTTATGATCTATCAACCCCTCTGGAGAGAGAATGTATTAATCAAAATTTGAAGACACACAAATCTAGTAGAACATGAGATGCTCTTAGTATCCTCCCTACCTACAAGGGTTCCTTTGTTGAGAAGAGTTTCGCTAGAAACCCACTCTCTCAAGAACCACGAATAGTGTTCATAGGGCCTATTTACTATGTGTAACAAAGATGATGAAAAGCAAATCTATGTTCATTTTTTTAATAGCCCAAAATGAAATATGTGATATGAAAGCAATAAAAGGTCACACAAGCCAAACATGTGAGATGTTCATTTTAGTCCAAATCGAAACGTTATCAGTTGAGAAGATTACTTGAATTCCTCGCAACGCGCTTAGTAGATTTTTACCTATTTTTAGCAACTCTCACACTTTTCTCAATCAAA
Organism: Chamaecyparis obtusa; assembly: GCA_027943335.1. Lineage (NCBI taxonomy): Eukaryota > Viridiplantae > Streptophyta > Pinopsida > Cupressales > Cupressaceae > Chamaecyparis > Chamaecyparis obtusa. The sequence continues at coordinate 513,931 of BSBK01000522.1, read as the reverse complement.
ATCAGTAGAAATCAATCAAAAATAGCAAATTTCAATTGTTAATGTTAGCTATCAGTCCAAATTAGGAAAACAAATATGGAAAACTACCTGAAAAAGTGAAATGATAATTGAAACCTGGCACTAAAACTCATATGATAGTGGGTTACCTCCCAGACAACAGTCTAGAAACTCGTACGACACTGGGTACTTGATCATACGACAATCAAGATTCCAAACGACACTATGATCCTGATGATATGATTCTCGATCAAATAAACTATTGTACAACAGTGGGTATCTCCTGGTACGAGTTTCTGACAAAACTCATATGAAAATTGTACAGACAAAAATTAAAAATCGCAGCTTGGAACAGAAAATGACAAGAAGATGATAGAAATTGATAAAAATTGAATGGAAACCCATTTCAGGGCCCCACGCTGGGCACCAAAAATGTGTGTGTGAAATTTGTACTTGTCTGTAGACACAACACTTCAGTAAAACATTAGAGGTTAGTTAAAATCAAAATCATGCAATGAAATGGAAACTAATCTAACCAAGTGATTTACTGCCTTCTAGTAGATGCGAGTATGTATTCTTAGATTGGACCGAGATCAGTGACCTTGATGACACCTAAATGAAAGATTTGAATGCAAAATCTAGGTATGAGATGAATGTAAATTAATCTATATTTTTGGTTTTTATGTGCAATAAGATGAAATAAACTGATATGAATCTATTCTGGATGAAAAACTGATATGCAATGCAATTAATCTAACAATGATATACTAAATGATATGAAACTAAAACAAGATTGATCTCACAAAATTGTTGATTTGCAAAGAAGCTTCAATTTTTCAAATACCAATTCGCTAGCATAAGTTTGCAAATTCGGAGAGATATGTTATGAAGAGTTGAGCCTTGATTTTATAGAAATTCGGGGCTTTGGAGATGCATGGAAAAAGCCATAAATCACTCAGATAAACTCAGGTTGATTTTTGAGTTATCAAAGAATAAAAGATAATTAATTCACAAAATCATGCAAAAATAGCTTTTTGATTTAAATTAGAGTTGAGTTTATTTTTAAAACAACTTGAATTGATTTTTTGATTTCAAGTTTAACTGCTTTTTGAATGTGCATAATATTTATGAATTAAATAAATAAACAAAGTGATTTATCCTCAACTTAACTGATTTTTAAGAATAAAACAATTGATTTATGGGTTAATCAATTATTAAATCAAACTTTTATTCAAAAACTATATTATTAAATTTGACAATTGACATTAATTAATTAAATAAAAATTTAATCAATTAGTCATAGGATATTTGATTTATTGTCAAAATGAAATAATACAATTTAGGAATAAATATAATTAAATCTAATTTAAATAATTAAGTGGCAGTATTAAATCTAATTAATTAAATATTTAGAATATTCAATTAATCAAACTTTAGGATAAATAAGATTTATCACCAAATAATCATTAAATTAAAGATAATTAGGATAAATAGGAATATTACTAAGAATATTCCCCAATGCAAAATTTAGGATAATCAATTAAGATTCAATGATGTTCAGATGTGCCTTAGGTTAGGACTTTGATGTCGATTTCATTCAATGTGTCGATATAGGAGATTAATGAACCTATAGCCCATTTTTGGGGTATTACAATGATAACTATCAAAGGATATCCTCAATCAACTTCCTCTCAAATTCCTAATGGACCTATCATCACTATCAAGGGTTATCCTCAATAATCTATTAATACTATAGCGTCCATGATTATTGAGAGGGGGTGAATCAACAATCTATCAAATCTAAAACTTTTCATAATTCATTCAAAAATATTAACCACATTCACCAAGTTTAAACTTTATGCATGAAATAAACAAAGTAACCAAACAACCATTCAAATATGCAACAAAGTGACACCAATATTTTTATCGTGGAAACCCCTGATCAAGGGTAAAAACTACAGTAGGAATTAGCACCCACTAATAATCTGCACTCTTCTAAAATTTTCCATGTTAAAGGCATGGCCTTGTTAGGAGATTTACAAATGTCTGATTAGGAGAAGAACATGTTAGGAGTCACTCGATTAAGGGATTTACCTCTAGCCCTATTGGGAGCTTTACCATGTTAGGAGTAACCTTGTTAAAATATTTCAAACCCTAATTAAAGAGACACCTAGTTAAAGGATTTACAACTTAAGACCTATTAGGATCTACCTAGTTAAGGGATTTTCTTGTAGAACCTATTAGGATTCAACAAGTACAATTATTTGGGTGTAGCATTTCTCCTCTACTTGTTTAGATCCAATTAAGAACAAACACTGCTTCTTGTGCAGACAATCTTTTCTCTTCACTCAACCACACCTTCACATTCATGATCTACACTTTCCTAATTCACTAATTTACATATAAATACATTACATATTCATTATGGCCTTAATCGAATTAAAAAATGTATTACATTTTAATTTCAATCATTCTCTCTTGATCCTTGACCCCTAAAATGTATTGCCAATCTAGAATATTCAATTATAAATTTAGGTCGACCACAAGATGCATCACACATCGATTTGAAACAAGAATAGTCAAACTTTATTTGACTTCCCTGATAGGAAACTTGTATACAATAATATGACATTTCTACATAACCCATTATAGATCTGAAGCAAATAAACACTTAAAATCCTCATGCAAGAGAATAAACAACATACCCACAAAAAATGTGACACAAGATATATCCTGGGAAACCCTCATGACGGAAAACCTAGCCTCCAAAAGCATCCATCACCATGTACTATTCAACAAAACACCATTGCAGTACAACTATGGAAGCCTTCAAATCCCTAGCCACAACCAAGCAATCCATGTGAACAAGCATGAATCCACACATCCCATGCCATGCTTCCTACCTTCACAAATGCTACCTTTGGCTAACCTATTTCCACTTGTTTTATCTCAACAACTACCCTTGTGGTTGCTTTTATAGAAACGAGCTCCCACAAAACCACCAAGTGGTATTACATAAACCATGTGCTAACAAACCCTATTGACCCACATTTAATATTGGGTACTTTATTTACTTTATTTCCCCAATATTAAATAATTACATCCAATAATATCACAATGTTACAATACAACTCACAAGGAATATTCTATGGGAATCCCTACATGGCGCACGTCCATCTAGGTACAATATTTACATAATAAAATAAATAATACAATAATAAATATTATTATGAAAGGTATACAACATCATTTTCTCAACAATCTCCCACTTTTTGTATACATTGCATAAGGGTCAATACGTAGCCACATAAATGAAGGGAACAATCCTTCCTATCACATACACCATCATGAACCAAAGTACACCATGTGCTCTATCTAGGTACCCGCAACAAATCAAAGTATCCACCATCTCATACATGAATGATCTCACTTCCTATTATGCCAAAACCACATGACATACATAGAAGCCATCCAAAGAGAAATCCACCCAACCTATCACATAAGAAACATAAATCTTGTACCAACTGATATCCCAAGCACAAACACTTAGTCCAAAGGTAATCACATGTATTTGTAGTCATCAAAACCATAGCTGAAATAGCACCCACAACAAGTGCTAACCCATCCAAGCATCCATACCTCTAAGGTATACCAAGTGAATCCCAAATTAACATATCCAGCCTGTAACCTGCAACCACAAGCCTCAAGAGAAATACATGCCACATACAAACCAAGAAGCTCCCACTGCAAAGGTAATGTCAAATCTGAAGACAATCCACTCACACCATCTCATAGAAGTGGATCCATGTAGTATCAATGACATCTACAACAATGTACAACATATAAACCAATATCCTGCAAGAACAACTCTCACAACAAGTCTCCAACACTCTCCCATGTTCTCCACAACCAACAAAGCAAAGAGATAAAGGAATAGCCATGCCATCTCTCACATGACATACATGAACACAAACTGGCACTAGTACATTTGACCTAGTTTTTCTACCAAAATTTTTGACCAAAAAATAAAAAGGTTTTGCTTGGTCGGATTATATAAGGAAAAATTTGTTTTTTTATTTTTATTTTTGCCTGTGTTTGTCAAAATATCGACAAATTCTGTGGTGGTCAAAATTTTGACAAACACGGGCCTAACTTTTTAAAAAAAAGGGAATTTCATTTCTCATTTCATTATTCTCAACCGGTGAATTAGAAGGGCAGCGAGCGCAAAGGAGATGCCCAACTGTTTAATTTACTAAATACCCAATCAGCTAAAGGTTTCTCTTCTGAGACTTTTGCAAAATCTCCTCTGCTTTAGATGCATAGGTACCTCAACGATTATACTATTTTCCTTTTTAAACAAAATAAAACTCCCTACTCCTTTATGTTTTCAGAAAAATAATCATAAATGCATTGACATTGTCTTTGTAGTACATTCTTTTTTGCTTTGTTACGTATTGAACAAGGGCTTCCTTAAATGTTCTTATTTTTGGGTGTTTAATATAATGAAGGGTTTGAGATCTTGTGTCTATCTACGGGTTTATGCATAGGATTCCTTATATTGTTGAAAACCCTCAGTGCAAATGAGAGAACATATGATTTTTATGAATTTCTATGTACATAGACCACGTATTTGAGGTTTTTCTTACCTGATTTCTTGATATTTCATAGATGCACTTGAACTTTGAAGCCTTCTTTCCTTATGTTGTCTAGGCCCCTCTTTTTATCTATATTTCTCAAAACCATAGCTCTGTTAAATTTCTCTCAAGACTATATTGAAGCCCATATCAACATTTGGATTATTTCTAAGGCACATAAAATACTTGGCATTTCTGAAAATGAATCTTTTAAAACAATGTGCAAATTTTACTTGAAAACTTTGCATTTTTTTTGGCTTGAATGAGGGTTCCCATTTTGGGGATTCTATTGCTATATGTGGTTCTTTCTAGGTTTTTTGCATGATCAAGCCTTTTAAACACTATAAGTAGATGATTGCACATTGAAAATAAAACTGAGATACTGTATTTCTGAGGCTTTACTTTTGCCTTTGTTGTTTCAAGTTAGTTATTGTTATTTTTTCTTTTATATTGGCACATTCTCTAACATCCAACTCTAAAAATGAATTATGCTCTTGAATACTTTCTTTAATTTGAGCTTTGACTAGTACTATGTACTGCATATTAGAATGATACTATTTTTTATCCATGTATTGGATTTGGCATTTTAGATGTTATGATATCATAGCTTAGGAAGAATGCTATTTATAAATCCTTACTTAATGTAAAAGTGTTTGTGCTTGTCTCTTAATTATTTCCTGTTAGCTAGCTTATTTGTCACTTAATCGTAGCATTACTAATATCGCCTTGTGATTGTTTATATGAAATACCATTCACCTATATGTCCTTGTGCTGTCATTCCCCATAACATATCATACTATTATTGTAGGTAGGTTTTACTTTCTATTATTCATCAACATGATCTACATTATGTGGTCTTCACCATTTAAAAATGTAGTATAATTACATAGCCTTTTGTATCTTATGTAAAATATCTTTGTCTTATCAAAGTTGGTGTAATGTAAATGCTATTCTATTTATGAATAACACTTGTTACCATTGTATCTTGATTTGAGTCTTCAGTAAAGACTAAAAATCACCATTTTCCATTTCAAATCATTATATTAGTATCCCCTCAAAACATGGGTATGACTCTTTTTGTTATAGGAACACCTTGAAGAATCTTTATCTCTATGATTTGAATGGTATGACTTCAATGCTAATTTTTCAATGTCTTTATATTAGTATCATTTGATTAATACTACACTTCATGCTTTGGGTTTTACACCTCTTGATTGCATACATTTGCATACATTAGGGTTTTACACCTCCTGATTGCATACATTTGCATACCCTACTATAGTTGAATTCTCAAAACTACACAGCTCTAGCGAAGCCATCTGTGTTTGATTTGCATAAGATTTCATGGACGGTTGTCCCTAGTTCCAAAGCTCCAACTTGACCACAGGCAAAGAGTATGCTAGCAAAGGTTGAAGAGTCTGGTTTTACATCCACCAGTTGCATTTGCTTAAAAGTTCCTAATGCCTTTTCAACAAACCCATTTTGAACATATCCTCCAATCATGGCAGTCCATGAGACAACATCTCTTTGAGGCAATCTATCAAACAATTTATGTGCCTTGTCTATGTTTCCACATTTAACATACATGTCTACTAATGCACTGACAACTAAAACATTTGATAAAAATCCCCCCTCTGTTATGCTTTGATGGATATCAATGCCTTGTTCCAAAGCTCCCATTTTGTCACAGGCTGGAAGGATGCTTGCAAAGGTTGTGGAATTTGGCTTTACACCTGCCAGTTGCATTTGTTTAAAAGTTTCTAGAGCCTTTTCCACAAATCTATTTAGTTCATAGCCTGCAATCATTGTAGTCCATGAGACCACATTTCTTTGAGTTATTTTGTTGAATAGTTTGTGTGCCTTGGCCATGCTTCCACATTTTGCATACATGTCTCCCATGGCACTTGCAACTACAACATCTGACAAAACCCCTCCCTCCATTATCCTTTGATGGATGTCCATACCCTATTCCAAAGCTCCCATTTTGGCACACACTGGAAGTATGTTGACAAAGGTTATGGAATTTGGCTTTACATCTGCCAATTGCATTTGTTTAAAATTTTTAAAAGCCTTTTCAACAAATCCAGTTTGAATATATCCTGCAATCATGGCATTCCATGATTTTAGGGGATATTGGGCTTTGGATGATAGTATTTTGTTAATGATTTTAAGGGACGTGGTTAAGCTTCCTACAAAATGTATTGTTGATCAAATTTTTAAAAATGGAAAACACAACAAATATTCGTGAACTTTTCATCATCTATTCTTCATGATGTTCATATTTCGTAGTCGAAAACCACAAAAAAATTGTAAAAAAAATTGTTGTGTTTTCGCAAATCGAAAAAAAAAAGTTTGACATTTTTTGGTCTTTGGTGTGTTTTGTAGGGAGCTTAGCCGCCATCAATTTAAGGGGGACAAGTTTATTTGGAACTAATGAAATAGTGTTAGTCCCTTGAAAGTCCCCATTGCTTTGGAGATGACAGTTTGATTTCCAATTAGTGGAGGGATTATTAGTTAGTTGAAATGGTTGAGATGAAGTCTTATAACTCTATGAGCGTTTAATTGAGTCTTATAACTCTATGGGCTTAGGATTCAGATGCCCTTTATTGAGAACTCCAATATTTCTAAGGTCTTCTCCTTCCAAATTTTTTGTACACCAACTCCTATAACCATGCCTGAAAACCAATGTTTTCACGCAACTTGGACAGTGTGACTAAGAGTTTGCTTTCTTGGCAACCAAAGAAACTCACCCAATCTTCTACTTCAACTTGCAGCTTCTATAGATGTGTGTCTACCTCTCCATGAGCTTTTAGTTGAAGCAACCAATGCATTCAACTCATTGTAATCTCCTTGCAATGCTCTATCGTCCCTAACCGTGCTCAATCGGCTCGCCTAGAGCATCATTGCAAACATAGAAAATGAGCTTCCCAGGGCCCCTCCTTCTCCAAACATATAGTACATGGAGTCTCCTTACCCATTTTAATATCCCATACAAAATTGACAATGGAATGATGAGCTAAGACTCCATTTGTTCAACCTGCCTGGTTCAAACCAACGATAGGGTACTTAACAAAAGAATTAACCAAACTAGTTGGAATGCTTCAAAACTCAAAACAAACACAACATAGAATCACAAAACAACTTGTACTAACTTGTCCAATAGACACTGCAAGCTATCTAATCCATTAATCAACTGAAAACAAAGAAACAAAAAAACTCAAGAATTCACTGAAATCGTGTTACTTTGCAAATCTTCTTAATTCCAATTTTTTTTCCCCCCAACCTTTTGCATAGGTCGAGGGAGGCCTCTTATAGTCAAAGATGCAATGGATCATGTCAATTGATCAGCAAGAGACATAGTATAACTTGTGATTTATCTTTATTAACTGATCCAAATAAAGAAGAAAATTCATTTACAAGATCACCTTAGTTGTCTAAACAAGAGACAAGGACATCATAGAGATGGGGACATTACAGAGAAGATTTTATTATGAGAAGATTGCAGCAATATGATCTTCATGACATCTGCATATTAGACTTTATAGAAAAACACTGGATTTAATCGAAGTCTATGGTTCAAGAAGATAAGGATATCGGTATTTATTTCACAAAAACAAGAACCTTGCAATTGAAATATAAGAATTGAGTCCCAAATCTCATAAGATCAGACAAGGGACAATACACTGGAATAGGAATCTTCTATTTGAGGTACTCTATCAAATAGTTGATGTTTATGCTTTGTTCCAAAACTCTCATTTCATAGTTGACCACCATAGAGTAGAAGTGATATTTTAACTTGTTTGTCAAACCACCAAACTAGAACTGAAGAAAATCAAATAAACAAAATAGAAAATGATTTTGGTTGATGTTGTTCACTGATTCACAAAAGATGCTCTTGCATCAAGTGCTTTGTTGGTTTAGTCATACACTATAGCTAATTCAACCTACTCAAATTAGTCTCAATTATCAAACTAATACTTTCTCTAAAGTCAAGTTTATCCAAGGACATGCCCCAACTCCCTATGATGTCAGATTGCAAAAATTTATCCATACAAGCTCGAGCAAGAACAAACACCAATAAAAATACTTCAAAAACATGGTTTTGCTGATTCCAATTTGCAGAATTTCTTCGTTATGGTAGCCTTGATTCTATGGTGTTAAATCTGATAGCCTTATTACATCATTTAAAACTATTATTGGTCATTTCCCAATCCCCTAACCTAGGACCAAATCATGAGAAAGAAAAGGACATAACACAACCCTACCATGATTGGGCTTTGAGCATTTAATCTGCCAATTACTAATAGATTAAGCATATTATTACTATGCTTAATGTTCCATTTAAATGCATTTAACACAAAAAAAAAAATTACAAAATTGAACCAATGACATGTTTACAACAAAGGTCTAATAGAACTCCCAACAATTCTTAAACATATGTTATCTGATATGATGAATTCTTAAACAATTAAGGTTGGAGTAGACATAGTTATTCACATTTGTTTGTGTGGTACAAGGAAGATTTGGCTAGGTCAAATCTTCCTTCGTGCTAGCAGTAAAAATTGACTAAACCTTTATTAAGAATTCATCATATCAGATAAAGAATATTTAAGAATTGTTGAGACTAGTCCTTTGGCATGTATTAAACAGAATAGAATTTTTAGCATATTATTATCATTCTATTTCTTTGTTGTAAATATGCCATTGGTTCATTTTTGTTAAAAAAATTTGTGAATTAACATGCCATTGGTTCAGTTTTGTAATTTTTTTTCAAGAACATTCTAGCCAGTCACTGTCTACACAATACCAGCTACTCCTTTGGTATCACAAACAACAAAGTTCTTGAGTAAACAAGTAAAACCAATGCCTGGAAATGTTCCTACATTACCACCAAGCAAAGATCACATTCTAAATTTTCAAATCAATACGTTGGTGTTTCGACTGTACCTACAGGACAGTGTGCTCCAAAATTGTAGAGAAATTAAGTGTACTCCAAATAGACTGCCCTCCACAAAGAACCGACTGGAATCTATTAACCACCTTCTAACAGTCAAATCATTATGCTTTCAAATCAATTACCTATCGGTGTATCCCTTGCGAGGGAGAGAAGCCAAACACATAAAGAACATGCACATAAACAGGACAACTGAAAAACTTAAATGGAATACACCAAGAAGTACCAAATGATGAATGCTCAATTGTCGTAATGGAAAATCAATATCAGAACCGTCTATTTCTAGAACTTGATTTTTCTATAGTCCTAATGATTTTTCTCATTTCTTGTCTATGCTTGGTGATAGGATTTTGAACATTGTTGACATACTTAAATGGAATACACAATACCAAATGATGAATGCTCAATTGTTGTAATGGAAAAGCATCAGAACCATCCATTTCTAAAATTTGATTTTGTATAGTCTTAATTATTTTTCTAGTCCTAATGATTTTGAAAATTGTTGACAAAGAGTGTTTCTTTTTTTTATTATAATATAAATGATTTTTCTATAGTCGTAATGATTTTTCTTATTTCTTGTCTTTTGTCCCTTTTTTATTTCCTATGTTTGTGCTTCGTGACAGGATTTTGTCACCTTCTTTTGATGGTATATTTCATTCACTCTATGTGGAATACTATTTTGTTCATTATTTTATTTCAGCTTGATATTTCTTTCATTTTTCATATACACAGAGACTACACATGCTGATAAAACAATGAGCTATTTGATTTAGGTTTACTTTTCATTATTGTAAATGGTTAATATTTTTTATGGTACTCCTTGGTGTACTCCATATAAAAATAATCATATAAAAATAATAAATGTAGTAACAATGGTGCGGTGCATTATTGATATAGGCTCGATGACTATTGTCAATGTGCCAAACTATTAATGTGGTGGTGGGCAGTGTGTTGAAGACTTCACGGACACAGAACAACCCTGGATGACAATTTTGGTGCTGCCCAAATAGAAAAAACATTGCTAATGTGTATATATTTAATGTTTCTAATGTAAATACTATTCATTATATTATAAGAACTAATGTAGACTGGGCATCACAGGGAAATAATGGCTGCGAATACTTTAGTTGGGTTGATGACAACTCATCTACATCTATCTGCCCATCTCCACTTATCCGCGATGAAGGCTTTGAGTGAAAAATGTGTCAGGCTAGGGCAAATGCCGAAATTATATTTTTACGATGCCTTCTTTTTATTGTAATCACATATCTTTTTGTGACCATATGCAGAGATGAGCTCAGGAATTAGTCAGTTTAGTATTTTCATATTGTAACTAATATTTTAATATGGATATGGTGTAACTTATCTTTGCCTCAAGTGCGCATATATATGGTTTACATCTTTGTTTACAATAATTCTTCATGTTTATGGCTCAGGTGAGCCCCAATCTACTATCAATCAACATGATTTAACATATAGTGTTTTCTTGGTTATTCCATTTGTTCCTTGATACATCAACCGACTGTAACTACTAACTAACCTTATAAAACAAAAGCAGCTAAGAATGATCGCTTGCCAACATCTATTGAATACAAGGTCCTTGAGAGATCAATCAATCGAGATGAATGGACAAGGATGGTGAGATGGGGGAAGTGGAGTTGAATCCTGATGAGAAGGAAGCTCTGGTTGCAATTAGGAAGAAGAAGAAGATGCTTATCGTCAAACACAAATTGAAGAAGAGTACTGCAGAGAGCAGGCCTACCGTACCAAGGAAGTTTGACAAGAACAAGGAATATGGCTTAAATAGAATGGGAAGACATCTTTCTATCATGGGCTTGGATCCTTCGACAATTAGCTTAATAATAAATGAAGCAGATGAGAGCTGAGAAATTAGCTTCCCAAGAAAAATCTCATAAATGAATTGTGTGTACCCCAATTCCTGTGCCTTCTGCGCGTACCTAAATGATATATTTGAACCAACAAGGGTAAATTTAGCCTTACCCTTATTGTTTCAAGGGTACGCATAGAGGGCACATGAATTGGGGTACACATAGTTCATTTATGGGATTTTTCTTGGGAAGCTAATTGCTCATCTATCATCTACATTATTATGAAGCTAACTGCCAAAGGATCTAGGCCCAGGCTAGAAAGATGTCTTCCCAAACACATAAAAAACATGCACATAAACATGACAGCTAAGAAACATAAATGTAGATTTCACAATAGCTGAGAAACATAATTGTAGGCATCATGGTCATAATTTTTTGGAGACAACATAATTGAATTGTATACCCAGACAATGGAGAGCAACTTTTGCTCCTCTGATTCCAAGTTGACACTAGGGGATCCAAAGACCATAGATAAGGAATAAATTTAGAGAGCGGAGGAGGGCCATAATGACCAAAATAATACAAGATGAACCTCAAGTTAAATGAGGCAACTGCAAACATTTTAATAGATTTTTATTATTAAATAATGAAATTTGCATATACTAGTGTTCTAAGCCCCCTCATTACATGATTTATTATTGTAATCCCCCTCTAACTTACGCATCTAGAAAATGAAACTACAACCTATTGGGATTGAGAAAAACCTTATACAACAACAGCAGCTAAGAGGATCGCTTGCCAACATCTGTTGAATACATCTGTTGCTCATGAATACAAGGTCCTCCAACAAATGTATTCAACAAATGTTGGCAAGAGATCCTTCTTAGCTATTGTACTTGTTTTATAAGGTTTGTCTCAATCCCAATAGGTTGTAGTTTCATTTTCTAGATGCGTAAGTCAGAGGGGGCTTACAATAATAAATCATGTAATGAGGGTTCTTAGAACACTAGTATATGCAATTTTCATTATTTAATAATAAAAATCTATTAAAATGTTTGCAGTTGCCCCATTTAACATGAGGTTTGTCATGTATTATTTTTGTCATTATGGCCCTCCTCCACTCTCTAAATTTATTCCTTGTCTATGGTCTTTGGATCCCGTAGTGTCAACTTGGAACCGGAGGAGCAAAAGTTGCTCTTCATCGTCTGGGTATACCACTCAATTACGTTATCTCCAAAAAATTGTGACCATGATGCCTACAATTATGTTTCTCAGCTGTTGTGTCCCAAGACCCCTTATGACCCTTTACAACTATTTACGGTCCCTATGAATACATCTTAGAGGTCTTAAAATGTCGTAAAGGGTCATAAGAGGCTCCTAGGAGGGGCCAGATGAGCTTCCACCTTCACGTGGTTGGCCCTGTTAAGTATAGAATGTTATACTCTTCTCGAAACAAAGAGAAGCTCAATAATTTAAGGTCTCAGTCCACGGACAAATTAAATTAGACTTACTATCCAAATTGGTACATTGATGAGAATCAATGATGGGCTGGAGTTTTTAGATTCTGAGAAGACGTATATGTACATAGTATCAAGGGTGAGAATTTTTTGTTACAATGGAAAAGCTTATTTAATGGGAATTAGTTTATTTAAGAGGGAGAACTCGTTATTTTATGGATCCAATCTTAATGAAAAAGAATATGATATATTAGTATTTGTGTTTAGACTCAATATTGTTGTGACTTAATTTCTCAGTCTAGTTCAAATCATATCATATCAAACTATGCTATTAATCCTTTGGTGTCATTGTGATCTTTGGATATATGAAAAGTCCTATGTCAAGAAAGTGATTTATCTTTATCTTAGTTTTTGTAGTATTGAAAAAAATGAGTGGGTTGGACATTAGTGGTGGATCTAATCTCTCTTATCATTCTTCATAATCCCTTTGGTATTTATTCTTTCTTGTAACTCACCTTAATCAGTGTGCATATATTTGAGAGCAATCTTTTCCATGGTTTTTCCCTTTACAAGTTGTTCCACATAAATCTAGTATTTCTTGTGTTTATGTTTGCTATTATTTTTGTGTTCCTATCCTTAAAAGGTTGTAATTTCAAAGTAAGTTTGGTGGAACTAAATATGTATTGTGTAGGATTGAGGAAAGAAGATGTGCAGTTGGAAATGGACACGGAGCTCTACCTTGTCATACGCGGTGAGAAGTATCCCCAAGAAATGGGAATGCTAATTAAGGTGGAAATGGCAGGTGGTGGAGAGTGGCAATCTGAGAAAGCCTTTCCCAAAATCTCCCACAACCCATTCACTCCTTACAGCATCCCCCTCTTTCTCATCGCCCGACACATCAACCCCACAAACAAGAAGAAGGCAAATAGCCTGGCTAATAAATTGGGAGATTGGTTTTAGATATAATCTTTAAGTATTATTTTTGGCATAGCTATAGATTACTTAGTCATATCCTATGAATGTCATTAAAATATTGTGAGGCTTATTCTTTCTTTTGTTCAGACTCAGGAAAATCTTTAGAAGTGGAAAGTTTTATTGAAAGGTTAATGACCTCAAGAAAGAACATGTTTGTGTGAAATAAGATGAGAAAATGTATGACTTTTTGTAAACAACATCGACATAATATTGTTGTGCTTAATTTGATAATATTTAAAATTAAAATTAAAATTAAATTTTCTGTCACTTTTTCGACGAACAAAGAATAGACATATCGACGAGAGTGCTATATAGTCGACATTTATTCTAATGATTTCTAATCACAATTTCGATAACATTCGACGACTCTTCCGACCAACATTGGTCACAAAGATAAATGGTATAGCCGATAATTCTTCCAGGTTGAGGTGATTATTTCGACGTCATTGTCGTCGATAATTCAACCACTGTTGATGTCACAATTTCAACAGAGGTTTGATGTGTCCTATTATCGATGAAAAAACTTTGACAACCATTATGGTCGATTGGTCAACCAATTGGCATCTAATAATCAACTAAACCTCGTAACAAGCTAAAATTTACTAGTGTGGTGATCACAAACTCCAACCAATCTCAAAACCAAAGTAAGTGAAACCGAACATCTGGGAAGCTAACCAAGACCAAAGAGACCATGAAAATCATAACCTATATCATGTCCTTCTACACACACCTCCATATGCCAACTGTGTCAAATATGATCTCCTCCATAAAACCCCCAAACAACCACAACAACACCCAAACTATACCATATAACCAATCATGGATGTAAGCCTCTCACAAGAAAATCAAACTCATAACCATTCCTAAACCAAGAAACATGCCCAATAAAACCATCTCCTAAACTCAACCATGGTGATATCATAATAAAAACATATACACAAGGAGATAACCAATGCCAAAACCATCTCTCAAATAAACCCTCCAGAACTAACTCGCACCATAGCTCAATATCCATATCCATGAAAGATAAGCATAAACATAATGCACCTGAGAAGAAATAAAAGGCTATATCTCTCAAGTAGTAAACCGCTGAGTAGACCAAGAATGGGGAATGAGAATGTTCATCAAGATATCCAAGTCTCCAACCAAGACTAATCTAAGAACACACTCCTCTCAAGTCCATATCAGGTGAATGCTCATTGATCTTCCTGCTAAAACTATCAACCATTCCAACTCATACATCTCTAATCCCAAGAGAAAATCAGCATCACCTCTGTCTCTAAGTATCCATGAGCACCTATAACCAATCAATTCATGCCAACTCCAAATGCAACATAGCAATATGATGAAGTATCCAACAAATGATCAATGTACTCAATACCAAGAAACTAAACCAAGATCAATGTCACAAATCCAACCTACGAATCGGGATCATAAACATGACAACCATGATCTAAACCATCTCACAAAAAAGAGATACCATTCTCCATATGAACATACCATAACATGCCAAACTCTAAACGCTTATCAAGAGTATACTATGACATAATAATGAAACCATCCTAAAAAAAGGATAAAATGTCAAATGAAAACATAAACCACACCTCTACCAAGGACCCCATGAGTCCTCAAGATGTAACCATCTCCACACACCATGAAGAACCATCTTTGTACACCATGAAGATAACAAGTGCACCATGCAAATGTCAAAGAAGCTTCTGTTGCAACATGATATAAAACATCCTCCAACATCTACAAACACTCAATAAAGATATCAATTCCAACAACTCCCACTCAACCATAATACCAAGTCACCCATGACATCATAACATCCATCTCCTACATGAAGATCCTCCGGGTCTACCACACACAACCAAAGTGTTACTACCAAGTAAAACCCAAATCTCCAAACCGAGAAGATACAAACCAACCACAAACCAATCTTGCACTGTGACCTCATCACTGTCACAAGCTCCCACTAAACCATGTATCAAAGCTATCCATGACATCATGATGAAAAAACCATCCTCTAACCATGAGAATCAACCAAGATATCATACCATCAAAGAACTGAAAGTGCACCTCATAAGCTCCTCAAAGAAACCAAATAACTATGATCCTCAACCAAGAAGATATACCACCATAACTAAATCAAGAATCCAAACCAATAACCATCAACTAAAATACATGTCAGCATAACATAATCAACCATAATCCTCCACCATGATTGTACCTAGTAACAACATCTCATCCCTTCTACATGAAGACAAAATAAAAAACCATGTGGCTAAGGGAATAGACAACCCAAATCCAAGCCACAAATATGAATATTCATCAATAATGAAAGATCAATGAGAAAATTCAACCCATATCCAAGAAATAAATGCAACCTATAAGTATAGACCGCTTACAACACTGCACAATTTGTAGATCCAACAAGTCATCATACATATCCAAATTAAACACTGATAATCATATTGAGACCAATCTGAAATATAAGCTGAGTATACAATGACATCAAATCCAAATCTCCAAAAAATACACCATGTCATAAACTCACAATATCACCATAGTCAAAATAACCTATAAACCTGTTCAGATTAATATATCAGTAAATAAACCATGTCAAACCTACACCAAATCTGAACAAATACATAGAGCTCTCTAAGAGCTTTTCATTGACTATTCAAAGTCCAAAATCCGATTTTGTATGCCCAAGTTATGCCCAAATATGTGCTCAAAATAAATAACATCTAAATTTTGGGCTCTTAAAACCTGACAAAATGTTAAAATCACATAATCAAACCTGCACCAACTTGCAGTGCTCTGAATTAGCTTTCCAACAACTGTAAGAAGTCCAAAATCCGATATCCTGAGAGAAAGTTATGTCGTTTTACCAAGACAAACTTTTTACCATTTTCACTGCGATTTTTTTTTTGACAAAAAATCCAACGAGATTAAATTTGACGGTCGTCGCGGGATGAAACTAAAAAACCTTTTGCATTTTCTATCAACATGGCCAAACAATGGCATATTTTATATCAAAATTCATGGCAAGGCCAACCCGGATCCAATTGTGAGGTCCATTTCTACCTAGGAGGTCATCTCTGCAAACTCCCCTCCAAAACCCTCATTTAAAATGAAACAATCCAAAACCCTTTTGACCACCAATTTCTCATGTCCAAAAAATTGCCAACAACCCATCATAAAAGCAAACCCAAAACCCTCAGATATGTAATAAACAACCTACAACACCCATATATTTTGCCCTTTTCTATTATTCTTTCGCGCATTCCCATGGATTCAATCTAGGGTTACAATAACAAAAAACCATAGCTCTGATACCACTTGATAGGAAACTCGCATACAACAATATGACATTTTCACATAACCCATTATAGATCTGAAGTAAATAAACACTTAAAATCCACATGCAAGAGAATAGACAACATACCCACAAAAAATGTGACACAAGATATATCCTGGGAAACCCTCATGAGGGAAAAACCTAGCCTCCAAAAGCATCCATCATCATGTATTATTCAGCAAAACACCATTGTAATACAACCATGGAAGCCTTCAAAGCCCTAGCCACAACCAAGCAATCCATGTGAACAAGCATGAATCCACACATCTCATGTCATGCTTCCAACCTTCACAAATGCTACCTTTGGCTAACTTGTTTCCACCTGTCTTATCTCAACAACTACCCTTGTAGTTTCTTTTATAGAAATAAGCTTCCACAAAACCACCAAGTGGTATTACATAAACCATGTGCTACCAAACCCTATTGACCCACATTTAATATTGGGTACTTTATTTACTTTATTTTCCTAATATTAAATAATTACATCTAATAATACCACAATGTTACAATACAACTCACAAGGAATATTCCATGGGAATCCCCACATGTTGCATGTCCATCTAGGTGTGACGTTTACATAATAAAATAAATAATATAATAATAAATATTATTATGCAAGGTGTACAACACTATTTTCTCAACATTCTCCAACACACTTCCAAAATTTGATAGATTTGTTTTTCCTCAAACAATGTAACATCAAATCATCATTACAAATCTATTATTTCGCATCACCATGCCACCTAGATCATGAAGAGATCCACTGCAACTGACCGCATCATCACTGCTCACTGATCTAACATCAATTGTTCAAATATTTTTCTATCTAGCATAGAGTAATCTTCTGTCAACTAAAATGATGTATTTTTGTACTCCAAACCTATAGTGATCATTGTATCAATAACATATCCCAGTCAAGATAAACATATCATGACCACAACACTTACATCCAAACAAATTTGATAGAACAATCAAATTATTTAGTGTTTGTCACTGACTATTCTTATGTATGCCCTGATGTACTCCAATCGATCATAACTCTCTACATCCTTGTTCCCATCATGTGTAATCATAAAAAATTCATCTAGATACATCCCTGAGTCTCCAACAATGATTGCACACTCCAATTCCTTCACATACTCACCACACATAGGATTCAACAAGTCAAACACTTATCAGCTCACTGTCAACCAACACAGTACTTACTTGACATAAATGAAAACACAATAAGTAATCTTCTTATCATCAAATCTATACCAATTAACACTCAATCAACCTCTGCATCATTTATGCCAATAATTTCCCCCATTAGCATCGATGGCAACACCACATTGATATGATAATAATAGCTCCCCCTTAGTTGATACACCAAAATTCTTGTCTTGATCTTCTCGGTCTTCTCCTTCAAGGTCTTCTTTTCTCTTCTCCCCCTGTGCCTTCATCTATTTATTCTTCCAGTCTTCTCCCCCTTTGGAAATAATGCCAAAGGTGCCACATAGGTCACCTACTGCTACAACATCTTCCTTTACCTCTGACTACTCCCCCTAAGGAGTAGTCCCCTTTAACATCAACCCAAAAGTGAAATATATTCAATGAGTCCAGTAGATTGATGCTTACAACATCTTAGTTTTGTTTGTGTAGGAGAATTACCCCTAGCTTACCTCTTAGCTACTCAAAAGTATCTTTAGATAATGGCTTAGCAAATATATCTGCTAGTTGCTCCATGGTTGGCACATATTCCAACTTGACTACATTTTCCTGCACTTTCTCTCTTTATAAATGATGTCTGATTGCAGTATGATTTTTCTTAGAATGCATCATCGATTTCTTTGAAATATTGATTGCACTAGTATTATCACAAAATATAATCACTGGTTCAGTTACCTTCTCTTTTATACCTTCTAGGATCTTCTTCATCCATGCAATTTGAGTACAGTGATAGAAGTTTCTACATACTCATCTTTTGTAGTTGATTGGGAGATGTAATTTTTCTTCTTACTTGTCCATGACACAAGTCTTCCTCCTAGAAATAATTCTTCTCCACTTGTACTCTGTCTATCATTAATGTCTCCTTCCCAATCTACATCAATAAAATCACTCAAAGAGAAATCACCTTTGTGAGCCCCTTTCAAATACTTGAATATTCTCTACATCACTACCATGTGAGATTCCTTAGGATTGGCTTTCAGTTTGGCCACTATACCAACTACTTGTTCAATATCTGGTCTACTATGAAAAACATAATGCAACTTACCAATCATGGATCTATAAAGAGTTAAATCTACTATACTTGAATCATCATCCTTAGATAGCTTGCATCCTTTCACCATGGGGGTTCCAACTAGCTTGGAATCTTCCATTCCAAAAGTCTTTAGTGCTTACTTTATGTACTTGGACTGACTGATATAGATACCACTCTTTAGTTGTAAAATCTTCAATCCAATATAGAACTTAATTTCTCCTATCATTAACATCTCAAAATCCTTTTTCATATGCTCAACAGATGCCAAACTCATTTCATCATCTCCTCCAAAGATTATGTCATCCGTAAACACTTCAACTAATAGTATCTCATCACCTTCAACCTTTAAATACACATTGTTATCTTCACTTATTTTTATGAAATCAATCTTGATGAGATAAGAGTATAATCTTTCATATCATGCTCTAGGTGCTTGTTTTAGTCCATACAATATATTTTAAAGCTTGCACACCATATCCTTATCCTTTGTCAATGAAAACCCATCTGGTTTCTCTATGTAAATCTCTTCTTCAAGAATCCCATTTAGAAAATCATATTTTACATCCATTTGAAAAAATTTAAACTTCTTATAGGCGGCATAAGCAAGTAAAATTTGTACCCCTTCAAGTCTTGCCACGAGAGAAAATTTCTCTCCATAGTCCAATCCTTCCTCTTGTAGATAGCCCTTACACATAAGTATTGCCTTATTATGAACCACTTCTCCATCTTCATTCAGTTTGTTCTTTAAAACCCACTTTGTACCAATCACATTCTTGTCTACTGGTCTAGGAACAAGTTTCCATATGTCATTATTTTCAATCTGATCAGGTTCTTATTCCATTTTCTTTTTCCAGTCTTCACTCTTCAAGGCTTCCCTCACAATTTTAGCCTCAAACTTTGAAATCAGACATGTACTCTCTTTGATCTTCCTTCTAGTTTGCAATCCTACATCTTTATCACCAATAATCTATTTAATAGAATGATTTAATTTCACATACCTTAGAATAACAAGTTTAGGTCTAGGTGCTTCTCCTTCTTGTTCCACTGGTTGAACCACTTCTTCCTCATTATTTTGTTCAACAGTTTCTTTCTCTTGCGGTTGCACATACACAGATTCTTGATCATTTTTTGGTTCTTTCTTTCTTGTTTCATCATATTTTTATGGATATTCATCTATCTTCACATTCGCACTTTCAACCATCTTTTTAGTCCTTTTATTGAAACACTTATAAGCCTTTCTTTTAGTAGAATATCCCAAGAAAATACCTTCATCACTCTTAGGATCAAACTTGTTAGTGAAATCATCTCTCTTGATATAGCATCTACTACTAAAAACTTTGAAATATTTAACACTAGGTGAATGACCATACCATAATTCATAAGGTGTCTTACAGGTTCCTTTCTTCAGTAGTGCCCGGTTCAATGTATATGTTGTAGTGCCAATAGATTATTTCCAATACATACTCAGTACATCAACTTGAATCGTCATTGTCTTGGCTACATCTACTATGGTTATGCTCCTCCTTTCAATAACACCATTCTCCTGTGTAGTTCTAGGTGCAAATATTTGCCTTTTGATTTCATTCTCCTCGTAGCATTGAAAAAACTCTGTTGAAGTAAACTCTCCTCCTCTTTCAGACCTTAAGCACTTCAATATTTTACTTGTTTCATTCTCAAAAAAATTTCTGAAATATTTGAACTTGTAGAAAGCTTCAGACTTATCCTTCAATAAAGTCACCCACATCATTCTTGAGTAATCATCAGTAAACAATATAAAGTACTTATCACCATGGTAACTTATTGTCCTCACATGACCACACAGATCAATATGCACTAAGTCCAATATATTCTCGGATGAAAAAGAATTGCTATTGAAAGTAGAACTAGATAACTTACCCAACTAACATTACTTACACATCATGTTTTTTGGTTTAACTAATTGTGGCAAACCTCTAACTACATTCATCTTACTAACTTTGACCAAACTACGAAAGTTCACATGAGAAAATCTTTTATGGCACAGCCAACTATCCTCAACTTAGCAACCAAATAACTGTCAACGGTACTATTCAGATGGAATAAATTACCTTTAGTCTGCCTACCAATTGCAATCAAATCACATGATCTTCCAAGTATCCTACATACACCTCCTTTGAATTCTAGGTGATAACCTTTTTCATTCAACTGAACCACTCTCGATAAATTATGTGTTAAACCTTCTACAAAGTAAACATCATCAACATTACTCTTACCATTCAAAGAAATTGTACATTTTCCTTTTACCAAGCAAGGTGTATTTTTACCAAACTTGACCACACCACCATCAAATTCTTCAAGCTTAATGAACTTACTTTTGTCACCAGTCATGTGATGAGAGCAGCAATTTTCAATGACCCACTCATTGTCTTGATCCATGTGAGAGACTAAGGCCTTTTAACCTTCTGCAACATACTCTTTCACTGCAACAAATATTATCTCCTCTTCTTCTTTGTCTTTTGACTCCTCATCAATTACACCATCTATTGCAACATAACATTGTTTTTTTCTTTTTTCCTTGAATCTTCTGAACTTTTCCTTATATTCACCCTTAAGACAAATAGCAGTAATATGTCCAATCTTATTGCATACGAAACACCTCAAAGGTAACTTACCTTTGTATGTATTGGTACCTCTAGGTAACCTTCTTGCAAGTAATACTTCAAGTTCCACTTGCTTCTTCTCCTCATCTAAGATGGAGTCAAATTCCCTAGACTAACTTGACGTGCAAGAAGATTCATGAATTATTTGTTTCCCCTTCTTCTCGGATGCTAATGACAAAGAGGCCTTTAAATTTGCTTCAACTCTAGGAATACTATTATCATAATTACTCAACTCAAAAGCACTAAGCTTACCAATCAAACCATCAATAGAGACATTATCTATTGTTCTCAACTCGTGAATGGCAGAAACCCTAATTGCATAAGAAAGTAGAAAAGTCCTCAATATTTTACTTACCACATATTCTTCTTCAATGGTACCATCGGAACTCTTAATAGAACCAACAAATTATTTTATCCTTTGACCATATTGAGAAATGTTTTCTCCTTCAACCATTTTCATGTCATCATATTTACTCTTCAGACTATCTACCCTGGATTTTTGCACATGCTTGTCCCTACCATATATTAGCTTAAGCTTTTCCAAAACCTCATGAGTAGTCTCTAAACCATGTATATCAATATATTTAGTGGCAGATAGAGTACTTACTATAGCCTCCAATGCTTTCATATTGTCTTGGTGTTCCTTCAATTGATCTACAGTAAGAGTTCTAGCAAGAACAACATATTTGATCTCAACGTGATTCCATAATTATGGCCCCATACCTTTTAGATATATCTTCATCAAGTTGCTCCATATTGTGTTGTTATCTCGTGTGAACTTAGAACCTTATTTCTTAATCGTTGGATATTTTCCTCAAGTTGTTAAGCTTAAGAGGACCAAGATCTTTGATACCAATTGTTAATACTATAAGGTCCAAGATTAATGAGACGGGGGGTGAATCGGTAATCTATCAAATTTGGAACTTTTCACAATTCATTCAACATTAACCACATTCACCAACTTTAAACTTTATGAATGCAATAAAAAAAGTAACCAAACAATCATTCGCAGCAAAGTGACACTAGTATTTATATCGTGGAAACTCTGAATAAGGGTAAAAACTACGGTGGGCATTAGCACCCACTAATAATTTGCACTCTTCTGAAATACACATTGTTAAAGGCCCAGCCCTGTTAGGAGCTTTACAAATGCCCAATTAGGAGAACACCCTATTAGGAGTCACCCGGTTAAGGGATTTACCTCTAGTCCTGTTAAGAGCTTTACCCTTTTAGGAGTAACCTTTTTAAAGGATTTCAAACCCTAAAAAGACACCTGGTTAAAGGATTTACAATTTTAGACCTGTTAGGATCTGCCTGGTTAAGGGATTTTCTTATAGAACCTATTAGGATTCAACAAGTACAATGATCTAGGTGTAGTACTTCTCCTCTACTTGTTCAAATCTAATTAAGCACAAATAATTCTTCTCTTGTAGACAATCTTCTCTCTTCACATGACTAGACCTTCGCATCCATGACCTACACTTTCATAATTCACTAATTTACATATAAATACATTACATATTCAATAGGGCCTTAGCCGACTTTAAAAATGTATTACATTTGAATTTCAATCATTCCTGCTTGATCCTTGACCCCTAAAATGTATTACCAATCTAGAATATTCAATTACAAATTCAGGTCGATCACAAGATGGATCACACATTGATTTGAAACAAGAACAGACAAACTTTATTTGACTTCCCCAACACACTTCCAACATTTGATAGATTTGATCACCTCAAACAATGTAACATCAATAATCATTACAAATATATTATGCCACATCACCATGCCACCTAGATCATGAAGAGATCCACCACAACTAACCACATAATCACTACTCACAAATCTAACATCAACTATTCAAATATCTTTCTATCTATCATAGAGTGATCTTCTATCAACTGAAATAATTTCTTGTCATACTCCAAACCTATAGCGATCATAGTATCAATAATATATCCTAGTCAAGATAAACATATCATGACCACAACACTTAGATCCAAACTAATTTGATAGAACAATCAAATCATTCATTGTCTATCACTGACGGTTCTCATGTATGCTCTGATGTACTTCAATCGATCATAACTCTGTCCATCCTTTTTCTTATCATGTACAATCATACAGAATGCATCTAGAGACATCTTTGAGTCTCAAACAATGTTCACACACTCTAATTCCTTCACATGCTCACCACACATAGGATTTAGCAACTCAAACACTTATCATCTCACTGTCAACCATCACAATACTTAGTTGACATCAATGACAACACAATAACTGATCTTTCTTTCATCAAACCTATACCAATCAACATGCAATTAACCTCTACATTATTTATTCCAGCACAATCTACACCTTTTATTATGGTTCAAGGGCATACTCAAAAAAGTTATTTTCAATCTCCAAATGAGCCTATTATAATTATTAAAGGAAAACTTAGAAGTCCTTTAGATTTTATTAAGGATTATCATGCAGTGGCTCACACCTATTGTACAAGAAATAATCCTCAACCTAATAATCAAATTATTCCTACCTCTCAACCACATTCACAACCTGTGCTTCCTCCTCCACCTCATCTTCCCCAAAATCTTGGAAAGGAGTATGATTTGGTAGAGCAATTACATGCTACTCCTGCTAAGATTTCCATTTGGGAACTTCTTCAAACGTCTCCTACATATCATGAAGCCTTGCAAAAAAAATTAACCACTCTTCCAACTCCACCTAATCAAGATAATATCAATTCTTTTTTGGAATCTATGCATGCTACTCATGTTCCACCTCAAAAAAATTTACTCAAGATGATTTACCTCCTAAATAATTTCAAGATTGATATGATTTCCTTATGCTATTTGTCCTTATCAATGATAATCGCATTCATTGAACCTTATTTGATAATGGGTTTGGACTTAATGTTTGTAGCATGGACATGCTCAAAGAAATCAAAGATAATATATCAACTATTAAACGTGATTACATTCCTATTCATGGCTTTGACGATGTTGCTAAGAAAACATTAGGCATCATAACTTTACCTATTAAAGTAGGGCTCATTTATTCTAGATACTCCTATTCATGTGATTCCTGGACCTCTTAATTATAACCTTCTTTTGGGAAGACCTTGGTTACACACTATGCATGTTGTTCCTTCAACTCTCCATCGAAAAGTCAAGTTTATCTACAATAATTTGATGTACACACTTAAAGGATGATAGACCGAATAGTTGTTTAAATACTAAATTAAGAAATAACTATGTGTCTATTGAAGAAAAACAAGATCAAAATTCTAATGGTGATCCTCCTTCTACTAGTGTCCTTTCAGATGATGATTGGGGATCCTTAGATTTCACACCAACTTATATTGGAGACTACAAAGTTTCAGATCTTCAATTTATGCAATCTAAATCTAACAAAGAATCCAAAGAAACTTCTCTTTCTGATGGAACTAGTAACAATTTTTTCACTGCTTCCACTCCTGACAAATCTCTAGAAACTATTTAACATGATTGTGATGACATAGTGACTAATGAGGCTCCATTAACTCTTTCTGATATGGCTTCTCATTATGGCCCCGGTTATCATATATTAGCAAAATATGGATTCAATGGGAATGGATGTGGTAAGCATGAACAAGGAATTAAAATGCCCTTAGGAAACAAGGGAAATGCACACTCGTATGGACTAGGATTTAATCCTTACAAGAGATCACAAATAGTTACTATTAACACCACCATAAATCACAATTCTAAATATGATTCAGGATGTGTGCAACAAAACATTAAGAATAGTGAGATACCTATTTAAGAATTTAGTTTTGAGTCTCCTTATTTGTCCACATCCTCTCTTTCATCATGTAACATTTTTCCTCCATTTACTTTTAATCAAGAAATGATTTTGCCTAAACTTCTTCATGCTAAGGTGATTAATCAACCTAGACGCAAAAAGAAATGTAGTCGATATTTTACCTTACTTGCGGGCATGAGAATAAAGCCAGAAAGAATGTTTGATAGTCTCATTTTTTATTAATAATAGGCACACTAGTGTTGGATAGATGAAAGAGATGTGATCACCAATAAGTATCTTGCTATGGGGTACTTTTTCATATCCTTCTACCTTCGATTTCTAGATCTACAGCCTTAATACAGCTAAGCATCTGCCTTCGATTTCTAGATGAAAGAGATGTGATCACCAATAAGCATATGCCTTCGATTTCTAGATCTGCAGCCTTAATTAATTACACTGAACTGACTAAAGTTACAATTCTAATTAGCATTGAGTCTTGGCACCAGGGCAATGTTTGGGAGAAATTGCCTATAAATTATTTTGAGAGGAAATTTTTTAATACTTTTCATGTTGGTCCATTTCGATCCCTTTAGGAACTTATCATGGAAAAGGGTGGATAACAAACACACCATCTCAAGAGTCACCATTGTTTGTATAGTCAAAAGAGGTTGTTTGTCTAGAGATGACAAATCAAAAAGATCTTTAAACCACTACCAAGATAACTAATTAAAATCGGTAGGGTCCCACAAATCACGAAAGAATTGAATTCCTTTCTTAAAGAGGTGTTTTTCCCTTAAGACTTTTAATACAATCAAGAGATTTGTAGGTTTCTCATCTTGTTGCATTAGGTGGTCCCACCAAATGGAGGAAGTAGAAAAGCTTAGACCATGGCTCGTAGACTGGTCAAACTGGGTACGCCTAGTAGACAAAGTTAAAGGAAGCAAACCCATTATTTTCAAAAAAAGGTGCAAGGAGTTTATCTTGTCAATTAATTGAAGTCCATGATCTCTTGGCTATAGCAGATTGGATACGATAATGAACCAAAGTTTTCCTAGGGGCCTCTCCATCCAACCCTTGGATATAAGCCTTGGATATAATGGTTAATAATCCCTAAACGCCCTTTATCTTTAGGTTGAATACAATGTGTCCAAGAAGTCATATGGATTTCTTTCTCATTACCCCACTTAGCCCAAAGAAAACGCTTGATCATTTGAGTCAATTGTTTATAACAACTCTTAGAGGGTAGCCAACATGAGGATATGTAAACATAGCTGGCTAGAATAATTTTATTTTCCACATGTATTTCCCCAACCATCGAAAGGAATTGGTTGGTCCAAATTATGAACTTCTTCTTTAATTTAGTCATGAACCATCTCCATATATCTTTAAGGGAGACCCCTATGCCAAAGTAAATCCCTAAGTATCTAGTGATAGACTTGTGCTTCCCTTCTTTCCAGTCAATAGGAATGCAAGTTGGTCAAGGGTTGGGATGTGTCATATTAAATTCAATTTTATGCATGGTCAATCTAGAACTAGAAATAGTGCAAAAAAGCTTGAAAATATTGAGTGTGTGAGCGACCTCTTCAGCTGAATTTTGGATAAACAACATGCTATCATCAACGCAGTGAGAATTGAGGGCTTTCTTGTTGCCTGGAAATGAAATACCATGAATAAGCTTAGTAGAGAATGCATGCTAAAAGAGATAGCCAAGAGCATTACTAGCAAGGACAAACAAAGATGGAGAAAGGGGACAACCTTGGAAGATGGATTTTTATAAATAGAATTGTGCAGAGACGATTCCATTCACAACAATTTTGGCATTGGCATCAATGAATAGCATATTGATTTTCTTACGAAGTTTAGGACCAAAACCAAGCCATTTTAACACTTTTATAATGAATTTGATCATAAGCTTTATCGAAGTCTAGTTTGACAAATAGAGCATCTTAAACAGTTTGTTGGGCCCATTAAACAATTTCCCAACCAAGAACAAGATTATCATGGATGAACCTTCCTCCCAAAAGCCAATTTGTTCAGGTCAAACAATATCTTGGATGATTTGTTTGATTCTACAAGTAAGAGGTTTAGCAATGATTTTATATGAAGTATTGCGGAGGGTAATAGAACACCATCCATTAATTGTATCTTCAACCTTTCCTTTGGGAATTAGTGTAATCAATTCCCAATTTATAATAGGACACAAAGAGCCCATTTGAATTCCTTCAAGGTGCATTATAAAAGTCTTCTCAAATGTAAGGCCACATAACTTTATAATGATAGCAATTTTAGTTTGATTTATATGAATTATGGTTTTATTTGAATTGCTCTCCTTTGTTATATTGTCTACTCTTAAAGAGAAAGCAAGTGGGATTGTAATATTAAGAAAGTGATTATTAAGTTGAACTATGTAATTAGATTATATTTACAAGTTCGTGTTATTGTAAGGCAATAACGCAATAAAGTAGTGCTTTATAATTTGAACTATTTAAAGGGTTGTGGTTAAGAAATATTGGTGAACATACCTGCGACTTTGTTTTAACAAAATATGCACTGGTCATTCAAAGATATTCTTCAAGCTCACTCATACATCAAAGGAGGAAAACCATTCAATGTATAATATATTTTCTATGCATTTATCATATTCATGGCTAAATGTTAAAAATACAAGGGATGTACAAAATATGTCATATTTATATAGACCTTGTCTTGTATGCATGAAAATCTATCTCATATACACTATGACAAGCCGAATGTATACATATAGAACCTATTGTGAGCAAGAAAATCCACCTATTTTTGTAAAGCCTATGGTGCAAAGAGAGAGTTTATTCTCATCTTCACTTTCCATCCTCCCAACGAACTGTGAGGATAGAAATTTGCAACTTCTTAGAAACTACTAGCACTAGGTTGGAGAACGAACACCATTCATTATTTTAACAAAATAACACCTCATTTGCATACTATAATAAATTACTCAAAAACATGTACAATTTCCAATATCTTCATTACTACTAAAAAATGTGTTGACAATATAACTAATACTTCACCCTCATTCCATTTCTCGTAAACCATTCCTACTCTAATATCAAATTTAAATTGCAAACACAAATATTGCACAACTAAACCATATTGTAGAGGATAACACCAAAGTATTTCATTCATTCACCACCAAAGAGAATGGATTGTTAAATGGTGCCAAAAAGGAATCTAGAAAATTACAAAGGTCAGAAGTTATCTTCAATACTGGAACAGAGTTACAAAAAATAAGGCCAAATTTACAAATAGATGCAACAACAGCCAAAGAGTAATGTTTCGTAGGATGGGCTGAAAGGTGAAAATAAAATCCAAATATACAATAATAAGCAATAACATCACAGTTGAATTCCAAACTAATATTTTATTGTCTTAATATTGCAATAGCCTTGTGTGAACTTCCACTAATGAAAGTATGTCTAATTATATGTTTCAAATATTCATTTATAAATTTTGAGCTTGCCTCTATGTAGGGTCTTAACATAATTTTGCAAGCACGAGGTACTGCACTATTTCTTGATTAGTGGATTTTAGTGAAGATAAAAATCAAGATTTTAGCTTAGATCCATTCATATGTCAACATTATTTATCATGTTTAAAAGGGAACATAGATATCAACATGTGTTAAAATTATTGTCATTGATGTGAAAGGTGTGGAGAGATTTTTGTTGATTGAAATTGTTATATCAAGAAGCAACCATATTGATGTATACTATGCCTTGATATCTGCATGTTGAGAGGAAAAAAAAATTGACTGTGAAAGAGATTTTAAAATAACATTATTCATAAGCCGACTTGAAGTTAAAATAGTATCATAAGAATGCTATTCAATGAAAGTGTTTGTTTGGAAATTCTTGTCATTGATGTCAAAGGTGTTTGAAGACCAAGATTGGAGGTGAAAAGAATAAAACAAAACATATTATCACTAAGTGTCAACCCTTGAATCTTGGAGCCCTCAATAAAATAAATAAAAATTGTAAATTAATTTTTATGAAGAGGATGGACCCTCTCAAGTGCTTTATTTTTTGGGGCTTAGTTTTTGAAAAGCAAAAATTATTTTAGTTAAATACAGAAGTTGACCCCTACTGGAGTGGCCATCATGGGCATGCAAGATTGAATAATTAAAAATGATTTATATGCTGATTAAGCCAACATAGTTGGAAGGTTGCATCTTTGGTTGAAAGGCCATTTTGCAAGTTATAAATAGAAAACCATTTGAGGTTTATTTTGCAAGTAAATTATCGAAGATCATCCTTATCTAAAACAGGTCTAAAACACACCTAAGACTAGATTCAGAAGACAATTTATTGCAGACTTGCGAGCAGAAATGAACGAAAATTATTGCTGATATAGAAAAGCCCTTTTGAACAGATTTATAAGGGTTGTTTGACCAAATTTATGAAAGTCTTTGAGGCAGATCTAAGGGATATAATAAGCATACATAACAGTAAATTTTGGTGAAGTATTGAGTCGAGACCTGAGTCAATGCATAAAGGAGAATTAGAACTGATTCAAGGTCAAATAATTATCATATTACTTTATTGGAGATTGGTGTCCCCTATTTCAAGAGATTGGTGACTTTTGCTGAGTTAGTGCTCAGTTGTGGGGATTGGTGTTTCCAGTGAATTGGTGCATATGAAACATCTAAAGAGGATTGGTGACTCATGTGGGTTGGTGTCTATTTTGTCATAGTTTTTTACTGCAAGAATTTCCACATAAATCATGTGTTCATATTGTATTCCTAATTACTAGATCCTCCATGTGTTACTAATATGGATGATTAATTTTACTGTTGTGGTAAAATTAGTTTTGAAAAAAGTAAGACTTATTTATTGTACTGGGGATGCATTGCCTTTTACAATTATTTCATTATTTTAAAATAGCTTACCAAGGAGTGATGTTTGTTATAAAAGATTATATATAATGCTTTCCAAAAGCATGTCTTGTATTCTCACCAAAAGATAAAATTTGACATATTTAATGATTTAAATGAAGTCTGCACCATAGAAAATACATCAAAGAAACAAATTTTGTCAATTGTTGTGCAATTTTGCTGCCAAGGTATACATAGCCTATCAAGATCTATTAAATCAAAGTGCACTCATGAGTTTCAATTTAATTTATCACCAACTGGTTGTGAAAAACAAAATGTTATCAATATGAAAAAAGACAAATCACAATTGCCCGCATATTTGAGACCAACCTTAGCTATTTAAAATACTTGAAAAATGGCAATATTTTATTTGATACACTGGAAAAATTTACATATAATGAATTTTGTTATTTGTGTTTAATAATAGTAGGTATTCCATAACAGACAGGGGATGCTCCAACTAAGTAAGGAAGCTTGCATGTTCCACGGCATTTGCCAATACAAGACCCTGTTCTTACTTCATCCCTTGTACTTTTTGTCGTTATGGATTTATTATTAACATGTTCCGAAAGTAATTGCTGGAATTGCAGACATGTAGTTTTATGATTATCATCCTTTAATTTCTGTCTAGGCCGTAACACCCTTTTTACATTATTTTCGCCACTAATCGAAAGGTTTTGAAACTCCTCACCCACATCCAGATCATTACATTGGCTAGACTTTGCTTCAAGCCAACTACGGAGCAGAACCCTGCTAAATCTGTCAATATCACCATCTGTCACATCCCAAAGGTTGGCTATAATACAAGGGCAACCTGCAATCAAATATGACAATGGTACACCAACTGGTTCATAATCCCCTCTATAAGAAAGACGGCCACTGCTACATCCCATAAGAACTACAGCTGCACAATAATCCAGCCTCCTGATATTTCTTTCAGGAATATATTGTTCTCCTGTCCAAATGTATAAAGATATAGCTTGTCAGTATCGTGACACCGACAGACTTGCATGTGCATTATTATTCAATATCCAGAATAATTTTGAAAATAAAAATGCAAGAACATCTTACTAGACTAAATCTTTATGTGCTTTTATTACTTACAAAGTACCAATTGATTAGCAAGTTTATCAATACAAAGTTGAGAAAGAGAGGAAGAATGAAACAGATGATCAAACCATTGATTTGAAACATCATAGAAAGTAAAAAAGGAAATTGTGATTTGGTCAGAGGCATTAAGCACATACTGATGCACCACAATAAGAATTTGCAACAGGCAATTAACCAGCACCAGCCATATATAGAGAATTCTCTACACTTTGTTTTACATGCAAATACCATTATTTGGCTTATGGGAACAGTGTTTGACAAAATACAGTAACCTGTTCAAAGCAACCTGCCTTTATTGATGTTGTCATAACAAATGATATCCCTATTAATGTCCTAAGCACAAAGGCCCCTTAGATCATTGTATTTATCATTAACCCATTATCGGTGCATGGTCTCAAATCTCGATAGTACATAGAATGCTTCCATTGTTTTATAAGAGTGAATTTTCGATTTGAATCCTGACATTGGTAGGCAGGATAAATTGAACAATCCAAACAGGGTACACATTGAAACAATTATTGCATGACAAACCAGTTCAAAAATCATTGCGTGGAAGCTGCCAATCGTGCAAACACAGAAGACTCATAAAGTATGAAACTGAGATTATTCTACAAGAGTTGAGAAGATCAATCTTAACAGAGATAACAATACATTACAACATGAGGGGTAAAACAAAACTTCAATTCAACCACTTGCAGGTTGAGCAAAACCCCTCGGTGGTTGAGATTATAAAATTTGCCTTTAGAATATCAGGAAGAATCCTAATCAAAATTGGTAATTCCCTCGGCCATTTTATGAGCATAGATGATATGTAACAAACAGGTGGCTAGGAGTTTGACACTTCTAAAAGACTGACAAATTTTCTGGTCCTTCAACTGGAGGCTAGAGCTTGGAAGCGGGAAATAGAATTTCTATTCCAACCTAGAATCTATCCGATATTCTCATTAACAGTCCCTGAATCTACATGAAAATATTCTCCTAAACAAATTCCATAGGCATTTTGCACTCCAATCCAATTCCAAAATGAATCGTACCCAAATGCACTAAATTTTTTCACCAGTTCAGTAACCTAAGAAAATAGAAATTAGTAGGCACTGATCCTATTGAAGAGATGAAATCGGTAATGCATGTCTGTCTGGTAGGCAATAGTTAAGCAGGGTACTGAATGGTAGCTATTGCTGCACTACTAGTGAATGGCATCATGTTACAATTTTGCCCAGCTCAAATTGGTGCTTAAAGAGAATAACAAATTTGTGTTAAACAACTATCACATGATGCTTTAGCTGGCATTAGCTTAATTAAAAATATTAACTCCAATAGTGTTGGTACCATAGAATAAAAATTTGTTCGTACTCAAGCTATAATGCTAAACAAATCACTCACCAACAAACATTGAAAAAATGTTTAGGTGAGTCCATAGTGAAACTCACAGCAGTTACTCACAATAATTCCAAGAGTCTTAATACACAAAAATGCCACGGGCACCAGACCTGTTGGTAAACATGAAAGCATAATAAACTTGCAAACAAATAGCCTTTTTAAGAAAATCCAACTCACATTTTCCTCATACAGCTATTTGCAAATTTGTTGTTGATAGAATAAGTATGAAGTTTGTATTTTGTGTGAAGATAGATCAACTTAGAAGAACTTTTCAGTTGCATTTGAAAAATGCAATGCACCATGAAGGTAGACACTGCCCCATGACCCTGCTAGGGGGTCTGCCTACAAAACCCCCCCACGAGATGCTTCCCCACAATCCCACTGGATGCTGCCAACCTCAAATCCACACTTCAGTTTTACAAAAAGAAAACAATAAAAATTGTTTTGGGCCCATGTTTTCCACAGGTGGAATTGGTGAAATATGTAATGCATACTCATGACATTATGACCTAAAACAAACCCATTTTCTGCTCTATAAATGAAGTACTACTTCTCACCTCTATAAATTCAACGTTGTCCATGTTTGTTCAGATTATTTTAAAAACTTACGTGTTTTTTGTTTGGAAACTTCCCCAAGTTTTTTGCCAAGACCTAGGTCCAAGTCAAATTTTAGGCTTTCTAAGTTTTTTTCAAGACTGAGTGTTTGAATTATAGTTGGTAGAATGTACAATTGGCACAATTAGTACAAGACTTATCCAATTTTCCCTCTGTGATTTGATCAGACACCTTTCTCAAATTTTCATGTTATAGTTTAGAGATACTTTTAGCAAATCAGTCATTTAATTTGTATGACTGTCTTCCTGTCCTCTGTAAGCATCACTAATTTGTTTTACATTAAACCATAAACAAAGCCCAGCCCAGTACGCTAGAGGAAAAAAATCCATTATACTCCACATTTAGGCCTCAAGAATTTTGCCAAAGTACCTTTAACTAAATTTAGCACAAATACTTCCCAAAAGGCAAAAACAAATAGTTGAAATTACATGACCAAGGGGTCAAACGTTGTTACTTTCAGTTGAAGAGCACAAGAATTCAATAATCTGTCAATCCTTGCTATGACAGTTTTGTAACCAGTGCCTTGGTCCTCAGTGCAGAAAACAACTTTGCAATGGTCCAGAAAATCTCAATTGCAAAGAATGGAGCTACAGAGGCAGAAAATCTGTAAATTTTAGTTAGTGACAAAACTACCAGTACTCACTAGGCAGAGATTTGGTAACTCCTTCGACAGTTTCAATCAAGTACCAGTTTCATAACAGACCTGACAGTTTCATAATGTCCCAGACTGTTTCTTAACCTCTAGGCTTTTGTAAACTATGGTTTCATACTATAAGGAAGTTGAAGAGCTTTAAACATTCTCTTTCCATTCCAAGCATTTGAAACTAAATTTGGCACCCAAGGAGGATTCCAAAGACATAAAAGGACAAACAACATCCGGGGCAAGGTTTGACTCTCATTCTAAGATTCCATATGTTCATTTTTTACTGTTGCAACTGAAGAATGACGCATTCCCATGGAGTTGTCCCGAAATCAATAAACAAACTTGTAAGAGACTGGAAATTACTAATTAGTGGCTTGAAGAATTTTAGCTCCCTGTTCTGGAGTTATTTTCCCATTCATGGGTTTCTTCGGGTGTGTCTCTGCGTTTCTGTGCATTTGATGATATTTGCTACAGCTGTTAGGATGCATTTTGCTTGATTTTCTCATATTCTTGCATAATGGCATAAACTAACTAAGATTAGTAAGCAATTTGAGCTAGAATTTATTGTATTGGGAGTGTTTGTGGAGACATATTCAAGCATCTCCAATTGAGGACTGTTAGGAGACTATCTCCAGCCTTTTAGTTTTACAGAACAAAACAAAACAGTCACAATTTGAGCTGTATTCCAGTCACAAAACAAAACAGAGATTTTATTGTTAAAAACTAGTCCAAACATAAAAATCGCAAGCCAAAATGATATCTTATTTGTAAGTCTTTTAAATAAGGTTCAGATATTCAAGTCAAATACCTCTTCCGTGTCCAAAATAGACAAAAAGGTCATGTTTTTGGAGAGCAAAAATGCACTCCTCAGGAGTCGGAACTTCTCCAGATTTTCCCTGTAAAAATTTAAAACCACATAAATGTATTTTAGAAAGTTAAGAATCAACTTGTGGTGAAAGACAAATAGATGTTAAGAAAAGTTAAAAATGGAAAAGTCCGAAACTAAGAAAAGTTTGTGTAACATATCTTACCTTCCAGCCTCGTTGAGTCTTGAACCAATCCTCAAATGCAGCCTGTGTGGTACTGAGGTCTCCACTTGGATTCAACAAATAGAATGCATTGTAAGGGTCCATGACTGGTAACTTAGGTAGCTGTTCTAATGCTACAGAACATGGAGTTTTTCTGGCCAATATCTCCTGCTTTGTATTGGTTTTCCGTTTTGACATTTTTTTCTCTTTTTCATCAGAACTATCCACCATTGGCACATAGCCTCTGGAAATCATTACTGCTGAAATGCTTCCCACAGATGGCATACGATAAATTTCTTGGTTCCAAAGAATTGGCAAGCTTTCCCAAGGAAGTAACTGCACTCAAAAAACATACAATATCATTACCATGAACAAGTGCTGATAATATTTGTAAAGGTATCAGATTGCCACAATTAATGCATTTACCTGTGAATTAGCATCAAGAACAAGCACAACTGGTTCCCTTGGAATGCACATCATACTCGAATTTTCCAAATTATTTGACAAGTTGCATGGGAGGAAACTTTCAGAATATTTGCATTCTGTACTATCTTCTTCTCTTAACTGTTTTTTCTGTTTCCTGGAAGATTTCCTTGGTTCATTATCTTGAATGTTATAATAATTCTTCCTTGATGCTGCATGTTGAAATATGCTGGTAAGTTCTTTTGCAGCTTTGCCAATGATATCCTGGCGTGTAGATCCTTCATGGATACGGTGAGATAAAATAGAACCATGCATTGTTTCTTTCAAAAGTAAGCAACAAATGCACTTCTCAATTTCATTATTTGTTAGAGACGGAATGCCATATAACAGAGCTTTTAATAGACCTGTGTCAACATGAAAGTAATCCTCCTTTCCTATATTCAGTGCTGCTGAATAAACCTTTGATTTAAGATCCTGTATGTGTGTTTGTAAAGCATCACAGTAAGCTGCTTCTGATGGTTTTCCCAATAAGAGGCATTTCCATGGACCAAGCCAAGAATCTTCAATTCCCCTGTAGTTACGAAGGAAAACTATTAAAACTACCTTGATTTTGCAAAAAACTAACATAATTCAAGTCTCTACCAGAAAATGTTAGATTTCAGATATTATTATGCACCTCAGAAGATTCCCAAGGCGATTGTCAAGTTGCCTTCTCCACTGCCACCATCTCATTTTTTCCTCGTTACTTGCAACGGGCAGCGCATCAGAAGTGGAAAGGCGGCTTTCCTCAAGCAACAAATGAAACTCTTCAGCAACCACATCCATAACCTCGGAAGTGCTGCTGATATCATTACCTTTCAAATCGTCAGTTTCCAGATTCCAGATTGAGTGCGGACTGCATAGGTTGTTGACCTCCACAGCATCTGTTCTTGTGCCTAACATTACAAATAAAACTCCTCAATCTCCTTAAATTGAACTTAACTACATAGTGCATGGAACAATTAGAAAATTATTTAGCGATGACATAAAATATTTACTCTATAATGAAGTAAGAAGTACAAACCATTAAAGGTTGAATGGATGGGCAATAATAGGACTACTGGTGGCCCATCAGAATCAAATCGTGTGAGGAAAATCCAAGCTGATGAGGAATCAATGAATGATGAATCCTCCAAAATAGATGCATATCTACAATCCAGAAAACTTATGCAGACAATCGTTGGAAGTGGTACACTCCTAAAGAAGTTGGTAACAAAGGTTTCAAGACAATCCAGCTTGTCTGGGGTCAGTCTGGAAAAAGCACAAGGTGGTCAGAAAACTGCCCATATATAAATCCAGAAGTGATAGTGATAAAAAATTTCACATCCAATGATCAAAGTCACCTGAGGACTTGCTGGACTCTTTCTATCACATCCCTTGAATTGTTGTGCCGTGATGCCTGCCAGAAACAGAAATTTTGACATCTGTGTTAGAGGAGTGCCATGAGAGATAAGTGATATAAGCAATATGGAAATAAAAGTTAAAAGCAATTCACAAGCATTGCAAAAAACAAGAAGATATATATTATAATTAAAAAATAACAATGTCGAGCATCAACAATCAGCCATCAAATAAGTTCAGTGGGGGTCTAGAGGTAATGACCCCAACAAGGTTGAGGGGTGATGCCCCTTGCAAGGATACAGAAGTAGTGCCTGCAGCGGAGTCAAGGGGCAATGTTCTTACCGGGCTTTAAGGTCAACGCCCCTCAATTGGGGTCTGGGGCCAGCATTTCAAAACTACACAAGCATTTATGGTGCACATTATTTTGCATTCACTCACATTAAGAGAAACAAATCTTTCTGTCTTTAAAATGCATTGAAAACCACCTTTTAGGGCTCGGGTGGCAAATTGCACTTTTTAAGTCACAAAGGCTAAAAATAAGTCAAGAAAAAATTAAAAATGACAAAATACATCTATCTGGTGCAAGTGCCCATCAAATTTGCCCCAAGTTTGCCCGGGACTGACCCACAAGCGTTGTGTGGAACCCTGCCCAAACTTAAGAGGAACCAGATCTGGAACCCAAACCCGAACTGGACTGGACCGGACAGGGACCTGATTGCTATAAGCAACAAACCTTTAGCATAGAAAAATAGTAATATGAATAGTCATATGAGGGAAGGACCCCTAAAGAGAAACATGGAGCAAATGAAAGCCAAAGTTGGATATTAACATTGGCAACTAACACCAATAGGCGCCTGAACCATCACTTATCTAAAACAAGAACTAATTGCACCATCAACTACAACAAAAAGGACCAATTCGCTAGTTGATGATATTCATAGCCGAATGTTCTTGGCTAGATGGGCTAAGCTAATCAATTGAGCGAGGCAGCAATGTGCTTCCCCTAAAAGTAAAGACAAAAGTGGTGTTATATGGATGTCACTATGCTCAAGTTGTAAACCAAGAAAACCATAGTGGCCCTCAAAACTGAGTAGGAGCATGTCAGAATGCATAATATGTGAACAAGAGGATTGTGACAATTTAGCAACATACAAGAGAAGTCATCATCTCATCAAACGGTAGTCTATAGATGGACAAGATGTATCAATGAGACACTTACTAACCACAACATCCAAGACAAGCTAAAAGGAGGTAGTCATCTTGGTATTGAGAGTTGCATTGCAATGCTTTCTACTTGAAGGTAACAATTCTCCAAAGGATAAGTGCCAAGAACATATTGTCTAGGATAATTGAAGAAGGTGACTGTGGAACCTTCTGAGTCTCTATAAGAAGACTAATATCACAAAATATACTGCTTGTCATCCTCCACCACCTTTGAAGAACAAAGTGAATAGATCGTACCATCACAAGGATTATGGTTATCTAACTCTACTTGGAAGGGGTAGCAACAAACCCTCAAATGGCAAAAATGATTCCTCAAAGCACATGAACAGCTTTTCATATTAAGTATTTCAATATTATTGTGCTTTTTGCAACAACGATTTTAATGTCCAAAGAGTACAAAACATATAGAAGAATATGGTCCAATCGGAGAACGGTTTCCCCTTCATTCCTTTGTCAACTAGACCTGACCTTTCACATCAAAACAGTTCCACAATAAAGTGCTTGTTGGTGTGATTATATATTCCTAATTACACTTCACTTAATCTTACTTAGGATAATGCATGCATAGTAGTTTGTCATTGAGACATCTAGGACTTTGCACCTATATTAAGCACATGGTGTAGGAGAATTCCACTTTAGGTGGTGATAGTTGTGATCCAATTCCACTTTATGTGTGAGATCCACCTTTAGTGCACATATCACATTATCATCCTCATCATATGGCACATACTTCATTTCATAATGGAGGATGATCCACTTTTAGTGGACATGTGATTCCACCTTGTGTAGGTGATAACTTATCCACTACTTATCACTGTCTCTTATTGCCTTGCCTATATAAACAGGCATATTATGTACATTTTAACTATGTCAATTATCAATAATATCATTCTTGTCTTGTCATTCTCTTGTGGAAGTTATCTTGGTCTTTCATTTGATCCTAGGAGTGTTGTAGAGTCACCTATAACTATAGATACGCCTATATTCGGGTAAAGTTGTTTCTGTGGCAAAAAAATTTAGTCGGAGAACCATTTGGCCCCTCCCCAATTTGCAGAATTCAGAAATTGTTTTCTGCCATCATTTTATCTCTACATATTATCATATCTTGGTTAAAATCTGGCCTTTGCAAGGACGTAGAAGGTTTTCATATAGTTCCGTTGCAGCAGCATTATCAAATTTGGCCAAAATATTTTATCACTTTTTTGTATAGTCATCTTTATCTTGCAATTATTGTGAAGTAGCTATAATTTCTTTCCAAAAACTCCTACCTCATGAGACAAAACTCCTCTCCAAAAAAGAAATATGTAGAAAAACATAAAGTGAAATGATGTATGGAGGTCTCACATCAATACCCCGCAAGAACTTCATCCATCACAAGAATATGCCAAGTCTACAAGGCCTGAAATGAAACCATCTTGAAACCACAAATCTGAAGAACCAAATAACTCATGTTGTGTCAAAGTCCTAGAAATGAAATCGTAGCCTTCAAATTAGAAATATCAGGTAGAAACAAGCTTAGATCGTTATTAAGAGATATATCACTCTCTCCCGTAGTCCATATAGGTATATATTTCACTGCACGAACAAATAGAGAGAGGAGATACAATAATGATATCGCCACTGATGTAGTCACAGATTGCATGGAGACTTCAAAAAGATTCCAAGAATTTTTAACACCAAAATGAAGTCGAATCTACGAACAATATTGTGGGAAGGATGTCTATCAGATCTCTTGTCAAACACTCAATTCTCTTATCGAGAAGTTAATTTGCCTAGAGTGGGCTCTAATACCATGTTGGAGAAATTAGGAGCCCGTCATGAAGATGCTAACTTCAAGGGATCGAACCAGGAAACTATCTACCACAAGAGAGCAATGAAGAATGAGATCGAATGCAAGAGCTTGCAATGCAACGATATGAATTGCTATTGAATTGATTTGAATTGATTGGGATGCTCATACAAGAGCAATGGCTTAGTTTATAAAATACTTTACCACACCCAAGAGACTACAAACACAACCAATGTGCTACAAGGGTTTATTTTGAAACAACTATTGACAGGTCATCTGTATTTCTACTAGAGGAGGGCAAGGGTAGTGCCTAGCCCACAGGAAGTGAAGGATCTTGAAGGTTCTTTGCAAATGTTGGTCTCTTCAATTAACACTTAGATTTTGGCTTTTTGTCCACTATTTTCACATGAGTTTTTGTTTAATCATGCCCTCCTAATATGAAGCAGCACACATCTAACTTTTG
Source organism: Chamaecyparis obtusa (assembly GCA_027943335.1). Lineage (NCBI taxonomy): Eukaryota > Viridiplantae > Streptophyta > Pinopsida > Cupressales > Cupressaceae > Chamaecyparis > Chamaecyparis obtusa. The sequence continues at coordinate 473,090 of BSBK01000522.1, read as the reverse complement.
TATGTTTCAATATAAACGGAGTGGGCTCTGTTGGGTGGAAATTTTGTAAGTCACTATGACCACAACTTACAAAACTGTGGATGTTTTGCAACAGACAGTTTTTAGGATCAATTGCAAGATGGTGGTTCTAGCCATAGCATGTGAGACACATTCTCTCCTAATTCTCAGGAAAGGCTCCCCCCTCTTATTGCTACTGGAATCAACAAAACACTTAACTACTATATACACTAAGTTAAATCAGGACGGGACATTCATCCTATTCTCTTATTTCAGAATAGATGTTACTATTACAATACACTCTTAAAGAAATAGTGTAATTCACGTACAAAGTATCTATTGGATCAATAATTCAGATAAACAGAAGATTAAATGTAAGAATAATCTTCAACATACCAACATTTTATGTAACCAAGAAACTCATGAAAGCTCAACGTCTTTCCATGGCTCCTTAAGGGATTATGAGAACAAGAATGAAATACATGTGCAGCTCATTCTCCAACACGTATTTCACCCTGCATGCACAAACGAAGAAAACGAAGCAGCACAAAGTCAGCAAGCTATTCCCTTCCTTGAGCATCCTATGATAATCTCAGACTTGACAAGCAGCTCAAAGTTTACAAGACCAAATATGAAACCAAATTATAACTCCAAACGCAATATGCAGCTCAAAGTCTGCAAGATTGGGTTCAAATCCCTTTTGAACGAAAGCACAAAACTCACAATCAATATCCAGAAAATGTCGTCACATAACACCTTGAATCAACACAGAGTTTGAAAGCAAGTTGCCTCTTTTATTAAAAGCAATTCTCTTGAGTCCATATACAAACTGGCAGATTTTTCTTGCCTTGCCAAAAGATGAAATTACAATGAGCACCCTCCTTTATTTATAGGTGAGGGGCTGAGAGCAAAAAGTGGGAGAAACCCAACTAATCAAGACTCATTCAACAACTAACTACCTACAGTTGACTTATTCAACATGTGATATCCTTGGCTGGCTTTCTCGTTAAAATTTCAACACAAATCTAATACGGTTCTGCTGAGAATTTAATAGTGTTTTGGATATTGTCCTCACAGGCAAATTATTCAATTTATATTTCCGACTTAGAAGTAATGAACTTAATGCAAATAAAGAACGATTTTTAACAAGCTGGTATAAAAATCACGTTACAATCATGCATATAGATAGCATTGCGAACACCAGGTAAATCGTATCAGATTTCTTATTATTCCCTCTTTTATTCAATACAAATAAGAAGAGTGGAGAATGTAACAACCCAACCTGGTTCCTCCGCTTGCATTGGATACAATAACCAACTGTTCCCAGCCCTGCGCGTTCTGCTTCACGGGAGTGGGACGGGAGTTTGACACCCGACACCACTTCTAAAGGTGACTGTTGTTCGCAGAGGCAGCACCCTCAACGTTCTTCGCGGACTGTGAGCTGCAAGTTGGGGAGCAGTTTCTGCCTCCACTTCTACCACATTGCGCACAGCACCTAGTCCTCCAGTTTGCTTGGCATCACCATCGTTTATGTCTGTAGTCATCCCTTCTTCCACAGCGAATACACCCACCTTGTTACTGTCGTGTGTGCCCAGAAAGTTGTTCTGCGCAGTTCTTGGTGGCTTCAATAAACACTACCCGACGCAGCTCCAGTAAACAATCCAACACTACCCGTTATGAATGAGTGGTGGAATACTGGCCCAAATCTCACATGTTCCAGACGCGTGCTGGCCCGTAAACGAGCAGTGGCTCTTGCAGCATACAAACTGGTTAGCGGCGTATAAAACATGCAGAGACCTCACCCATGCAACTCCCAGTTCTAGTATCCTTCCTTGCTTGCTCAAACCTGTTTGAAAATACTGATGCAATACTCTTCTTGTCCCTACGTATGAATCCCACTGTGATACCAGACTTGGTTCAAATCGAACCCCCACAAATAACTAACTTTCATCTGTGAATAATGCTACAAATGAAATATGTCTTTCTTACCAATATGTTTGAGCTCAAACGTGAAATCTGTATGATCTCACCATTAATGAGGTGCTGGGGCTACGTCCAACCTCTCACGATTTCCAAAGGGTTTGCGTCCTTGGAAATATGACCAGTCACATAAGCAACCTGTTTGTTTTCTTGTTTATAAAATCTCTTGGTGCTGATCCCAAGGCGTACTTTACGCTTTTATAAACTAGGCAATGTGGGATAAAGTTTGCTCACTTAAAGTCACTTTTAATAAAAAGTGACTTAAGACATAAAGTGACTTTTTATAACTTACTTATAGAAAAGGGATCTCAAATAAATAAATCTTCGCATAGTGAAGTCTGTGACTGGCTAGCATCCTCTGAAGAAAGCCTTTAGCCTATCTGGATGGAGAGATAGACTAACGAATGCCAAATGACCTAGCACGGAGAAGGGGACATTACACAACATTACAAGTCACGATGTCTTGCAATGTGATTACACGTTACAACTTTGCAAGTGATACTATCACATTCAATTACATCTTGTTTTTACATTACATGTAATGTGTCGAAATAAATTTACAAATGCATAATGAAGATTATTCTACGTGCCTAACAAGGCACGACTCCCACTACGTCATCCTTTGTCGGTCTTCATGTTGCTACAGGATGCTCCATGATTGATGTGTTCAAGTTTGGTGGAAACATCTCGAACTAGAACAAGAACTTGCATTTTGGATCATTTTGCATCACAATAGCCTTTATTGGAAAAGCATCCTTCCAACGTTTATTTCCATCTCTGTCTTGAAAGCATTCTATGTTCTCAATCATTCACTTTTCCCCTTCCTTGTATGGCTTCGTCATGTGATTGTTCTCACTTTGTATCCTTTTACAAAATAGGACCAATGAGGAATTTCGGGTTTTTTTAACAGCTTAGCAGGTGAATGCGATATAAGCATTTGGTATCAAAATGATGCGCAAATGCATATATATACAAAGGAAGGCCTTTCTTACTTGTAATCGGGGTTTTAAAATCCAATTACAAGTGCACTTGAGAAGGATTATTGCTTGCAATCGGGTTTTTAAAGTCCAACTGCAAGTAGGGGAAGGACTTAGCTTTTTCTTAGCACCAAGGACTCAATCAGGGTTTTTAAATCTGATTGTAAGTAGGGAAGAACTTTTTTTGCAATAATGTTTCAAAAACCCAAAATTACAAAGAGCATTACAATTCTTTGAAAGAACTTTTATGCAGTGTTACTTGGAGACCTGTCTCCCCCCCCCCCCGTCGGACACGTCTCGGAGACTTTTCGCGTCTCCGAAGTCTTCAAAAATGGTTGGAGACTTCATGGCGAATTCTCCCGAAGAATCTAAGTCTCCAATTCAAAAAACTTCATGTAAAGACTTACAAAAATGTCCAACCATTATAGTAGTAGTGTGGGTCTTTTTATACACTTTACATACATAATTGTATTTTAAAACATATGCAATGACGCCTAAAAGGCCCGATGTCGAGATTTTAAAATGTTTTGCACGATATATTACATATAAATAAACTCATAATGGTAATAAAAATATCCTCTATTGGAGTATTTCAAAGAAAATTTTAGGCTCCATTGTAAGTTAAATCATATATAAAAAGCCTTTGATGTCTAAATAAAGAAAGTCAATAATGTCAACGAATCTTGGAATGCTTATAAGACTATTATGTCAACTCTTTCATTAGTTCAAAACTGGTTCAAATTAGTTTAACTATGACGACACGGCCTTGTTCTCCCAAGTACCTTGTAGGTTCATCAACAACCCGGAGTTGTTCCCACTCCCATTGTCAGAATTGTCCCATCCAATACAGTGACAAGCCAAGGACCCGATAACATACTTGAGAATAAATCAACAAATCAAGAAGATAAAGATTTTTAATCAGAAAAAATGAATAAAATTCAAACAATAGAGAAAAAATTGCTGCCTATATTTTTCATGCCAAATAGAGGAAAATATACTGCTTTTCACCCAGTCCAACCAGAAACATGCTTTTTTATTTTTCTTAATGAAATTGCTTTCCAAGTAGCATGGACCTTCATGGGACATTCCATTTTCAATGATCTTATCACTTGTAACCAAACTCTCTCAAAAGTGGTCAAATGGTCAAATTTCATCTAGAATTGCTCAGGAAAAGTTGCAAAATTTCACTGCAGTAAAGGGCAAATTGCCCAAAGAACAAATTTTATGGTTAGAAAATAAAAGGTTTTTTCACCAAATCTTTTATTGACCAATTCAATGAAAAATACAGCAATTTTTCGGGCAAAAGGTTGGCAGCAGGGGCAAGTCCTTTTAATTATGTTCAATATTATTTTGTTTAGCTTTGAAAAGTTTTCAGCATCCTTTTAGATTATATAATTTCTTTTCTATTTGTTTCAGGATCTGAGAGTTTATTAGGGTCATCTTACAATCCTCAGTAGTCAGTTCATTTGCTTGCACTGATTATGGATGACACATTGTGATCCAAAAAGTTGATGAAAACAAAAACAAAGCAACTTCAATTGCATCCATTGCATTTTCTTAAAGTTGTATATAGATCTTTTAATTAAGATAACAAATCATATTACAAGATAACTAGAACAAGGGAAACAGTTGTGTAACAATCTTTAAGTTCAATCCAACTTATGAAGAGGAACTGCTTCGACCAGATTCTCAGGTAAACAAAAATTTATATCTACCAATCATTGTAATCAATTAAACTAAATGAATTAAAGAGTACCTGATTACTATCAGCATCTTGCGATGCAAGCTTTGAATCCAAAACAGCAAGGTGCTCCTCACGTAATGTTGTTCCAAGAGAAGCCTGATGAAAATATGCAGACCAGTGACTTCCAGAAAGGTTACTGATAAAATCCTCACGTGCAGAAAATAGCCCACCCAATGCTAATGGCATGTGAACAATAGCCAGCAATATTGACACCTGTAACATGAAAAATTCAGGAGTGAAAAATATGCACATTTCCAGAAATTATCAACATAGATAGCAGACCAATTAAAGAAAGGACATTGCAATCCATAAGTTTACAAGGAAGCAAAGAAATATATTGGAAATTTTTAGATCTTCAGTTGGAAAAATAAAATAAAAAACACCATATTTTTAACTCAAGAAATAAAATAAAAATAAGAAACTTTATTAATATCTACAAAAGACCAAAGTAGATAAATGAAACATTAACATAGAGCATGTACAATATTTAATCAAGAGTGCTAAAAATAACATCCAAAACTATTACTACAATAGTACAACTGTATCTACTTAACAATAGAGCATATTGAGATAGAAGGCTCATAGGGTGTATCCTAGACAAGCCAACATCTACAAAAGCTAAAATACTATAATTCTGTCAAAGGGAAATTCAATCAATGGAACTTATTTAACATGAAGGTTCTATCTGTTATTGAAATTCTTGAGATCAAATTTGCAACACTTAGCCTAGCCGCTTCTTGGTTAGTAGCGCATTATCAAATGCTTGTGCTTTCTTTAAAGACCTTCTTACAGAGTAGTTACTCTTCCAACAAAAATGAGTGTGGATAAAAATTTTGATAATAGGAACATGTGTCAATTTCTTCTCGTACTATAACACCAATTACTGGAAATTTTTGAAATTCAGTTTGCATACTTTACCACACTGCCTTTATGCTTTCTCTCTTAAAGGGACATTTTGAAGGCCAAATTGGCGACTATTGATTGGATTCTCCCTTTCAGACCATTATGAATCTTTAAATTAGGGTTGTGAGATGATGCATATTACCTCATCCATTTTAAAGGTTATTTCATCACAGAACTTGCTTTCAAACCTTCCTCAGAAATTTGCTTAGTGCTTCTATGTACCTTTTTGTAGTAACTCTATTTTTACATCATATTGTTTCACGAGTATCGGCCAGTTTCCAGGGCTTTTCACAAGTTTCTAGGTGAGCTGGGATAACTTTAATGTTATTGGAGAGTTCCGTTTTGGGTTTTCTTGGAATCAGGTGATGGTTTGACGTTTAATTGGCATTCAAGATTGTACTGATGTTCCTTGTAGCAATTTTTGGCCATCTAGGTTGTTCTCCACATTTCTTGAAGATGTGGCTATTTTTAGTAAGTGCATGTTTTGTCACCCAGCATCATTCTTCAACATTAGTTCCTTCTTCACATGATCAATTTCAATTTTCAATGCCTTAGTGGTGCTTTCCACAAAGTGGTCTAGATTATTGAAATTAGTACTAAAGTGTAAAGTTGATATTGCAATATTTACATTAGCGTTTCAATTTAGTAAAGTTATGTCTCCCCTCAAGTGGATGCCTAAGGGAAAAGGGGGCATAGACATAAGTTATTTCTAAATTACAAAAGGCCTTTGAGAGAAAAATGATTTAATTTGAATTTTGAATTTTCTTTTTCCCTCCAACTCTATAAAAGGAACATTTTGGCTCTCATTTCTATTATGGAAGTTTGCGCACATAACAAGATGCTCCTTGAGTGAAAAAGAGAAGTCTTTCCAAGGTTGATTGAGGACAAAAAACCCCGTCAAATCACTAGTTTCATTGGGGAAAGATCCTCCCTAGCTAGTAGCATGGTTTCACACATGAATCACATTAGTTTCATAGAGTATTGTATTTCAAGGTTTCAGAAATGGTCTTTTTGGTGTGATGATATTCCGAATTTGGGGTGAGGGTTTGTTTATATTTCCAGAGATTTTTTGAGAGTTTCAGTGGGGTTTTTCTTGGAGTGTTAAACAGGCCATACCTCTACCCAGCAGAAGAAACTCTTGTTTGAGGTTAATTTCATTGAAAGCTTACACTTTCATGTTTTGGTGATCTGATATAAGTTGGATTAGAAATCCTACAGTTTATGGTTCTTTTCAGTTCATTAGAGAGAAAGGCAGAAAAAGACAAAGTGGAATCAAGGAAGAATTAGTGGAAAAGAAAAAAGGAATAAAAAGAAAATAAGGAACTTACTCTCTCAAAAGGCAAAGGTTATGAAAGGTTGTGACTCATGTAAAAGGTGGTAATTACAGAAGGTTGTGACTCTTTCAAAGGGTAGAACTGATGAAGGGTTGTGACTATTCCAAAGGGTGGTAGTGGTGAATGGTTGTGACCATTGCAAAGGGCAGCCATGATGAAGAAATGTGAGTCCTCACCGTTGAAGATATGAAGGGGAGATCAACTCATTTGAAAGGCATATGGAATATCTATCTATTCATTAGCAGATATATAAGCAGATCTAAAAGATGGTAGCAGAAGTATAACAACAATAGACATAACAGAGATACACCAAAATAAGAAAAAGAAATCAAAGAAAGAGGCAGTGATCATCATAATATAAGACAATGCGATCTCCATAAATAAGTATGGCAGAAATCAGAGAGAGGTTATGCTAATTAGCAGAGGATGAGTATTCAATAAAATAAAATTAAAAAATAGCAGAGGTTGAGATTCATTGTAAGAACAGCGATTATACCCGGTAAAGGCAGCGCTCAGTTAAAGATGGCATCCGATCCTCAAAGGGTGGGATTAAGATATTAATTAAGAGATATCATTTATCACTAGTATCCATTCATCAAAAAGACATGACTCTTCTGACACAAGGGAAGGATATAAGTATGAAAGATCAAGCATTAAAGGGTATCAACAACAGAAGGAATCATATCCACAATAGACGCAATCATATCAACAGCAGAAGCAATCATATCTATGTAGGGCTATCTGATCATAATCTCTTAAGTTGTTATGATATGAAATAGTAGTGATGCTTATGTACCTATGTTGATTATATAGATTATATGCAATTAATGAATAATTGAATTTAAATGAAATTTTCAAAGGAGGTGAGGGGTTGACATGATGGTGGAGAACAGTGTAAAGCCCTCACTAGGTACACCACCTCATAATAATGGTTAAGGACCACATAAGGCCACAAAGGATAAGGTCCTATTGTTGGCCCTAGGGTAGAGGATACTTGAAACACTTCATCAAATCTGCCAACACAACCCTGCAAGGGAGTGCCAAGAGGGGAACAATGAGACTCCCACTGGGTATGTCACCTCATGATGATGTTAGAGTTCCTTTGATGAAGGACCACATGAGGCCACCTCATAATGATGGTTAAGGACAATTAGTTAACGACCATATGAGGCCAAGGAGGATAAGGTCCACCTTGGGACCTAGGGTTGAGGGTCAAGGTCACCCTGTTGCAACTCACCTACTATCCCCACATGCATCAATTATTGAAGCAAATAAGAAAGGGATCTTCAATCATAAAAGGAGGGGTTGACATGATGGAGGGGAATGGTGTAAAACCCTCACTAGGCACACCACCCTCATTATGGTTGAGCTCTCATGTAATCATTAAGATATGTTGTGAAGATTCATATGTATATTTCCTAACCCAAGGATTTCTCCAAACATGTTCATCTCACCTTATTCTTAAGTCTCTAAATATATTTTCTATTTGTTTCATTTGAATTTGTGAATTGAGAGAAAAGTATAAGGTTGTCCAAGAAAAAGACATTACCTTTAATGTCCCCTTTCTGAAATAGGATTTAATTATAAATAATAATAATAATAAAATTAAAATATAAAAAATATAATATAATTACAAGTTAATTAAGTTTAATGATAGGTCAAGAGATACACAATGAAGAGTTGTACTTCCTCAAAATAAAATATAAGAGGAGACTTCATTTGAAAGGGGACAAGGAGGAAGGAAGAAGGAAGCATAGGAATTAAGGAAGGATTAATAGAAAAAGAAAGGAATAGGAAGAGAATAAGGAAGGGACTCTTCCAAAGGGCAGCAATGATGAAGGGTTGTAACTCTTTCAAAGAGTTGTAATTATGAAAGGTTGTGACTCTTTGAAAGGGTGCCAATTATGAAGGGTTGTGACTCATTCAAAGAGTGACAATTATGAAGGGTTGCGACTCTTTGAAAGGGTAGAAATGATGAAGGGTTGTGACTCTTCCAAAGTGTGGTAATGGTGAAAGGTTGTGACAATTGCAAAGGGAAGCCATGATGAAGAGGTGTCACTCTCCCTCACATTGGAAGATATAAAGGGGAAAAGGTTTCATTTGAGGACATCCAAGGGAGATCAATTTGGAGAATAATATATTATTCTCAAAGGCAACAATAAATGTGGTCTCATTTCTTATGAAAGGTGGTGACCCATTCACCAATAAAGTATAAAGGAGATTTCATTCTAAGCTTTGAAGTACCTATCAATCATCATCCTTCATTCATCAATCATTAATCCCTCACGAAATCAAGCAAACAATCATCAAATCCATCTTGGGATCAAGAAAACATACAATTCAGCAATGAAGCATCGTTCTATCAAATCAACATTCATTAAATCATCATCCACCAATATATCACACTAGCTAACATTATATCGTCACTCTTCAATCATCAAATCACGATTACTTAATCATAACTCACCAATATATAGAATCATCGAATCAAAGGAATTTGTTCAACAACAATCATTAGCAGCAGGAGAAATATACATATATTCAGCCATTAGCATTGAAAAAGACAACCACATGAATTATCTATAACTTCTAATTGTTGTGGTATGAAAGGATAGATTCACATATACAATTATGATTGTATATAGATGGAAATACATAATGTCTATATTTGTCCATATGCAATTAACTAATTATATATAATTAATGAATATTTGAATTTAATATATTATCAAAATGGAATTTGTAATAACTAGTTTTGTTGAGGGAAAGAAGGGAGTGCAAGGAGGTGGAACAATGAGATTCCCACTAGGTATGCCACCTCATGATGATGGTTAAGGACTACATGAGGCCATCTAATAATAATGGTTAAGAACCATATGAGACCAAGGAGGACAAGGTCCGCCTTGGGACCTTGGGTTGAGGGTCAAGGGCACCCTAGTGCCACTCCCCTACTATCCCCACATGGATCAATTAGTGTGAACACGAAAGGAATCTTCAATCATAAAAGGAGGAGTTGACATGATGGAGGGGAACGGAGTAAAGCCCTCACTAGGTCCACCTCATGTTAAGAACCACACGATGCCATAGAGGATAAGGTCCTACTATTAGGCCTAGGGTAGAGGATACTTGGAGCACCTTATCATGTCTACCAACACCACCATTGTTATGGCTGAGCTCCCATGTAATCATTGAGATTTGTTGTGTAGATCAATATGTATATGCGACCTAACCCTAAAAAATGGATGTATTGCATGTATTATAATTATCTAATTTGGTTGCAGGTTCCAAGACAGGCTTATCATTTCATTTCTAGGATAGAGTTTTATCTCTAATTATATTGTGTTCCTTGTTTCATTTGGAATTCTGAATTTAGGGCAAAGTATAAGTCGATACTAGAAGGGGACATTACATTTCCCTTGTACATGGCATGAGTCCTCTAGGATGGAAAGCCTACAGTTTATGGTTCTTTTTCAGTTCATTAGACGCGCCAAAAACATAGACCCCTGTTGATGATTTTTTCCTAGGTTGTCGGAACCGGATGGAATCATTTTCTGGTAGTTCTAAGACCTAAGTTTAACTACTGCTTGCTATCAGAAGACTGCATTTGGTGAGGCAATGGTGTTTAAGTCAAATGTTACATAGCATCAACCATGTATCCACTCCAGCTGCTGCCTGCCCATCGAAATTACACACAAAAAACAGGGAAGAGTAGTAGCAATGGGCAAATTCAGCCATTTGGGCCCTTTTGGTGTGTGATTCTTTGACCTATTCCACTAAAGCATCTGCATCAAAACCATCCTTTGTTTCGTCCCACAGACAGTGAAACATTCATTACCATTTTATGGAATGTCAAGCTTCCAAGGATAGAATCTGCACCAGAAACGGCTAAATGAATGAGATTCCTGTGCCAATGCATGTCATGGTTAAATCTTGAAGCTTTTCTTGCAGTATTACCTGTGCCAACTGCCAAGCATGCCTTACATACTCGATGAATGCTATTGGTTTGCAGACTCATTCTACATTCCTTACATATTCAAAAATAGATATGTATACAGTTTTGTAGTTTTAAGATTTCTTGGTTAGTGAACTCATCTGTAGCAGATATTATAATTTCAATGTTCATTTTTGCAAAAACAGAGAAAGAATATAACATTTTATGGTTCCATTAGCTTTGAAAATCTACAAATTTTGTGCTCCCATGAATGCAACAAAAGTAAAATATTAAAGAGAGGTAGAGATAAAAGTGTAACTAAAAGAGCACTAAAACCTTTCGAAGAAGTGCAGGCATCTGATTACAGATAAAAAAGGCATGATGCAACCATCCAATCACAAATGATCTCAGGTTTTCAGAAGAACTGCAGCACTGGGTCCTGTAAAAACTTAATGATGAGAAACAATTAACTTAAAGCATCTACAAAAGTTCATATACGCATATTTTTAAACAAGAGCATACACAAAGGGTTTTTCTCTACAGGAATCAGAATGCACAGTACAAATTCAATGCTCTTACCATGATAATGCGGGGAGATTTTTCTTTAGAGAAAACCAACTGATGTGGTATAGCAATGCTGCACGTTCAAAAAGTAATATATCTAGAGGAATTTTCCAGCCAGGACATTTTTGCTGGCAATGATGACCATTAACAAATGAGCACAGACAGGGTAATCCATCAATAAATAAAAACAGCAGAGAACTATTCTGTAACATGATTTCATATGCCTTGAGAAATTCTCCAGATGTCTCATGGCATTTGCCTGCTCAGCATGAACCAAAACATTTGGTCTTAGAAACAACTTACAAATAAATGAAAGTAATTCAATGTAATTTATTAAATAAATCAGTTTTGTAAGCGAAGACTACCTATTTGGAGCAGAAGTCTAGACATCAGACTTCTCCTGTGCAATTCAAAACTAAAAGCCATAAGCTCTTGTACGGAGTCTGTTTTATTGCAATTCTTCACGGAATACAAAGTTGGATCAGATTCCAGCTCGGGAGTGGATGCTACATTCCCTTCCTTGCTGACCCTAGAATTACTGTAACAACACCCTGTATGCATCTTTCTATCAAGAGGCATATCATCAGAATATTTTCTTTCAATATAATGCAGCTTTTCTTTTGCTAACATGTAAATGTCAAAAGCAGAAGTCAATTCCTTGTAAAAATGTGCAGCTTTGCTCTCCTTGGGACATCTGCGTACAAAGTCCCCTATGCGCATTTCAAGCATAGCCTCTATGGTTACTTTGCAAAGCTTACACATGTGTTCCACATCAGGTCGACCTAATACCTTCATTGCCTCCTGAAATCTCTTTTTAGCTATCTCCCATTTGTGACACTTCCGATATATCTCGCCTGGGAAAACCTTTAAAATATCTTAACCTAAACAAGAGTATCTGCATACCCTAATAGAAATGTATAGCAACCATCTAATAATAATTCCAAGATCTGAATAGAAAAATAGGTACCTAAAGCTGATCCAAAAGCTGCCTGACTGAGTGGTAGATCTTGTGCATTTGAAATATACAAACCTTCTTGAAAGGCATATTCAGCTTCATTTGCAGCCCCCACCATTTCATATAAAACTCCCACCTAGCATTCAGTTGGATTCAAATACATCATAAACAAAAAATTTCATTCTCTCAAACAAACTGCACTAGTGTGCAAACCTGAGAAAATTATTTCAATGCCTTAAATTAAGAACATGGAACATAGAAACAACTCATTGATTAACAGCTTTAAAGTTGACGCAAAAAACCTGCATTAAACTTTCCAAATGATTTCCAAGAACAATCCATTGACTCATCCCATACTCCTGTTTTCCATTATCAGAAAAATTTGACCAGACATTTGTTGCAACTGATCCTTGAGCCTCCAAAGAAAAGCCTTCCATTTCATTGTTAAATGCCATCTGAACCTCCTTTCGCAGAAATTTGAAACTTCTCTGCAATTGTTTTCTTCTTATCAGAAGGGCTTCTTTGGAATATTTGAGAGCCTGCATTAAGCCTTGAGTTAGGGAAACTAAAATATCTTTTGAAGACTTGGAGATGTCAAAAAGATTGTATTAGGAAAAGTAACTTACAAATAAAAATATCCTAAGAAACCATTTAAGCTTCTGTTATAGCTTTTCAGCTTTGGTGCGAAGTGAGGTTTAAAACCTACCTTAATATTTTTAAGTGCAGTTGCCTGAAATCATTCTGATAAGAGTATCTTATGTTTGGGCTTGAGAAGATCTACAAGGAGAAGCATGCATCCACACTGATAGGATATTTCACAAAGTATTAAAATATAGCAAGAAATATAGGGCATTTGAAATTAATGGGGGACAAAAATTGTTCGATTGTTCATAGTCGGCAATATGAGTTGCAGGCATCAGACACACAGTCTTACAACAGAAGTAGAGAATCTACCATGTGTCAAATATCATCACTATGTCCCAAGAGATTAGTCATCATGGTAATAGTCTAAGCATGCTTAAAACTGGAGGTTTTCCTTATATTTAACCAACACAGGAAGGACCCTCTACTCCTTGAATTCAATTCACCTCTGTTTAAATAGTAGATACTGATACAACATGCAATATTCAATATAAATGCTTGAGCCTGCATCAATCTCTTTTAAAACTAATATATTATCAATATGAATAGTAGATACAGATATAATATACAATAACAAATACTGATACAAAGGAATCAATTTCCTTTAAAATTAGGATCATGGCTCTGTAATAAAATTTGATAACAATTGGTACATAGCACATGTTATTCATAGAGGGCACATCACTCACACATCCTCACAGATAAACCATACAAGGGATACTTTACAGTCATTGATACAATTCTTATTTTCCACATATTAGTCCTACTCCATGCCTAGTAAACCTAAGTCTAAGACTCTAACACTAAATCAGAAATTGCTTCTTTTCAAGTGTCGTGACCTCTTGTAATTCATCAACAACTTTCTTCTCATAGTAATCATAAAAATGTGTTTCAAAGCACCTACTAACATTGGAAAAAAATAAACAAATCTGACCAACAGCAGAATCAATTAAATTAAATATGGAAAGTGAGCAACCTAGTTTTTGTGTGAATTTTATAAATTAACTGATTTCAAAGTGTTAACTTACTAGGCAATTTGTCTCATTATAATAGATTGCATGACTTAGCTTGAGCAATTCCGAAGGAAAAAGTATGTTAATTCTAGTGTATTTGTTAGAAAGGTCTACACCTACAAACCAACTCTGCCTTCTGCAAATATCTGGAAAGCTTGTGACCTAAAAATTCTGTTTTAGAAGTGTGGATCACATCCATGTCCTCACACCCACATCTATTTTACAGTGGCTTATGCTGCTGCAGAATTTGATGTGGGTTGTCCAACTAAAACATTTTTTATGTACCATCATAACAGACTCTTTTCTCCATCTCTTATAACAAAAATCATCCCCTGCAACCATGACAACTTCTTTGCAAATAGGAGACATTTGGTCTAAAAAAGCTTACAAAGACTTAAAAACAAAATAAAAAACTTGACTCTTCATATCAACACAAGAATTCTCTAAAAATCTTGGCAACACCCAAGCTAATTCATTCTTCATGCATATGTCAATCGGTCATGAACATTGACATGCTTTTTAAACTGATCTATGTATCACATCCACAAAACAAAAAGGAAAAATACCACTCACCCTTGAAGAAGTCCATTTAAACTTGTGTCATTCATCTTTCTCAAAATGAACATGCTTAATTGGATGTGATGGTTCTAAACATTGTTATTGCTGCCCCACAACTTGCTGTTCCGCATTGGTTTAAAGCTACACAGTTGTCCATCAAATCTCTCATATGCCTAATTAGTCTCTTAGTTTTTGAAATATTATCAATCGCAGTTTTTACCTACCAACATAAGAATTCAATGTAAAATATTTGCCTTTCATCCAAAGCTTGTACTAATTATTGCACCTAAAGTAAAACAATAACATTGAATGTGAAAGAAGTAATTTTACTAAATATAACATAAATAAATAAAATATCAAAATTACAACTTTACAACCTAGCACTATTAAGTGATTTATTTTGTTAAGTAAGCTTCACAGAACAACCTTTAATACCATCAGTGGAGGTTGAGCTTACTAGGTCAAAAGTCTATAGCTGACAGTCTCACGAAGGTCCTTTCAGGACAGGATTTTTCACTAGAGCAGTCTCAGCTTGCTGAACCAGTTATGATACAGGGATTTTCAGAGTTGGATCTGGAACAGACAAACAAAGAGAGGGAAACTTGAATACTGAACAGGGCCTACTTACCAGGCAAGGCTGTTTACAACTTCTCATTTCTAAAACTCTAAATATACTTATGTAAGAACTTTAAAGTGAGACATTTGTAAATTTCTTAAACAAAAATTTTGGTATTCTGTGATTTAGTATGTAGTATGAACTCAGATTAAGTCCAAATAAGATGTTTTCTTTAAAGATTTCAGATTATCATAGTTAGATCATGATGCAATATTATGTATCTGGATACAACCGTCTATTGTTTTTCAATTGCTCTGCTGAATTGGTGCCCAACAATTTTTCATCGCACTAACAGCTCCTTTAACTTTTGATTAAATCTACAAATCACCTAATATGATTTACAAAAAGTGAAAGCTTTTCTTAGGCAATTTCTTTTAGTTTTTAATTCTCTTTTATGAAGCAGTGGAGCATTATTCTGCTCATTCTAGGGCACAATGGAACATTTTGAGCATACAGCAAATGCAAACAAGTTGTTGAAAAATGGTACCTCTGCAAGCTTTCCATTTGTACGGCACTTTTCAGACAATATATAGAACAGATTCGATGTAGCAAATGAAAATTGAATTGATTTCTGACCCTGTAAAATGCCATATAAGAACAAAATCAGAAACAAAAAATTCTCCTAAGCAAAAAAGCATTCTTAATAGCACTACAAGCATCTCTTAACTAAAAGATAAATATCTCACGTTTGAAGCCAGGGCTACCACCCTATCCTTCAAAAGTTCAATTGAATTTGTATTCAAAGATCTAAGGAATGAATCTGTTGAAAAATCTCTATCGGCTTCAACTTCAATAAACAAGTCACACATTAGCTTTTGCTGAAACTCTAGGAGAGAACCAAGATGATCATTGAGAGAATTTTCCCAGAAACTAAGAGAGTTGATAGCATTTCCAACTTTGCCAATTAAAGTTGAGAAAATGTTTGCAGAAAAAGGAACGCAGCATAGGATATGGTTAAGCCTGCTTTCTCTCCACAAAAGAGCACAACATTCCTCGGGGCTGATTTTCTTCAAAGCACTAAGAATCTGCAAAATCATCTCTTGCACCTGAGACTGAAGAAAAGTAAATCCCTGAAGCCAATCAAATAAATTATCAGTATGGACCATCAATAATGTAAACTATCAAAACCTACCACATTAGGAACTCTCATTGACCCAGAAATTAGACACAGTGATTAACATGCATATGTTCATAGATATATAAAATACAGAAAAAGACATGAAGTGGGGCACTGGTAGAACTCACCTTCAAAGCTAGTAGCTGAGATACATTGAGCAATAAAGGAACTGATGTGTCAAACAACCACTCCTTTTGTTCCTTGTTTAATTCCAGCAATTCAGAACTATATATGCAAGACCACAATTTCAAAGCGGAGCTAATATCATCAAGGATCACCTGCTTCAGGTAAAAATGACAGAAAAGTATTTCAAAATTCAAACATAGGAAATGTTAAAATAAAAGAGTAAAGAAATTATTCACCAATAATTTCAGAACATCCCATTAGCCATAGAAGGCTCAGATGAACATCTATAATTTGATGCAATTATGATGGAAGAATGCATTTTAACTATTATGACCAATCCAACAGTTATCTTTAGTACAGGGAGTAACCTTTGAGTCTGATTTTAGTTCTTGAATACAAAATGCATGAACACAGTAAGTAATAGCAAGCTGATGGCGCACACAATCCGTGTGATAACTTTTGCCAGAAGGGCATAAGGTTTCATCTAGTTCTTTTTTCTGTTCAAGAATTTATAGTTTCATTAGTCAAAACAAAATCTGGTACTTCACTTCTTTGAGCAATGAACTTTATGACAATTAGCAATGTTGTAAATGACCTGAAGAGAAAGCTTTTACCAAGAGTAACATGGCATCTGATAAACAATCCATGCATTTCTCTAAACCATCAGACCCAATCAGTCTTGCAGCTTTACATTGCTCCAAAAGAACTCTTGATCGTTCTAAAGAAAATTCCTTGGTAACATAGACATCCTCCAATAGCAATTTAACTAATCTTTTTTGATTTAATCTTGAAAGCTCTGTTTCTATATTAGCATAAGCAAGGAGCTCCTGCCAAGACAACAACCTTGCACTGTTTTAGACATCAACACATGAATACAATGATTTGATATAAGAAAAGAACTGAAAAGAATCATTAGAAGCATGTTGAATGAGTCACCTCCTCTAACAATACACCTAAGGTTTCCACAGGCCATGTGGAAGACCTATCAGTCAAAACCTCATACAATGTAGGGCAGTCAACTGAAGCTTCATTCAGTTCCATATCTTTCGAATCTTCAGACACTATCTGAATAGATATGCAATTAATTAATTTAAAAGAATGCAATAAGAAGTGGAAGCCTCTAAATTCAACTCTATATATCATACCTTGACCCAGTGCTTCACAAGAGCACGCCGACTGTTCATGCTTGACAACCTTGAATCCGCACTGGACCACTGGGTTAAAAAATCTGTTATCATTTCTTTCACAAGAGGACTCCCGCTCCTATGAAGAACATCAACTAAGACAACACTTTTGGCACAAGCATCAGAGACCAACTCAGATATGCTCTCACTTGAGCTAGTGCCATATTCAGATTCAACACAATCATCCAACGATCCATTCATAACACTAGAAATCCTTCTCCATGCAGCTGTATAAGCCAGCTTTAAAGGATTGGATGCCTACAAATGAGTAGATAATCAGACAAAACCCTAAAAAAGTTTCAATCACTGATTCTGATTTAAAGATGACAGCAAAACTAATATTAAAATGTGATCATCTGAATAAAATGCATTATATCAACTTTTCCAAAGTGACCATATTAGTTTATTCAGAACTAATGGATAGATGGATAATTAATTTTTCAGATTGTAATAGTACAAATAGAATACAAAAAAGGCAATAAAGAGAAACAAACAAATTTCGACAAGACCCATTTGCTTTACCAAATCAAATCGCTTAATGTTCAACATCCGCACACCAATATTGTATGTACAATTACTAAGCCACTTCAACTCCTGGACCTGAACAAACCCTCCAGAAGTAAGAGTCTCAATGATCTCAAAACTTTCCTGCATGGGACAATCAAGCAACAATATTTTATTAGTCACTAAGCATCATTAACCACACACACTCTTAAAATATTTAGCATTATAAAGACTTGTATTTGGCATAGAGTTAAGACCCTAACCTGAGAATGTTTTTGATACATCAGAGCCAACTTCAAAGCTGCAATTGCAGCAAGTAATACTGTCTGATGGCCCCTACAAAGTTCCTTCTTTTCCTCCAATGGAATGTCACAACTGCAACAAACAGTATAGCTTCACTTAACAAAAGAATTGTCAACCTATCTGAATTTCATTCAACAAGAACTTATATGAAAAGGATAGAGGCATAGACGATCATAAGATCACATTAAAAGATTACCCAAGTACAGCAAGAAATACACGGGAAAAAACAAGAAAAGCTTGTTCCAACAAAGAAAACCAAGCAGAAGGTCTACATTCCGTAGCATTTGCTACAAAAGAGTCCCATTCTTGCTTCACACATTGAGCAGATGCCTTTGAGAGGAATTTCAGAGCCCTGAAAATACTAATCAACGATTTTCCTGTCCAAATATGACCATGGTTGCTTAATGCAGCATTAGATTTAATACTGCAAGATGTCACCTTATATCCATTTTTCCCATATTCTGAATCTCCAGATGATTTCTGAAATTCGTCAACCATATTCTGAAACATTTGAATTAAATTAGACAGGAGTTCTTTATCATCATTTTCTGGACAAGATCGTACTTCTGATATTTCAGAGACAATATAGTCAACCCCATCATTGCCTAAACTTGAGACTTCAAAGCCTTTAAATCCTATTCCAACACCATAAATATGTAAAGCTGCAGGAAGATGAAATGGTAATCCCTGCTAGACAATGAAACAATGCATACATCATTCACAACTCGAAATAACAACTAATATATTATATAATGGTATAACAAAAACCAAAATTGAGCTTTGGAGATTGTTATATATGACATGGAACAGACGAGTAGTTGATGGAAGGAAAGCATTAGCATACTTGTCCACAAGTATTAGCAATTGCATGTAGAAACTGCTTAGCATCCTTAGCCAGCTTGGAACTCGTTTCACAGTGATGGCAATAAAATTCAACAACATCAATAATTTCATTCTCACCATAAATCTGCCACTGATATACATAAGATCCAATAAAGTTTTAGTTAATAACAAGAGAAAAGCTTCAAATAACAAGTAAAAACTGTAAATAAATTCCTGTTTTAAATTTTGCAAGACAACAAAAAAATACATCACTCTTGCTTTCTTCAATAAACCAAAGATATTACTCAAAAAATATAATATTAAACAAGTGTCCAACAAAAGCATTTAAATGCAAAGACAAAATGAGCATATATTTATATTGTCAAAGAAGTAATCAGAACAAACATCAACAGAACCCAGTTCTCAGGACTTAATCAAGAGGCCAAGGACCAAATGCGAGTTATTATACACGGATAAGAAGAAATACATTGTACATTAAAGATAAACCAACAAACTAGCTCTGCAACTCAAAACTTAATCAATTACATGATCAATTACAAGACATTTTGCCTGGGCTTGGCCTTGTGATACCAACGACTAGATTCTTGGTCTAAACTATTTATTACATAATGAAAAAGAGTATATAGAGTAACTGCCTTAGTAGGTAGGCCTTGTGTCTATTTCATGACAATGTCTTCAAGAAGTGAATAAGCAAAGTATCACAAATATTTGACTGACTTTGATTGATCCATTTTGAGATGATGATAGAGCCACAAACCGCCTCATCTGAACCCCAAACCTCAACCAGCTTGAAATATCCCAAACTCAGATTCTGTCTCAAATCTGAGTTGGGTTTTCAATTTTTGCCAATGTTTTGCTTCATTTCATTGCAAAAATACCAACATGCAAATATGCAAACTAAACATGCAAAGGAAACAATATAGATTTCCAAGGAAATAAGCAATTTCAAAGACAAATCTATTGAAAATGATTCTGATATAAAACATGCATGGCTGTTACATCAAATATATTGTTGTTACAATGCTAGAACATGCATAAATTTTCCTCCAAAACCTATTTAAAACGATGCAAATCTGCTCAATGATGAACCCTCAGTGAGCCCACCTCTCAAGTAGAGTAACCTACAAATATCCAAGGGTTTCCGTCCTCAAATATGGCTGCTACTGTTAAACCAGCAACAATGGAGAGATTATCAAGTATCAAATCAACATATCATTATACAATGAGACTCCAAACCCCAATCAAACCTTCTATAGAAATCCCTAGTCAAAAAGCTATCGCTTTCCTTCTTCTAATTATTTTATTTAGCAACTTAGGCAGATAATAATATTTGCCTCACATTTAATAATTCACCCCCATGGCCTAGGAAAGACTTAAGTCATAACTTAAGTTGGCCCCATTTTAATAATTGCCAATGAATAATTAAATTCATATTAGCAATAACTATAGCTCTTTCCTCCTTTAATTTAATTAAACACTTAACCCCCTATATTAACTTAATGCTTTAGACTATGGGGAGAATAGATAATAGGCTAGCATTAGTCTTTATTTATTTATTGACGTGCTAGCAAAAAAGGGACATTACACAGCATTTCAGGATTTGGGCATAGCCTATTGCTCTCATATTTTCCAACTACTTACAACTAAAAATCAATTCTAGATCAACTACTTACAACTAAAAGCAGGTTTAAACAGGTCTTGATGTGACATCAAAATACACATAGACCACCTTTGCATTGTACAACTTCTTTTCAAGATGGATGCTTGAATTTTCAGCTTGGATAAGATGTAGCTGAACATTATTGAGTCATGATAGATAGCAATAGTCAAGAATAGTATCAGCAATCATGCCCTCACTGACTGGCAATCTCATGTCAAACTTCTGCCCACAAAAAAGCAGCTAACTATATAAAATTGGAAATTTTCCAAAGAAGCTATCCCACAACAATTTTACCAATCTAGTACAACAAAAGTGTTTGTCATGGTAGCTATATCTTCATCAAGGATTAAAATACACAATCAAGCAATAAGTTGGCAAATTCAGTTGCATGTCTATCATGTAAGAGCCACAACAAAAAATGAAGGATTTCATATCAAATTTTTCTGAAGGTTGTTTACTTACCTTCACAAGGTGTTCCTTAAAACAAACAACTTGTTGCTATTATAGAAAGCAACCACCAAAAGGGATCTACATGACCAACCCAGTCCATGCATCCCAAAAGAAAAGAACATTTTTTGCCCATACCGACTCCTCTAACATGCATCAAAGAATAGAAATTCTTCAAGTACAAGCACAAAGATTTCTGTGCCTCCATCTAGCGATGGGAAAAAAAATGTGCTTATCATAAGCACACTTTGGGCTTCAATATAAGAAGACAAAAGCCGTTCTAGTTGAACAAAAGCCACACCTAGAGATTTGAAGATTTTCCAACTTATCATGGTCAATGAATTAATCAACTCTTCCAAAAATCAAGATCTTTTAATCCTCCTAGAAGGCCTAGGGATGATGTGGGATGGTTGAAACCAGATGACAGTTGGATTAAAAAAAAATTCAATGGGGCCTCGAAGGGCAACCCGGGGCCATCAGGGGCCAGTTGCGGGGTGAGAGATGCCTCGGACAACATATTGGCAGTGGAATCAAAGAAGCTAGAACATGGCAGAAATAATGAAGCGGAAGCTCAAGCTGCCCTTCTTGCAGTTGAAATGGCCAAATGAATCAATGTGGAACAGCTCCATCTTGAAGGAGAGTCGCAGATTATTGTAAATGCCATCGCAAATGCCCGATCCCATGCATGGAAAATTGACAAGTTTATCACGATTATATGGAAGAAATTGGAGAACTTTTGTCATTTTAAAATATCCCATATATATAGGGAAGGAAACTCCCTTGCTGACACATTGTCCAAGCTGGCAATAGATTTGACACCTTGATCTGTATGCAATTGAATGGCTTGCTGACTCATGACCCAAGTTGGCAGTGGATTTGACATATCACTGGATGGCAACGGATGTTTTCTGAATGATGTAACCTTGTTTATGAAGCAATTATGGCAGAGAATATTGGTGTGATGCAGAGTACAAGTTCATCACTACGCACACTACCCAGGCCTTGGTTTTTGACAAGGAATGAGTTCTCGGTGTAACCACATTTGATATCTTGGCGGTGAAGGAAGAGCCGAGAAGTTTGGTATTGAAGATGGAGGCCAATTTCCATTTGTAGGCGACCAAGAAACAAATGATCTTCTGGGGCAAAGTCTCAGATGAAAGATTGAAAATTGTTTTTGCTACAGACGATCCTTTCTTCCTTACCATGTTGAGGGAGTTCTTGGGGATTGAAGGCCTTCGTGCAAAATACAATTACACAATCAATACATATATTTCCTCCATCTTTAGCGCATGGGGTCTTGAGTTGGATGGAATTGAGGAGGTGTGAAGGATGATGAAGTGTTGTGTGAGGCAGGAATGGCGACATGGTCCGGATGCCCTTTTGTCACTGCTTTAGGGGATTGGGTTCATATGCCTGGTTATCTGTGTCATGTGCATCCCCTATTGTTGTGGTGCTCATTGGAAAACAGAGAACACAAATGATTGGGAGTTGGTGTTGCAATCCGGTCTGAAACAGGGTGAAATTGACATGAGAAATCTCAAATTCAAAAATGCAAACTACTGGAGAGGTGAAAATCGGGAAAATGTTGCAAATCAAGAACCCAGTGGGAGTGGGGAAGGAGTGGGCAGAGGTGGGGGAGAGCACAAAGTCCTAGGCAAGGACGTGGACGAGTGGCCCATGGAAAAAGAAGGGGCAATGCAGCTCGTGGTTGTGGAAGAGGCCGAGATGGTATGCAAAGTTAAGGAGTGGTGGCCCATGTTTTCTCTGGGTTTGAGCTATTTTCGTTTCAGTTGAATTTCATGATACAACTGCCAGAAGACTTGGAATTTTGTGCTTGTTTACAGGATAGACAAATACCAATTTTGATAGGATGGGTTGGCTGGTCTGATTTGTAATGTATTATCCTCCGGTACTTGATGAAATATGTATAGGTGACTGTAAGGGTTGAAAGCCAATTTTGTTCGTAGGGCAAGCGGTGATAGAAGTAGAAATTTGCTATAATGATAGATTTTGTAATCTGGTATATGTAGGGGTTGTAGACTGTTGCAGGGTTTAGGGGGCTATGCTATTCTGAAGTTTGATTATTGTTCATCGTAAAACATTATTTTTATAATTAATAAAATATATAAATCTTTACCAACCAAAAAAAAACTATGACATGTTAACACACAAAATGGTCATGACAAGTCTTAAAATAGGGATAACGAACACTTGAACCATGCAACTATTTTATGGAGTTCGTCACTTATAGATTCAAATGCAATCAGCAGTGGTGTCACTATGGCTTTAATCTAAGTTACAGAATCAGAATCAAGAACATGGGTATGCTATGCCAGTTGAGCAAAAAAAATTGGAGGTCGGGTACATTCGTAAAAATTTATAAAAAACATAAATATATACATATTTGCAACCCAGAAACAGGAATTAAACTCAGAATATTGCATATCATGTGTATGTTAAAATAATCTAACATAAATAGCACAAATTTGATATACAATATATTAATTTGATATCAATTTCTTAAACTTAGATATCAACATACATATTGAGAAATTCAAATGATTTTTAATTTACATTGTTCAAAAAGTGAAACAAATAATATTAATTTTATATTATTTTAGATAATATAAAATTTGCACTATGATAAAAAAAAAATGGGCTAATATCTGAAATGTTTGAATTAATATTATCTAAAATTGACTTGTAATGCTTGTAGGACATTCCTATCATGAATTACTTTTGATCAAAAGGAACTTCTCCTATGCCAATAGTGATGTGATCCTAACTATTTCCATGTTTGCAAAGGAATTAACTTGCACCAATAGCATTCTGTGTTAGGCCTATATGTTTCTGGACTTGGCATTTGTATCATATGATGTTAAGGTGCAAACATTTAAAGGTGATTTGTAATTAGCACTCTAATATTTTGAGCTGTATCTAAGATAATTTATACATATACTAGGTTTATAGTCCCTACTATAGATGAAAAACTTGGCAAGTTAGCCACAAATTTGTGAGCAGAATGTGTCCAGCAAGTTGCTGGCAAGATTCCAGAAATTCACTTGCCAGGAAACTCGCCAAATTTGGCAAATTCAACAAGTAAACTCACCAACCTGTGCATTATGACAATCATCAGCAGAAAGCAACTACAGACACCTCATTTTTACATTTTCTCCTTTGTGCCTATAAACTAATAATACTCTGATCCAATTATGTTCATTTTCATGTGATTTTAACCAATCTGAATAACTATGGGTTGATTTAGCTAACTTATTCTAGGTCTGATCATTACAATCTTTTCATCAGTTACTTCCATGAAAATTAGCCATTAGTGTTTACATTGTACAATGTTTAAATTTTCCAGCTTTTACCTTTGTGTTGTGCTTTAAATTTCAATTTTTTAATAGAGAAATGATACTCATAAGCAACACAAGTGGTGGCAAGGCTAGTGACCCACTTGGAAGCATTGCACACCAAGTAGACAGATAAGAATACTGTTGTCCACTTGTTGTGGGTTATGCATGAAAGGAGGCATCAGTCACCTCAAAAATCACCATACATGGATCACTAGCCAAGATGTGCAGCTCGGGATGCAATTGCGCTTGAGGTTACACAAGTGGTGAATTTAAGAATATCGTATGACATGTGACACTGGTGTATTGAACTAGCGTGTGTATGTGTGTAGTTCCCTAAATTCAATTTTAAGTATATTTTTTATGACTGATTTACAAATTATGCGTTTTTACTTTTTTAATGTTTAATATTTTGTCAAGTTTCCACAAAGACCCAAGTAGGAGCCAAATTTAAAGACTTCCAAACTTTGCCAAGTCCAAGTTTTTGGACTATGGTTACTACATCCTTCATGTCCCCAATATCAACCCTATAAAACCAGAACTATGGATGAAAATACATGCACGCAAGCATGCAAACACTTGCAATCATTAAGAGTGCATATTGTTCCCATTTGTTTAAATGAAAAATGCCTTGTCCAGTTGTGTAAGAATACACTCACATCTAGCCTTCAATGAATTTTGTTTCCTGCTGAATCGCTAGAGTACTGTTCGATATAATTTAACACAATTAACTAAAGCATACATTTTTTTCTTAATTTTTTAGTTATCCATCTAATATTTTTGGGTTTTTTCTTGAGTTTCTCCCTACCCCCTCCCCCCCATCTTTTAAGTTGTCTTAGTCTGCCATTTACTCAGTTTTACTCTTCTAGCACTCCTTCATCCTAATGATGGATCATAGACTATGATTTGAAACATTGATGCAAAAACTAACACAAAATCAAATCCAAAAGCAATCTCAGAAGCAGTCTTCAATTAATTCATAGATTGTGGGAAATTAACACAGATAAAGAGCGCTAATGTTTAAGCAAATATTGACATAGTATAAGACAAATCAAAAATCTACTAAAACTGTTGTTTGTTTACTACAAAGCACATAAAACTTGACAAAATAATAGCATTTTGTTCAAAGCAATTATCACTTATGAATATTCCTGCACAAGCAATCCTAGAGGCAGAATGCAATGATAAGAAATCTTAGCTCCACATGTACATACAAACATAAAAAACTTAAAAAACAGAGAGAGAAGAAACAAGGTCTAAGTTCAGAAACAAGTTACACAGAAAATTTAATGACCTGGCACGGAAATTGAATGTACATAATACCCATATATAACAAATAGATTGCTAGGTTCAATAAATGAAGTGATACCTGTAGACCCTTGAAAAAAGTACTCAAAGCCAATTTACATATCTCAACTACTATGGAAGAGTGATCGGGCAATCCAGAGACAAGTTGGCGACAAATTCCACAAGTTACCTGCATTCTCCCATTTTCAAACCATAACAAGTAACATCCACAAAACCTCATCAAATATACCATTAATGTTAAAAAACAAGCCAGATTTCCTAGCAACGTAATTACACCCACCTTTAAAAACTGATCCTTCACTGAAGAACAAGCACAGTTGTCAAGTGCTAGCAAAACAAATGTCCTTGTCAACTTGGGATCAAAGTAACTACGTTCAGATGTCACAAATAGAACGCATTTATATAATCCTTTAAATAGCATGCTTCGATGTTTTTCAATAGTGTTCTTGTCTGAAACCCTGTAACCACAAATACTAAGTCAAAAGAAAACACTAGACTTTTATAAGATCTAATTTTACAAGGCAAAAATAATCTTCATGAATTTCTAATAAAGCATCACCAATGACATGGCTGGTTGAAAAAAGTCAATGGTTACCCAGAATGGGACAGTCCTCTACAGGCCTCATTCAAACTAAGATGCAAATCACACTTCGCTCTGAAGTTCGAGGGCTTCAAGTCTTGGAGGCACATGCAAAGTTCAATTCGCAACCCAACCTTTTATGCCTAAGAAAAGGGGAAATCTATTAAAAATGGTGCAAATGTTTTTGGAATATGCTATGGGATAAATTGCAGAAGGGTGATTGAGTTAACTAATTTTGTGGTGTAGACAGATTCCCATATATTAGCTACTTAGATGAATATTCAATGGAAAATGCCAGATAATTGATGACACAAATCACTGCTTGAAAATATTTCTGACATTGTTGGAAGTTTGAAACCTTCAACATGTGTGTTCCACTAGCAACAACAAGAGAAAAACAAAGCAGCTATCTCCCAGCCAAACTAGCTTACATGGGTCGAGCATGGCACACTAAGGAAAACCATCACTAGCATGGCAATAAAGCGGAATTAGAGCAGCTGTTAACAACATTATCAGTATAAAAAGGCAATTTTGAAGTTAGAATCAGGAATTTGGGAGTGGACATATAGAAAAAGTGACAAAACACCCTTTGATCAAAGATAATAATGCAAGCTTTAAAATTAAAATCTGGTTTTTAAAATATCATAATCACATTATTACAGGAAGAAAATGAGTTAACCACCTGCAAGCATTTCTATTCTCACAAGGTGCGGCAAGAAAGGGAGAGGTAATGAGATGGGCTTCATTATGACCAGGAGCAGTGACTTTTACAACTGATGCATATCCATGCATCTCCATTTCTCCTTCAATGCCATTTTGGATACCACCTATCTTATCTGGCTTACTTTAATTTTTTTTTCTGGTTATGGCCATAGTTGCTGGATATTTAAGCATTGATCCTTGATCTAGCAGCTTGATGGTTCGTTTCCTTCTTTGTCCCCTGATATATACATGCATGTGACCTCTTTTCCAAATATGACTTCGTTTTGATTTGCATAGTAGAGTTTTGCAGAGAATTGGGTATAAATTTTTTTTCTGGTTATGGCCATAGTTGCTGGATATTTAAGTATTGATTCTTGATCTAGCAGCTTGATGGTTCATTTCCTTCTTTGTCCCCTGATATATATATTATACATGCATGTGACCTCTTTTCCAAATATGACTTTGTTTTGATTTGCATGGTAGAGTTTTGCAGAGAATTGGGTATAACTGTCTAGATAGAAGCAGGTTCCATACATGTGGCTCAATCTTTTTTTTGGCTGATTGGAACTGCAGCACCCCAAGATGACTTGTGATCTTTTCTCCTGGTTTTCTCATCTTGCTCAGCTAAATATGAAAATGGATTGTAAAAATGCTAATGTGAAGTTGGTTATTGAAATGCCATTTGACAAATCAACGGCAAAGAAAATGGGCCCTAAACTGAATTTGAAACCCCTTGCTGATAATACACCTGCCTTTGTAAACTTCTAGCCCCCCTTTGGAAAAAATGGAAAGAACTGATTCTGCAGAACAAAGACATGAAGAATTTGTTTGAGAACATGGGGTAAGAAGGTGCAAAACACCTTGTCCCCATCCAATACTGCTTCAAATCAAACTACAAAATTGCTTAGTGCAAACCTGGAGAGCAGAATGGGAGACCTGCAGAGCTCCAGAGTCAGTGTCACTAATGTAATTGAGAAGACCAGTGGAATGAGAACAAAAAGGGACAATGGTAAAGGTGATTGGGAGACAAACAACTGACAAGGTGTGAAGAAACCACAGGATGATGTTAAAGACCATTGGGAGCTAGATTTCAGGTCAAGAAAACATCTATTTGTAGAAGCCCATACTAATTGCACAAATAACAGACCAAAAAATACTCCAGCAACAACTATACTTTTTTTTAAAAAAATTATAATTCTCTGCTAACATAAAAAAGGGTCTATTAAACTAATACAACTTAGTGGATACTCCCAATGTACAAACCCTATACGAACTGATACATACTGCTCTTGAGGATTTCCCTACTCAAGATGATAAGTTAACACTTGCAGTATTTTGTCTCCAATATGCCTAGATGCTTTAGCAATGCCATTAACACTGAAATGAGAGTTGAATGTTTGTTAATCTTCCATGGAAGTCCTTCTATTCTTCCTTATGCTCTGTTATAGACCCAGCTCCCAATAATCCTCAATTATCGGATGTCAGTCCACAAATGGTCGCAGCTAACTGACAACTAATTTCCTCAAAACATAGGCAGCTAACTGAACAACACTCCCTCAAAGTTGTCGATGCACAATCCTAGGCAATCAATTCTAAACTAGTGGTGTTTAAGTTTTAACTAGTCAGTCCATCCCTCAATCAGTGGTGTTCTACTAATACACACTGAAGACTCAACTGCTGCTTAACTTGAAGGTACAAAGGCCTCAGCTACTGCTCAATTGGAGGGCACAAGTCCTAGTCGCCTTATTCACAAAATGCAACATATATTTCAAACTAAAATTTGAAAAACTACTATTTTATACAATTGCTAATCCTACGCTGACAGTTCATTCATCAAATAGCTACAGAATGAAAAGGGGGGCATTTCAAATCCTTCTTCCCAAATTTGCTTGCCCTCAAGCAAGCAAAGCTGGGTGATCTAGCTGTCAATAGATTCCCATGCACAATCCTACAGCACTTTGTACTATGACTACTGTTGTTACCTTACCTTTAGCCTGACAGATTTTGTATTTTCTTGAATTGGTGATTCCTTCTGGTGACTCAATGAATTCAACATGTTTGTGCAAGATGATCAAGAACAATTCATCAAGTGGAGGAGTAAATTTTGGATTTCAAAATCTTCATTTTGCACAGCTGCCCATTCAATTAGAGAAACAGTTTTACCACTTCCACAAGCTTTTCCTTCTGAGCTGCTACTCTTGCTCTTTCTTCTACCAAGCGCATGGCAGTAGAAAATGAACTGGCTCAATCTCTTCACTCTTTATCACTTATGTCATCAATGTTACACTAAGGCCTTTGCTGGCAAACTAAGGACTGTTCATATTCCGACTTAAAGGAAGCAACATGTGCAGCCCACTTCGTGTTATTGCATAAAACCTATCTTTGGCTGAATCTCTATTAGTCTAGTCTTGAATTTGGTTTTAGGGACCAGCATCGACTTCCATTACATCTTGCTCTATAGCTCCATCATTACAATTCTGTCTTTGCTTTTGTTTGATTTGTTAACCATCTTCACTGGCTGGATCTGCTGGTTCAGCAATACAAAAACTACCATCTCACCTAAATGGTATTCTGCATTTGAAGGAATTTTTCTATTCCTGCAATATCCATCTGAACAATTTATCATTTCTCCATCTTTTTGCAGGAACATGGATTCAGCAGGTTTTGGAATAGAACTCACTGCTGATCAGTCATTTGCAGTTCTGCTCCCCTCTCCCTGTAATGTTCTAGGTGGATTTGGATTTTGCATGCTACTCTGAAGCTGTAACTTTTGTTTCAATAGATCAGTCATTCTATCTTGGTTCCTCCAAATTTCCATCAAGTTGACTCACAGATATCTATTATTAATATTCATTCCATGATTCACAGGCTGGTCGAATGACAGCTCTGATACCATTGTAGAAACCCTGTTAATTGCACAAATAATAGACAAAATAAACTACGGCAAAGATTTTACTTTTTATAATTGTTTGCTAACAACATAAAACTCAAAGAGAAGTCTACCAATCTAACACAACTTGTTGAATATTGTAATGTCCCCTTCCTAGGCGACAGTAGATAAGCAAAGGTTGACCTATCATTCAAGTTCCCGTAGATCAATAGTATGGTTAGGGGACTCATTCTAAGGGTCATGGGGCTTTGCAGGGGCTCTGTGAGCCGTTTTGGAGTTTCAAACAGCGGTTCCTAGATTTTAGGGAGGTGTCCTATTTTTAGGGAGAACTAGCAATTGACCGGATGACCACCCAGGGGACCATGGAGCAGAGTAGGATCCTTTTTGAGCAATTTCAGGTGTTTGGAGAAAGGTTCCTACTTTTTAGGGTGGATCCCTACTTTTTAGGAGGAATCGCCAATTGGCCTACAAGACTTAGACATTATTAGTGATCACAAGGCTTCAGTCAAAATTCAATTTTGCATCCAAATTTGCATTTTATGAATAATTGTGATATTGCTATCAGGATTCAACTGTGTAGTTTTTTGAGTCAAACTCATTGACCCATGTTTCATGAGTAGTGGTTGAGAAGAACCCATCTCTCATGAGAATGAATGGAACACTTAGCACTCATTGCATCTAGATGATGCTCACAAAGGTGAGGCACCGGGACTTCTCAGGAGATCACCCATCCCAGTACTACTCCAACTCGAGCACACTTAACTATGGAGTTTCCTCTATGGTTAAGCCCACTCTGCTTGCAACACCACTTTTATGAATAAATCGGGAAATATTTTAATATTTTCTAAGATCATATTGAATAAATTAATATTAAAGTGATTTTGTAAAGTCATTTTATAATATAATAAGTTATGATAAAGTATGGCCCCTTTCCCTAGGCTTATGAGCATAAAATGTTTTAAATTAAAGGGGGGCCAATATAAAAATAAAATATAATGCCTAGGTAGTCGAACTTTTCGGGAGGATGAATGATTTTTTAAAAAGTTAATAAAATAAAATGCAAAACCCTAATAGTGGTTAATTTGGCTTTAGGATGAATAAAAAAGGTTAGCATCCTTGTTGGTAATCCTCATTGTCATACGAACGCTGATGTACAGATCTGATCCATACAACAGGGGTACAGGTACACTGATTCCATTTTTAGAAAAATAAGTGCAGATTTGGTTTGTAAATTTGTGATGAATTTGAAATTTGAATAGTTCATTTGATCCAGCACTAGTTAGTTTTTTTTATCAATTTAGTTAGTGGTTTTACATTTGTAACCAGCATTATCAGAAAAAGACAAAAAATCAGAAAAGAGAAAAAACAAAAACAAAAACAAAAAAGACAAATCTTCATCAAATCGCTGTCAAAGAAATTTGAAGAAAAAAACATCAGATAATTGTTCAAAACCCTATCCGGAATATTTCAGATATACCAACTTAAAAACTCTTTGCTAACTGATATATAGTGCTTTTGAGGTATTCTATCCTCAAGATGATAGGTTCACACCTGAATGGTTCCATTTCCAAAGCACCCAGCTTCTATAACAATGCCACAAACACTGAAGTGAGAGTTGGATGCTTCTTAATTTTACAAATGTATCTTCTGTTCTGATCTATGCTATGTTTTATAGACCCAACTATTAGCAATTCTCAATCACCAGAAGTCAGTCCACACTTTACTGAGTTTCTAAGTCATTGGAAGTCAACTAGACCATACTTAACCGAGTTTCTCAATCACTGGAAGTCGGTTGAAACTTAACTGAGCAGTCCTTTCATCAATTTCAGCCCTCAACAGTCTTAACTGAGCAGTCCTTTTCAACACTTAATTGAGCAGTCCTTTCCTCGATTTTAGCACATAAGTGAGTAGTCCTTTCCTTGATCTCAAGTACATAACTGAGCAGTTACCCTAGATTGATGGTGGCATTTAAACAGTCAACTGTCAAAGCCACTCTTCAATCATATCAGAAACCAAACAGTTAACTGACCGCCGATCACCACCTTAGCCAAGCCCACTGCAGACCTAACAATCTGACCACACGCCCATCTTATATTAATCGAAACTATCTAACAGAATCTTTAAGCATACCCATGTACACTACTTCTACACTTACAAGCTGCTCTGTCAAAATGGGGGCATTACACTGTTCTACTTGGAAAGAGAGGTGAGTTGTGCATGGAGACATGGCAGGATCTGAAGCACAAAGTGGCACATCAACAGGGAATAAAGGAGGATATACAGAAGTTTGCCCGACATCTTCTATTGTATGGTGGAAGTTGTGGTCCATTTAGAATCAAAGAAAACAACTTTTAACTTTCAGAAGTGCCTGCCATATGATGAAATGTAAGAGTACACAGCAGAATATAACATACAAACTCTTGGAACAAGAGACTGGAAATTTATAATAAAACCTTCTATAGGAATACAAATTCCTGTAACTGATTTCAGTTATCAAATTTTGTTCATTCTGACCATTCTAGGAATGTCATATGAATTCCTGGGCACTGCTCATACAACTATTAAGTTGCTATTCATAATTAATAGAGACATGATTGATTTCATAATCAACACATAAACAGAGACCTTCAGAAACTAAATGCATATAAAAATGCTCAATTCAATATTCCTACATTATATAGCTATCTGGTCCTTTCGCTTGTTGATTCTGTTGTCTTCTGTTAATATTTGAAATATGAGAAGGATAGCACACCTTGATATATCCTTGTTAATCACACTCCCTTGTAACATATCAAAAAAACTTTCCAGCATAGCAATTAATATCAGCAAGGTTCTCCATGAGCAAGTGCTTTATAATTTGTGATACTTCAAACTATAATATCACATAGAAGAATGATTCTTTTACAACAGTTATCATAGTAAGGCAAAAATCAAAACTCAAAACTCAAAGCATCATTTTACCTCTGCCACGGCACAAGCTCCTCAATGAGCACCAAAATCTTACGGTATTCATCTGCCTCCTTGAGCTTGCTTTCCCCGGTGCAAATGATCAAATCCGTAACCAGACCAAGCACCAATTCCACAAGACCTGAATCTGCAGCCTGTGCGAGCTCGCCATGTAAATCAACCCCGTAATTTTCGTTTTCCTTCTCCTTTGTTTTCCTCATAGAAACCCCGACATCCTTTTTCCTCGTGGAAGAAATTGTAACTTCCTTCTTCTTCACCGAGCCTTTTCTGGCAGAAGCCAAGACTTCTTTTTTCCCTTTCTCATCCTTACAAAAGATATTCACCTTCAAACTGTAGAGTGTAACCCAGCATTCCTCCCTTGCTTCAGTAAATCGCTTCCAGGCCATCAAACGCCTCACCATCCAATGCCTCTGGACTTCTATTTCGTGGGGATTCCCTACAAGACACGGCCGTAGGGCATCGAAACAATCTAGAACTAATTTTAGTGTCCTAAACAATTCATCAGCTCTTTTCTGCTCCGTTTCTGAAGTGGAAATCCCCTGAATTAAATTGTTGCAAGAAACCTTCAACAAACGGCCCAAAAACGGTACATAACGCTTGGCGAGCCCGTGAATCTGTACTGTGGACTCAGTTGTTTTTTTTCGGCCTTCAAACCCTAACAGTCCGTTAAGAGGTTCAAGATAGCTTCTCAGCTCTCTGTAGAGGCCGACCACGTTGCAGCCTTCCGCTTTGGAAATAATGGCATCTGCTTCCATTGAGAATTTCAATGATATGCCAACGATTTCGAGGATTTGATGATATGGGAACGACTTCGAGGTTCTCCTCAGTGTTGGGATCTGGTTTTGTGCGCTCTTCGTCTCTGCTCTTCGTCTCTGGAGTGCGAGGACAAACTCTCCCCGCTCAAGAAATTAAGGGCGGGAAAAAAATTTCGTAGTTTCAAATCTCAAAATATATTCAGAAATATTTTTGGGGGTAATGACATTTAAAAACGGTGGAGAAGAGTGAAAGTAATCAATTTCCTTGAAAGGAACAAACGGTCAAAAATCTAGAAAGAGACTTAAAACAGTTTTAAATGCTTTTTAAATAAAAAATTATATGTTTATGTTTTTCTTTAAAATTTTAAAATCATTATAAATACAATATTTTAATATAATAATTAGTTAATAAATAATATATTTTTATATGATTTTGATAGTTGTTACTTCTATATTGAAATATTGCAAATCATTCTAGTAGTTCTATATATACAAGCTTCATTCAAGTTATTCTTACAATTACAAATTTTAATTTTAGACTTCTAAAATTAAAATGATAATTATTTGATTTTTTTGTAGCTATTGAGGGTCCACCCAACACATATTTATGTTAATTTATACATCGTATTGTTGTATATAAGGACAATTAACCTAACACAATGTGTTAATTTATATTTATGTTGGTGTATTTTAGGGCATTCATGTCAACTTGGGTTTGATGTCCATCGTTCTGAGATGTGCCAACATCCAATATTGGGAATGAGATGAAGTCACGATAGTTAAGACATAATCAAATTTCATTACATACTTGTATCTATAAGTATGCTTCAGCATCTTCTTTATAAGGGATCCATCTACCAGGATGTACCAATCACCAAACATTTGGGTATCATAATGCTCAATGATCCATTCTAGTTGGATGCTAGGGAAATACACTACAAAATAGATTATATCTATTAAAGTAGTATTGGATTTGTAAGGAATTAATTCAAAGAATAATACTTTACAAGATGGACTAAACATAGTATTCTAATATGTAATGCCCCACTAGAGAACCCGAGAGAAATTAACCTAAACATGCAACTAAGTTTACAGAATAATTTATTTTTTTAAGAGTTTACAACAACAACAACAACAACAATGTTTAACAATGTGGAAGCAATACAATATAATTTACAACTCACATACAAGTACATCTCAAACATAGATTACAACTCTCAAGGGTTCCTTGACGTAGATTACATAAATATTAATTAATTACTTTAGATTATATATAATTACAAAACTCATGTATACAAAGGAATGATAAGTACAACATCATATAAGTGAAACATAATTACAACTGATACCATAAGGTATCCATAATGAAAAATATCATCTGCACATGTCGCAAGGTATGTAACAAAATCAACACAAAGTACAATATGATATCTCCAAATATAATTAATACAATGATACAACGACATAGAATAAGAAAGATAAGAATACATCTCCAACAATGATGACAAGAAGGTACAACTATTGCAAGGATCATCCAACACTGGTACAAGAACATCAGAATCACAAATGGTAAAAGAATCACTACCACCCAACCTCGTGGAACCTAAATAGTCCACTCCCATCATGTTGAGGAGATAACAATAGACCCCACTCAGATATAAAACATCAACAATCAACACAATGCAAACTAAGAAAGGGATTCTGAAAGCTTTCTAACTCACAAGGTACAATAGGATAACAAGGTAAAACATACTCAACCAAAGGCAACAAACACATATAGGAAACATAAGATGGATAAAGGAAAGTGTCATCACACGAGCCAACTCTAAGGTTATCCTGGTAGTCTCTCCAGAACCCGGTGCCCTAGTGATTCTATGTGGTATCAACAATCCTCTCATATAGACGAGGTACCAACTATGTCATATTAGTCCACACAGGCGGCAAACATCTTCCCACTCCCATCCTAGTCAAGACCTCAATCAAGTAACCCGGGCACGAGCAAGGCACACAATATCTTGTTAATTCATTTTAAACTCTCAAAGTCATTTAATTATCACTTTATTAAGTCACTTGCAATAAGTTATCTTGGCAGCCACTTGCAGGCCCCGGTGCCTATTGCAATTCCCACCTATACACTTAGTTAACCTACCTAGGTTCACAAGTCCATAAATAAATCTCATAACTCATAATGACACTCTCAAAGTGTAATTAATAACATTAATAATTTCCTTATAATCTCATAATGAATTAACATCTATCAATATAAAAATAACATTAATAATTTCCTAAATTATCAATCAATGATATTATCTAAAAATATTAATATTTTAACTAATCACTAAACTATTATTATTATTATTAACTATTGTAAAAATTAAATTTTAAATAATTTTAAATTAAATATTATTAAATAAAAAATTAATTTTAAAAAAATATTAATTAAATTGCATGTGGGGGCAGCCCTCCCCCACCTTGCGGGCCTATTGCAAGTACTTGTAGTGTAATGCCCTGCCAGGGAGCCCAGGAGAATTTAACCTAAAGCATGTCACTACATTTACAGAATAATTTTTTTCTTAAGTATTTACAAACAATGATGGTAACAATGCAGAAGTAATACAATCATAAGATATAAACAAGTACATAAGTACAACTCAATTACAATTAACAACTCTCGAGGGTCCCATGACGTAGAATTACATATTACAAATTAAATATTTTAGATTAAGAATAATTACAATTATATACAAATGAATAACAAGTACATTCAATGCCATAGGGTATACATAATGAAACAACATCCTCTTCACAAGTCGCAAGGTATGTCACCATAATCAAATGCAAAGTATAGTATAGTATTTGCAACTCTGAAGCACTGATACAAGATATAATTATAAACATAACAATATAGGTATGAGAAAGCCTCCAATGAAGAATAAGGAGGTAAAAGCAACAAGCATCCTCCAACACCGCTACAGGAACGTCAGAATCTCAAATGGTAAATGAAAACACTACCACCCGACCTTGTGGAACCAAAGGTCCACTCCCACCGTGTTGGAGAGATAACAACAAACCCCACTTGGATAACAAACTCAATCAAAACAACTAAGCAAAGGATCCAGAAGGCTTTCTAACTCAAAAGGTACCACCAACTAAAGATAAAGAAAAGATAACAAATATCAAGAAGTTAACACGTACCAAATCACCAAACACCAAAATATTGAACAAGTACAAATCACCACATAATAAGCTGAAATAAACCACCAAGTAATACTGAAATAATAAGGACACACCACCAGAGGCAAATATAGAAAACTATGGAGGAGACTTAGACTACATATTATGGGAGTGTCATCACATAACCATCTACTTGAGTTACCGTGGACTGGTCACACTGGACCCTGGACCCTCAAGCATTGAGTTACCTTGGACTGACCACTCTGGGCCTCAAACCCTCAATACGACCCACGTGGAACTAGAATACCCTCTCAAGAACATGAGGAATTCTAATCATACATACTCTCTCTAGGTATCATCTCATTTCCATCCTTAGCCTAAACAAGCGCTCAAGGCATAGGCAAGGCATAATCTCTAAATTATCTTTTTAATGACTTCTACAAATTTTAATTACTATATTATCACTTATTTACAAAACTTACAATAGATTACCCTAGTACTTACCACTTTGGGTCCCGGACCCCTATTGTAAGCCACACCCCTAAGATGCTCCTAATTAACCACCCATAGGCTCACAATCATAAATAATCGCATAGGTTCCAAAAAAGTATAATGATCGAATTCATGTCCACAAAAGACTAATAGGAACATACATTGATCCATAAATCAAAACAACATAACCATCCTCTCAAACAATTCATGAAATAAAAAGCTTTCACAAACCTGGTTGAATAAAGTAATCGAGTCCAAAATTAACTTTCCAACTCGTGCACAAAAGCATCAAGAGAAAACAACCCCCACAAAAACAAAACCTCTAGTGTACACTTCCTACAAGTGAACTTAAAACCCTCAACAATTAAAATTACCTAATAAGATTCAAATCAACAACTAACATTTTACCAACGGTTCATGCACACATGCTAAATCATATATTCATAGAATTATAAAATTGATATTTTTAAACACCCAAGTACATACTCATAATATTGGTTAACTATTTAAAAACAAATTTAGTTATTTAATATCAATTAATAATAAATATAATTAAATAACTAACTAAAAAAATGAAATTAAACTAGATATTAATTAAACTATTTTTAAAAAGTTAATAGTAAATATTAATTAAATTAAACAAATTTTAATTATTAATTATTATTTTTAATTAAATAAATAAAAAATCAAATATCACATTGGGGGGGTTGCGGCCCGACCCCCAAGGTTGTCGCCACGACAACCTCGACTATCGTGGGTAGCCAGAGCTGTCGCTGACACTCTTGACTGTCGTGGGCAGTCAGAGCTACCACGACAGCCAAGTTGTTGTTGGTAGCTCCTTTGAGTTGCCAGGGGGGTTGGCAAGTGAGACCCCCACCCCCTCATAAATTTAATATGTAAGTTTTTTAATATTATATTTTTTATAATTTGTATTGTTTAAACAAAAAATGTTCACCAAAAATTAATTTTGGGATAGGACAACAAACCCCCTTATTTTATTTTATTTTATTAATTTTTTAAAACAATAGGTTCGAAAATCAAAACCTCTTTTATTCTATGTATTTATTTATTTATTTTTATTTTTTTCTTTTGATGGTTACTAGGTTTTTTGCTTGATCTAATTTTCTTTTGAACATGATTTCACATGCAAATTTAAATTAGTTTTCTATGCAAAATACTGAAACAATTTTATCTATCTTTTTTGGGTAAATACCCGAACTGAGAAAACTCACACAATTTCCTAAAATTTCATCCTAGGTTTTCAAACCACCAAATTGAATACTAGATCTGATTTAACATCAACTGATCTAAAATTTCACAAAAACAAACTTAATTTAAAACAAAAACCAATTCCAAATCATTCACATAAACAAACCCAGACATGAAGCATACAATCTTTTCAAAAGAAGAATTTTACAAAAAAGAGGGTTTCAAACCCTACCTCAACCAACGTCTGAAAATTTGAAGCCAAGAAAAATCCAATTCAACCTTCAAAATCCAAGCTTTCTAATAACCTCAAACAATACCTACAAAATCCAAGCTTTCCAAAATCTTCCATATTCATCCAAGAGAGCTCCTCCAAAACTTGATAGACATAATTGAAAATAATACCCATAAACCTCTCATAAAGAAGACCTATTCCTCCTAGGGTTTCTAAAACATGCAAACCCTCAAAAAAAGAACTCAACTCTCTTTACCTAGTTTACATCAAATCACTTGCATGATTAAAATAACTTAATAATAAAATAATGCACTTTTAGATTATAATTCCTAACTCAACTTAACTTTAAATTCTAATTCAATTTTCACTTAAACCGAATGTGCAACTTAAATTGCATAAAAATACATAATTAATCAATAAATACTTTAGCACATAATTAACTATGCAAAATGATAAATTAAATATTAAATAAATCGACTATGCCATTTAATTTTGTATTTACATTTAATAATTAATTAAACTTTTTTATTCCAAATTTAATCTTTTAATTAACAAATGTATTTAATTAACCTTAATAATTAAATATTCTCTATATCTAATATTTCCACATTCATAAAATATAAATATTATAATCTCATTATTACTCCTAATTTAATTATTTAAATCAAATAATTCACACAAGTAAATCCACTTAACTCCTAAAACCCAAAAATCAACTAACTCCATATCAAACAAACACCAACGAAGGGCTCACGAATTCACATCACCTTGATGAATTTGAATGGGTAGAAGCAAATACTTGCCCAATATTTAGGACAATCAATGGTTTGGGTTGGGATTTGGATTTGTATGTTATCTCCCCTCTCTTACCATTAAGATTTTGTGATAGGGCATGTTCATCCTGGCAATTTAGGGAAGTCAATGTCTGGTAGCTACAAACCTTCATAAAAGACGAGCATATACATATATGTATAAATATAAACAAGGAATAGTGAGGATCAGTCGATCATGTGGATCTCGCAAGCAACTACACTTCGTCCCTCAACCACATCAAGTATGTCAAACATAAATATAAAACATACACACCAACCATACACATGTAAGTACGGGGTCAGTAAAACCATAAATATCAATTATATCATAATACATAAATCATCATCATGAAACAACCATAACATATAAATAACATCATCATTTGCATTTAATCAACATGAAAATAACCAAAAACATTTAATCCATAATTATTCAATATAATGTCATACATTCATAAGCCTCAAATATCCCTAAAATAAATAACGCACACATGAAAATGACCTAAAAGAGTTTGGCAATAAAAATAAAAAGTAAACTATGGGAGAGGCATTACATCCACCTACCTTAAAATTAGGCTTAGTCCTGGAAGCCTACAAACAAAATAGAGGTATAAATCTTGTAATCTCGATGCGCCCTACTATGTCGTAAAAGAATCAATGTGCGGGTCCCATTAGACCCTTCCATACTCCATGGAATGAACTCTACAAATCATTCCTTGTTGCGAACACCCTATAGGATCTACCAACATCCCCAACTACAGGCTCAAAAGTGGCAAGCATCTGTCCTGAAAACTGTGTTGATTGATTAGAAAATTTGAGAATAATGTGACCATGCTACCCACAAGAATAACAACCACCTCTACTACCACCTCTCCTAGTTGAAGGTGTACTAGACTGCTGGAAACTACTTCCACTAAAATACTGATGTGAACTTTGAGATGGTTGTGTTAGGAATAGTCCCACGAGATAACTGAGAGGGGGGGGGTGAATCAGTTATCTACGAGATTTAATTATTTATCCAATTAAGTATAGAAGAACATTAAGCATATATGCAATAAGATAACACTTAACATAACACCACAATTTTGGTTACGGGGAAACCCATATATGTAAAAACCCCGGTGGGAATTAGCACCCACTATGAACTGCACTAGAGTATAATGATCCATGTTAGAAGATCTTACAACCTTGTTAGGAGTTGATCTTTACAATGCATGAAGTACAGTGACTTGGTCAAAGGTCAGACCATGTTAGGAGTCTTTTATAATTAACTTTGTTAAAGGTGAGGACACATTGTTCAGGATCACACTACTCAAATGGTGAAGGCTGCAACCTTCTGTATAACAGATATACACTATATTTGGATCTTGGTGAATTGGAATGTAGACTTGTTGTCTTGATCAGTTCCAATGAATAGCATATACTCTCTTCTTCTTCACATAGATCTTCAATTGATGACTGTCTCAGTATATTCGCATCTTCTGCTCTGCTCTCACAATCACAATCCCACTTAGCAATCTCAACTGACTAGCTATAAGTATCTTTATCCAAATGATATAATCAAGTCAGCTTGTTAGAACTTCCTTGAAATCATAATAGAGAAACAATATAACTCTTCAATAACATCTCCAATGACTATACTAAGCATGCAACACAAAATAGGACCAAACAACTCAATATGAGTAGACACGTCGCTTCACACAATCGGCTCCACCAAATTAACTAAAAATTTATTCTCATACTGAAATACATTATGCACTTTTAACCAAACATTCTTAACTCATCACCAAACATGAAACCAAACATGCATATCAAAATGATAGGCACAACTACTAAAACAATATAAACATTGTCGACTCCATCATATAAACTCAGGAAACTGTAACTGACAAATTGAAACAACATAACTCAACTTCAAATGCACCACTGACTTTGCATCCATGAACATAGCATCATAAACATGTCTACAACATAAATATAAACATGCAAGGCTCCATCATAACCATACTGAAAATCTCATACATAACTCTGCTTGTAACACTGTCAGGAACACTACTGATACAAACAACTACACAACTGTCTGCACTCAGAATCAACCTCTGCATCTATGATATCATGCTGATAACATATCTAAGAAACATATGCTCAAGGCTCTCTCCATAAGACTTCAATGAATGTTGCTAACCATATGTTCTCATCAATGACAACTATACAGTCAACACTGGCTTGCTGGCAAATCTCCAACAATCTCCCCCTTCAGCATTGATGGCAACATATGGAATGAAAAACACCACCAATCCAAACATATACTTATTTTATAACATTCTCCATTTCCTCAACAAAACTCCCCCAAGGATGAATCCTTCATCTACTGCTGAATGCTCTAAATATCAACTTCTACATCTTCTTACTAATACATACTCCCCCTAAACGATGCCAAAATAAATAAGCACTAGCACTACTCCTGAAGTAGAGCACTCAACCATTCATCAATCACTGAGGACTGATGCACTACTGCAAACTTTAATCAGATCCAAGGAAGCGAATTACTCTCAGCTTCTCCTTGAGATACTCAAATGTATCCTTCGGTAAAGGCTTTGTGAATATGTCTACTAATTGTTCTTTTGTGCTCACATAATCCAATTTTACTTCTTTCTCTACAACTTTCTCTCTTAGGAAGTGATATTTTATCTCAATGTGTTTTGTCTTTGCATGCATCACAAGGTTCTTTGACATATTGATAGTGCTAGTGTTATCACAATGAATAACAATAGGATAATCAATCTGAATTCCAAAATCCTTTATCATCTGCTTGATCCACACAATTGTATAACAATTTAATGTTGCTGCTACACACTCTACTTCTATTGTGGACTAAGAAATACAATTCTACTTCTTGCTTGTCCAAGTAACAAGTTTATCTCCAAGAAATACTGCTCCTCCTGAGGTACTCTTTCTATCATCCACGCAAACTACCCAATCTGCATCTGTATACATATGAAGTTCTACATTTTCTAAATTAGGATACCATAAACCATAGTCTATAGTTCCTTTCAAATATCTGAATATCCTCTTTATTGCCATGAGATGACTTTGTTTAGGTTCTGCTGCAAATCTTCCAACAATACCAACTGTATTAGATATATCTGGTCGAGATTGAGTAAGATATATGAGTTTACCAATCATAAACTTGTATAGGGTCTTGTCTACTGCTTTAGAATTATCTTCTTTTGAAAGCTTGCTTCCTATTATCATAGGGGTACTTACTAGCTTGCAATCATCCATCTTGAACTTCTTCAATATTTCTTTCACATACTTAGACTGATTAATGAAAATACCTTTTTTCTGTTTGTTGCACATTCAGTCCCAAAAAGTACTTGATAGGTCCAATCATGCTCATTTCAAATTCGCTCTGCATCTCTTTAGCAAATTCTCCACTAAGCTTGTCATTACCACCAAAAATAATGTCATCAACAAAAATAGTAACTAGTAATAATCCTTCAAGTGTCTCTCTTATGAATAAGTTACAATCTGTTGCTCTTTTCTTGAATCCAATCTTAGTCAAGTAACCATCTAGTATTTCATACCATGCTCTAGGGGCTTGCTTAAGTCCATAAAGGGCTTTCTTTAATCTATATACCATATTTGGTTTGTCTGATAAAGTAAATCCTTTAGGCTGCTCTATGTAGACTTCTTCCTTCAACTCTCCATTCAGGAATGTTGACTTGACATCCATCTGATATACTTCAAAGTCTTTGAATGTTGCATAGGCTAGAAATAACTTTATGGCTTCCAATCTTCTTACAGGGGCAAATGTATCTAAATAATCAATTCCTTCTCTATGCACATATCCTTTACATACTAGTCTTGCTTTGTTCCTTACTACTATACCATCTTCATTCATCTTGTTTCTGAATATCCACTTGGTTCCAATCACATTCTTGTCACTAGGTCTAGGGACTAGTTCCCATGTATCATTATTAACTATATAATCTAGCTCTTCTTTCATTACTTCATGCCAATCTGAATCATTACATGCATCTTCAACACTTAAAGGTTCAATTTGTAAAAGTAAACATACCGCTTCATTAACTATTGAACTTTTTGCCTTTGATCTTGCCATGAATTTGTTGTTCTGATCTCCAATGATATCTTCTTTTGAATGGTATCTAGATGTGAATTTTGGAAAATTAGGTGTGACTCTCTCATCTGTCTAATGTGATTCTTCTTCACTTGTTTCAGGATTATTGAATAATACATCAATGTTGTCAAACATTTCTTCAACAACTATTTCTCTATTGTTAGGACTAGGTTCTTCTTCAATCATAGGTGCATAATCATGATATCTCTCTTGAATCATAATATTTTCATCAATATTTACATGAGCACTTTCAATGATCTTCTTTAATCTTAAGTTAAAACATTTATAAGCTTTTCTGTTAGTAGAGTAACCCAAAAAAATACCTTCATCACTTCTTGCATCAAAATTACCAATAGCTT
This sequence comes from Chamaecyparis obtusa, assembly GCA_027943335.1. Lineage (NCBI taxonomy): Eukaryota > Viridiplantae > Streptophyta > Pinopsida > Cupressales > Cupressaceae > Chamaecyparis > Chamaecyparis obtusa. The sequence continues at coordinate 428,718 of BSBK01000522.1, read as the reverse complement.
CATCTCTCTTGATGTAGCACTTGCTTCCAAAGATCTGAAGTATTTTACTGTGGGTACATTCCCAAACCATAGCTCATAAGGTGTCTTATATGTGCATGGCCTTAATTGAATTCTATTGATAGTATAGACTGCAGTATTGACCACATCTCTCCAATAGGTGTGTGCAAATTTTCCTTCAATCACGATGGTGAGCGTTGTGTTAAGTATGATCCTATTTCTTCTTTCTACAATTCCATTCTACTGAGGGGTTCTAGGTGCACTTAGCTGTCTCTTTATCCCATGTTCTTTGAAATACTCATAAAATCTGTCAGAGGTGAATTCTCCTCCTCTATCTGATCTCAAACATTTTATCTTTAATCCAGACTCATTTTCAACTTTAGCTTTGAATATCTTGAACTTCTCAAATGCTTCAAATTTATCTTTTAAGAACGCAACCCACATCATTCTAGAATAATCATCAACAAATAAAATAAAGTACCTTTCACCATAGTATGATCTTGTTTGAGTTGGTCCACATAAGTTTGTATGCACTAGATCCAATTTGTTCTCTGCCAAATTATGCTTGCTTCTGAATGAATTCCTCACATGTTTTCCCATCACATATTCCCTGCATATTGTATCAACTGGTTTTGCAATACTAGAAAGGTCTCTAACTGTCTTAACATTGCTTATCTTTACTATATTGTCAAAATTGATGTGACATAGTCTTTTGTGCCATAACCAGCTATCATCTACTTTAGCAACAAAATAACTTGCTTCTAAATTAAGCTGAAAAACATTACCTTTTGTATTTGAACCTGATGCAATCATTACTCCTTTGTTATTAATGATGCACTTGTTGTCTTTGAATTACAATTGATATCCTTTGTCAAGCAACTGTCCAACACTTAGTAGGTTATGTTGCAAACCATCAACATATAGAAAATCATCAGTATTCTTCTTTCCATCCAATGTGATAGCTCCTCTACCTATGATAGGTTTAGGAGTGTTGTATCCAAATCTAACCATGTTGCCTTTGTACTTATCCAGATGTACAAATCTATCTTTGTCTCTTATCATGTAATGTGAACAACCATTATCAATGATCCAGTTTGTTCTGATGTTTTCTTATGAAATTAATGCTAACTCGTGTGCTTTATTTTCATCTTCAAGATCCATCTCATCAAACATCTTCTCCATATCTTCAATAGAAATGAAACCAATTTCATCTTCTACTGAATCTTCATTTGATACTCCATCTACAACATAGTAACATTCTTTTGTATACTTAGGCTTGTAATTAGTTTTGAACTTGTTGACTCTTATAGGACACTTAGATGCAAAGTGACCAATCTTGTTACATGAAAAACATTTGAATGGTAACTGACCTTCATATTTTCCTTTTCCTTTTCTGTCTTTCTTAGCAATCATAGCAATGAAATCATCTAGCTCTTTATCCTCATCATCATCATCAAAGTTATCAAAAGTGTTCAAGGATTTCTTACCATGGACTGAAGATTTGAAGGTTGTCTCACTTTTAGGCTGTGTCTTCAAACTTGATATCTCAAATGTTGAAATCTTGCTGATTAAGGTCTCTCTTCTAAAGTCTTTTGAAAATAGCATAGTTTCATCTAGGATGTTTATCATATTCTGTTGTCAGAGTAGTCATCAAATTATCCATTATGTCTTCTTCTGAAATTTCTCCACCATTGTTTTTGATTCCTGCAACTACTTCATTAATTATTTGATTGTAGGCTCTGATGTTCTATTCAGGTAGCATCTCCAATGTATTATACTTTTTCTTCCATGTCTTTCTACGTGCATTCTTGGCTTGGATGTCTCCTTCAAACATGTCTTCTAGATACTTCCATATCTTGTAGGCTTTATCTACTTTCTTGATCTCTAAAAAGTCACTGTCAGACAAGGCGTTAATAAGGACTTCTTTGGTAATTACATTTTGAGTGAATAATTCCTTTTGCTTAAGAGTTGCATCTTCCTTTGTAAGATCTGAGAAAGAGGGAATCTTAACTTCTTTAGTAGCTACTTCAAAAATCTCAAAAGCAATGCACTGCAAATGTGTTGTCATTTTGTTCTTCTAGTCTAGATAATTCTCTCCATCAAACTTAGGACTTTCTTTTCTAAATAATGTCATCTCACTACTACATTTGGGGCCAAATTTTGACATAAAGTTCCGACGGATGATTTGTTTATATGAATTTGGTGTTTTTTTTAATAGGCCTCGATGGTGTCGGTATTCCAATGGTTTCTAATAGACCATCAAAATTCTGATAGTTTCAGGGTATAGATTTTTAAAAAAGTGAATGACCAAATCATTTTTATTTCAATTACACATAGAAAAGGAGTGGGAGAAAATGAGGGAAAGTTGAGCGCGAGAGAAGGTATGTGATTTCTTCATCTTTCAAGCCTCTGGCATCATATTCGACCACAAATTTCAAATGCATTACATTTTATTTGATCATGAATGCTCTCTGAAATGACTGCATTCTATTGGTGTCATGCCCTAGCCAGTGCTTTATCTATATTATTTGATGTTATTGGTGCTTGTGCTCAAGGATATCAATTCACCATTTTGAAATATTTGGATTCACGTTTGTTGATATTATTGGCATGTTGATAGTGACGCCATTGTATATTACTAAGATGCTCACTGAAATGACCGCATTCTACTGGTGTCGTGCCCTAGCCCGTGCTTTAACTCCATTATTTGATGTTATTGGTTATCAATTTTTTTTGAAATGTTGACTATGGTTATCAAAAGGACAACCCATGAGCTTCTAGCTAGGCGCCATTTGTATTGATAGATTAGGGTATCAAATGTATTGTATCATTGATAGTTGAGACTTTATTAAATGGAAATAGGACAAAGAATGATTTTGATTTATTTTCTCTATTTTGATCCCTAAGTGGCTTAAAACCCTAGAGAAGTATATGCAGTTGCAGGATACATAGCAGTCAGTAATTCATAAGAAATCTATGCATCTAATTTGAATAGCAATTAATACAAAGAAATAGGGTCCTCCAATGGCTCAGTCATCCGGACCTTGACTGTCCCCTCAACCAGTGACCCTTCAAAATTGGGTTTTCATGCAATCAATGAGTGATCCTTCATTCTCTTGGTCTGCCTTGCATCCAAACATATTGGAAATACACAATATATGATTCTTGACACTACAATAAAAAACATTGCATAAAAACAAAAACCCTATCATTTATATTTTTTGTCACAACATAATTCACTATACCAATTTAATCCCAACAATTAGAATCCTTAACAAAATTAATTCAATCCAAATAACCAAAAAAAACATAATTCACTATACCAATTTAATCCCAACAATTAGAATCCTTAACAAAAGTAATTCAATCCAAATAACCAAAAAAAAAACAATCACATACCTGTTAAAGAAATCATAAAAATTCAACCAAACCAAATCATTACAATCTAAATCATCAAAAGAACCAAGCCAAACTCAAAAATTCAAAAAAATTCAACCAAACCAAATCATTACAATCTAAATCATCAAAAGAACCAAGCCAAACCCAAAAATTCAAAATACCTATAGTATGTACACAATAAAAATACACAAAATAAATAAAAGCAACCTACAAACAACCCATTTGGTCAAGAATGGAAAGAGACAAAATACACAATAAGTGATTTGCAAATGGTAAGCCATACTCAATGCAAAGTGTACATGTTTGAAGAATTTATCATGTCCATTAGATAGATCTATAACATACATACCTTTCCCTCGACTTTTTGAGATTCCAAACTTTGATAAATATGAGAGAAAAGGGAATCCTTGATTGAATATTAAGAAATTTTGCATTTTTATCCAAGAAGTCACTTTTAATGATTAGATTATTTGTACAAAGCTTAGGTGGATAGATACTTGAGTGGTTTCTACATTTACCAAATAACATGATCCCCACATTTAGACTTGGCTAAAACATTTGTTACACATTTTTATATAATATAAAAGAGTACTCATTATGATGCACCTTTGTAATGTCAAATAACACAATGAGGAAAGATCCTCTTCTTTCTTACAACAATGAGAGACCTAGTGAGTTGATTCCCTCAACTAATATCTACAAATAAATTGGTTAATATTTTATTGAAAAGGTAAAACTAGAAAAGGAATTTCACCTACAAGTCAATGATAACAAGTCTTTCACAATCCCCCTTCCCTAAAGGAACACTATCAACCATCCCTTCCACACATAGCATTTCACTGTTGTATGAGTGGATTGTGCAGGAACAATTAACATTAAACAAGGAGCAAACTCCTCAGCACATCTTGGAAACCATTGAATTCAACAATAAATGAAACCTAACACCAACACTATTCCTTCCATTCACTTCTACCAAGAATAAAGCATTTAATCCATTCAATATTACATATAATCATTAGACAGTTACATTTTCGACTATGTACAAGAACAGTCACGACCAAATTGATCAAAAGTACTTTCACCCTTGCACAAGCTATTCCAAACTTCAAGTAAAATAAGCAATATGCTATATCAAATAATTCATATTCATAGTAACCATTCAAAGGATCATTTTTTCAATGAAACCTCTGACTGTACCCTTGCGACAAAGAAAGGAAACCTATCAATAGAGAAAGGAAACATAGTAAAACTAGTCTATGTCATTGTTTGTGAGGGTACAATCATGATAAGTGCCTCTCAAACCTCTCCAAACATGTAAGATTGTCTTTAAATGCTTTATTGATCTCTTCTAAACATTAACCAAATCAAACCTACATTTGAATCCACACACAATAACCCAAAATGAAGGGTTTTGTATCCTTTAATGAATCTTAGTCACTGGTAACACATGGACAGTCAAGCCAGTAGTCTCCAAAGCATTCAATAAGTAAATATGAATGTTTGAAAACTTTCCTCTCAACTTCCCCAACCACTCCTAATTAGTTAGAGGGATTAGTTGGGTATTTAGACACTAAAACTTCTCATGCAACTCCCAAAATTTCACATACAAAATAATTGTTGTAAACATGCCATTGGTTTAGTTTAGTATATTCATTTTTTTCAGACAAATCTTCATTGTCTTCTGATTGTCTTCTTTATATAGTAGCATTTATTAATGTAGACAATTTAGACACTGTATTTGCCTATAGTGTTCCTTAGTCTTGATTGAGGATGACAGGTACATGGTCGCTAAACTGGACTTGCATAGTGCAGTTAGATTAAAGGGGTGATTATTTTGGTAGTGAAGATGAGAAGAAAACATAATTTATTAGTTAAATGTTTTGTATATAAATTGGGTACTACTTTTGTAGGTAGTTTTAGCTCATTGTTTTGTAATGTAATTTTTTAATTTCATATATTTTATCTCCTATTTATTAGGTGCATGAGATGAAGGTTGAATGTAAGAGTCTTATAATGTTGAGTTACCTTTGGATCTCGAGTTTTTGATACTCCTATGATGATCTTTCTCAACAAGTATTTTATTCTATTATTTTTTTTTTAATAACATATTGGGGAAATACAAAACTGTGTACTTTTACAGGACAGTCAACACAAAATTGAAGCATCAAAAAAGACTTGATCAAGTTGTAGGTGGCACGTGCACTCAAATAGTAAGTAATGTAGAATAACAAAATAAGTAATCTATATTTTATGAGATTACATCCATGTTCTATATTCACAGAATGGTTCAAAATTAAAATTTACAATTTGATAAAAGTATTGACGGGTGTTGTTCCCCGCACCTACAATCAAAAACTTGCCTCCATTTGTGGTGTCAAGTTGCCTCCATTTGTTGTTCCCTGCACCCTCAAAAAGCATTAGATAGGAATATTTGTCATTTTAAGATCAAAGATAAAGGCCCCCTTTTTTATGTGCACACACACACACACAACATATACAACCTTCACCATGCAGATTTGCCTAAGCACTACTGGGACCTTATACCCTACAACAAATGTATTATTGTGAAAATCATCAAAAATCCATTTGTTGTCAAGTCTAGCTCCCAATAGTGCTTGGTCAAATTTGATGCACTTCTGATATATTTTGTGTATAATATATATGATATTTTATTTTGATTTACAAACTACTATATTATTTGAATATCTTTCTTTCTTGCCACAATAGGAAAGAGTTTGAGGTGGAAGACTACAATAACATAAGTGTCAGTATTTGGTATACTATACTACAACATCATTTCATAACTAACTTTTCAATTTCTATATATAATTAGGTTATAGATAATCTAAGTGAAGAGGATCATGTTAGACAATCCAAGTGAAGAAGGTAATGGGGATACAATCAATAGATTATGGTCTAACTTGAAAAGAAAAGGCGATGGAAAATGTTATTGTCCCTGCAATATTTGTAAGGGCTTAAACACTAGAAGATTGCTAATCAAAACAACTAAGAGACATTGTAGGGATAATGGTCACATTGAAGGAGGGTTTGATTATCATGAATTGGTAAGTTTTTCATTATATTTATTTAACAATTAATATATATATATATGAAATACACTTGATGATGAGATCATTATCATGGTTTATTTGTGTTCATCATTTTCATATAAGTCGACCTCCCTAGGGGAGTACGTGATATGGACCATGGAGGTGCGAATATGGAGAATATGGCTTTGGAAATGGAGGATCATGGAGGTGTGAATATTGAAGCTGAAGATTATGATCCCATGGAAGATGACGATCATGCGCCAGATAACACATTTGAAGATGATGGTACTAATACATTGATCCACGATACATTTGGTACTGGTGCAACTGATGATGATGATCAGGATGATGTTGATGTCATCTATGATATACCTCTACTTGAGAAGGCAGCCATGACCCTTTACAAAGGCTCCCAAACAACTCTTCTCTTTTTTGTATTGTTATTATTGGACTTGAAGGTTATGAATGGTTTATCCAACATAACAATGTCACGTATGCTAAGATATATGTCATTATAGTAATTAAAGGGTGAAACATGTACCATAAATATTATGAATATTAACAACTTATATTTTTTTCTATAGATTGATAAGTGAGTTTTTGTTACCACCATCGAATATTCTCCCTCTCTCATACCAATAATTACGTGCCACTATGAAAGATATTGGAATAGAGTATCAAGCAATAAATGCTTGTCCCAATGATCATATTATTTATCATAAGGAACATGAATTTTCAATAAAATGCCCTAAATGTCATACAAGTAGATATCAAACAGATCAAATAACAAAAAATGTGCCTCACAAGGTTCTTTGTTACATCCCCATTATACCACATTTGCAAAGATTATTCAGGTGTAGTAGCTTGGCATAATTTATGGATTACCATGCATGCAATAGGAGTCAAGATGACATTATTTGAATGCCTGTGGATGGTTCTATATTTAAGGACATAGAGGAAAAGTGGTCGCACTTTATCGAAGAACCTCGAAATCTCAAGGTTTTAGTGGCAGCGGATGGTGTCAATCCATTTGGAGAGCTAAGATCTGTTTACTCTGTTTGGCCTATTTTTGTCATCAATAATAACATTCCTCCATGGATGTCAATAAAGAGGGAGCACATTATGTTGGCAATGATTGTTCCAGGTATTTGATCCTTTAATAGTTATATGATGATGAGGATGATGATGATGATGATGATGATGCCAATGACGACGATGATGAAGACGATGACAATGAAGGTGGTGGTGATGATGTCGATGACAATGATGATCATGGTGATGAGTTGAATGAAGAAGAAGATGAATGACATGAATGAAATTTACAGTTATGTGATCACTGCTTAATCTATTAAATGTTGATTTCTTGGTAGAAATGTGCAGTTATGCGATCAATGCTTAATCTAATTAATTTGTGATGTACCTTTTAATGTTTTTAATTCATATGGGATGCTTATGGTTTTTAATGTACTTACTATGCGTTTTTGAGTATATGTATAGTGAATTTTTTAGCTAACATAAGATAATTGAATTATATATGTAGGTACTTGGACTCCTTTCATGAGCATCCCACATAGTCTCATGGATCGACAGGTATAAGTTAAAACACCCTATAGAGATTAATGTATTTCACAATTTGCAAAATATCCCGCATTACTTTCTATCTCTCTCATTTGATGGAGTGTAGGTTTCAAAAAATAGGTATTTGTCAGATGTGTCTTCCTCGAGCGAAGAAAGTGAGTCATGTAGTATGTCTGAATTAGTAAGATCAACTAGAGGTCAAAAGACTAGAAGGAAATTCAATAAATGCATGAAAGTTTTCCTTGCTCAAGGGGGGTCATGTTCTTATGATGATGAGAGCAAAGGTGACATTGAGGTGCCCTCTAGGTACCAATATCTACAGAAACAATGGGTCCCCAAGGAACTTCCTCCAATAAACATTGATTTTAGTGTTAAAGGCAAGATATATCGCATTGCACCATTGTCAATACATGGTTTGGGCTTATTTTCCATGGATGGCATAAAGGTCTCTTACAAAAAAGTTGTCAAATTGATGGAGTATGTTGGACCTTGTTACGATTACAAAAGTTGGATGTGAATTGTTCAATATAAAAAAAGTATGTGTATGTATGCACTTTTGATAAATTATATTCGACAAAAATACAATGAGAAAAGTAAAAGGGTGGCTATATACATTGACAGAAGGCCAAAAGCATTAGGGAATATTGTAGGTTTTATAAATAGCACACGATCTCTGTCAACTATTAAGCAACCCAATTGCATATTTGAGGTGCGCAAGGGAAATCATGTATTTGTATGTGCGATAAAATCAATAAGTGCAAGGGAAGAGCTGATTATTGATTACAATTTGAATCACATAGATACAAATGATGTCACTATCATGGGGGTGTAGGTACATACTATATACCATTAAATAATTGAGTTTTCTTGCTAGCCACATTTAGAGACTCTCCTCACCATCCACCTCATCTCCATCATCATCTTCTAATGAAATTTATTAATGCAATTCTTTCTAATTATTGGCTAATTTTAAATAATAACACAGGGCCACAATATGGAGCAACCACGTAGAGGGGAAAATGATGATCCTGCATGCACTTCTTCCCAACAGGTAAACCTCTTTGTTATTGTACTACAAATTAGATAGAAGCAAAATGTTAAATAGTGTTTTTTTATTATATTCTTTTCATCACTGTTTCAGATTAATTCTAATAGTGTTAATAATATTGTTGTCACAGATAGGTGGTTAGTAGAGAAAGGGAAAGGAACCTACAGTCCCTAAAGAGGAGTCCTTTGACAAGGACCTACCTGTTGATTTTGCTACTTGTGATGACCTAGCCTTTGCAATTAAAAAATGCCTCCACAAAATTGGAAAAAGAGTGGCTGAATTGGTATCTATATTCCCTTCGACTACTGAGTCACAAAAGAGGGCAACTAAATTGATGCACCTATCCCAAAATTATAGAGTAAGTATTAATGTAATTTTTAATTATAACAAAAGTTCAATAATATTTTTTATGTTATACTAGTCTTTTATGTCATTAAAAAACAAGCGGATGCATTTCTTTTACATCTTTTTTTGTGTAATTTTGATCCTCACAGCCATGATGAGGGTACTATAGCGAGTTCAGGTAGATCGCATGTTGGACTATTTTTTTTACTCTCTAACAATATTGTCCATGCTAATCATTGCTTTTATTATGCTCTGACAATCTTATTTTTTAGCACGTGTCAATGATCATTTACTATTGCCGCCTCATACGATGGCAGGCTCAGATGTACTGCGTCTTGCAATGTCGGCAATGTGTAGCATGGCCATAGATGCCTTGGCACCACCTACTCATACACAAATTTTATTTTCTCTATCATTATATATATATATATATATATATATATATATATATATATATATATATATATATATATATATATATATATATATATATATATATATATATATATATATATATATATATATATATATATATATATATATATATATATATATATATATATATATATATATATATATATGTTTATTTCCCTTGAAGTATTCTTTCTTAGGTGCATTTCGTAATGGATTCAATTTATGCAATAGGAGATACATCACTTGATGGTGAATTTCCTGGATGTACTCATATTCCTAGTATGGGAATGGTGAAGGATTGCATATTGCTTGTGAGTGATGAAGAATGAGTTCCCTTGAAAATAGCAAAACTTCCAGGTACTTTAAAGATTGGACCTTTATTTTACTATACTATCGTATGTTAATTACACCTTGCATTCAATATGAGAAGCTTACATCTAATGTATTCTTATTTTATACTATTATATCCTTAGACTAATGATCCCATGATTATTTTGCAGGGAATGATGTTTTTTATGATAAACTTAGTGATGAGTGTTTGCGGATATTCGGGCCCACCGTCTCTATAGGGTGGAACATCATATCCGAACTAAAACCCCAATCCACTATTTTGATTTCATATCATTGCTAGGATAGTTATCATTACATCCATTTCTTAAACTATATTAAAGGTAATTTCACTTCATTTTTTAATCTAACACTATTTTTTTTTCTTAAAAAGTGGAAAACCCAAGATATAAAGTTAAAGGATGCTCTCGTACAGAGTATGAGAAACTTATTTGGACCTCGTGCAATTGAGAAGAGTAAGCTCCTTTAGAGAGTTGGGTTATGTTTGAGGTATATTAGGGACCAGTACAGGTGTACATTATCCAAAAACCTAAAGTACCAACATCCCCCTTGCATTCCTGACAAAGAGTGGGAAAAACTTATTCTGGATGCGAACGAGAAAAATGAAATAAAAAAAGGAAATACACCACCAGACAACAGAAGAAGGTATGTGATACTGTTAAGAATGTAATTGTGTACTACATACTCTTCATATTTATATGAACTAACCTATTTCAATCTCTTCATAGATTGCCTGACACATCAAAGGCAACAAAGGCAAGACTACAAAAGCATGGGCAACACAAGCTAGGCTCTAGCGGTTATTCCAAACTTGTTGCACGAGTTGTAAGTGTTAATATTGTCAGAATTAAATAAGGAAAAATACAATATGTAGATGGCTTTTAACACTAAAAATAATAATTTGATCTTTATAATATTTATTTATAATTTGCAATCTTTTTTGTTTTGATGAAACAATGAAATAAAATTTGACAATACCAAGCAAAAATGCAGGGCGCAGAGTTCAATAAAAGTCTCACATAAGAGGACAAGAGAATTGGCTTCTAGCAAGGCTATAAAGTTGTGGCAGAAAGAATAAGAAGTGCACAAGGTTCTACTAATGGATCCATTGTGGTAAGTAAGCTAAATATATGATATTTCAAATTTAATTATTTACCAATTACTTTATTTGATATTAAGTTCCAACATAAAGTGAGTAAATTTGTTTTAAGTAAGAAAACAATGATAACATGAATGCATATAAAATTGAAATGTAGCGTGCCGATTCTGGCCGTACACAACCTGTGCGTGATGATGACAATGAGGATGTGCATCAGAGTAATACAAGTAAACATCTTAAATTGATTGGTGTAGTAATACATATTTAATTTCAATTGGTGTTTGGATTAATGTAACAATTTGTATTGTAGCTGTAGAGAGTGTAGAGGTCACTGTTAATGAGCAGGTTGAGGTTGAGACCGAGGCCAGACAAATTGATCTCAATGTTGATGATGTGACTAGATCAAGTAAAGAGCTATATGATTATGGCCTTTAAAGTACTGAAATACTTTAAAATGTTTTAAATGTTTTTAATTATAATAAAATATTTTTAATTTAACCCCTTTATATGTTATTGCAGATGACCCCCCTTTGCATCAACAGAGAACTAGGCATGCATTGAGATCTAATGAGAGGGGAGATGATCATGATGATATCAATGCTCCTCTTAGCGATTACTTCTTAAAAACAAGAAATCAAAAGAAAAAAAAGAAAGGATTGTCATCTATGCACCTTAATTGATAATGACTGATTTTTATATGCCAATGAATTTAATTATGTGGTATTGAATGTTCATAAATTTTATAATGTGTTAATGAATGTTATCGTGTGATAATTAATGAATGTTATATTTTATTAACATGTTAATGAATTTTATTAACATGTTAATGAATTTTATTGTGTGGTAATTAATGAATGTTACATTTTATTAATGGATGAAATAATGAATGAATGTTGGATGTTAATGGGGAATTTAGAGTGATGTTAGGGGGGGTGGGGCCAAATGAGCTTCCACCTTCACGTGGTTGGCCCTGTTTAGTACAAAATAGAAAACTATTCACTAAACAAAGTGAAGCTCAATAAGGTTGTTCCTTATATGGGGTGTCAAGTGTAGCCTTTATCCCACTCTCAACATTGCAAGGCTTCAAGTGGTATTCTGAGATTGATTTCTCCATCTCCCATTGACATCTTGTCTTTCTCCTAAGAACTCTTACCGAGTTCTGATACATGGATGAGTAGAAGATGTCCCTTACAGGTTGCACATATATAATATGGTAGATCTAGGGAACAAATATACTACAACATAGAATGAGTCAACTCGAATATGTAGTTTCTTCATTCATAATGAAAATTCAAATTACAAGCCATATTTTAAATTTAAAATTCATATTCATCTTCATCATGATCATAGCCATCACGATCAACATTTGGTTCAACTTCATTTGAACCACACTCCATGCCAGGTACCATTAGGCATGGAGTGTGGTCATACCCATGTTACCATAATAATGAGTTATCCTATAAAATTATGAATAAAATACCTCATGTATCATATTTATAATACTACAGGTGCACCCGGGATTGGCCCAAACACCCAAGTTCCTACCAAAGGAACCCAAGTCGAATCCAAAGGAGAACAAAAGTAGAACCAGAACCTAGCCTCAAATAAAGAACCAGATAACTTAGCTTTTTTCTAATTTAAGTTTATTTCTGAATTCTACTCCAATTCCAACCTGATTATTCCATATTTTGTTTTCCAATTTTCCTTCTTCCTCACTCCAAATAAAATGTCTTTCCTTCTATGCCTCTATATCCAAATGAAGTGATGCATCCCTTTGAACATAGATCTCTTTTCTAAGAGACATGGCTTTCTATTTAAACTGTAAGCGCTGCTTTATACTTATTAATAAAGGTAATGATTATTAGTTATGTTGTTATTTCCTTTTACTAATTGTGTTATTTCAAGGATCACCACCCATGACTTGGTTAAGATGATGAATGTTGTCAATGCCTTTATTACCAAGGAATCACCACCTACCATTAATGAACATTAATGATCATTGTTTCCTAAGGGTAATCATTGTTTGTGTATGCTGATCACCCAAGTCTTTGGCTGTGATTTGCATGTTGTGAGGTTTATCAGAAGTGGGGGTATGACATGCTGGTTGGATTATAACATATTGACACTTACACCATGAAGAACACAAATGATTAAACATAATGAATGTGAAGCTTACATAGGTAAACAAAAATTTAACTCTAGAAATTATTCAATCTGGCCAATTCACCTGTACTAGAACTCAATGAATTTAGGATACATCAAATAGAAGAAAAGTTTCTTCAAGACCATGAATGATCAACAAAATTCCATGATTATATTGAAAAGATTCTACATCAAAAAACAAAACACTAATCTATATTATCATTAAGTGATAAAATATGTCTTTAAAGTTTAGAAGCATCACAAAAACTTTCAAGAAACATCGTACTATCCAAAAAAAAAAACCCTCCAAATGATTATGATTATGTTGATGTTGATGTCTATAATTTATGTCTAATGATTATGATGATGTTGATGTTGATGTCTATAATTTATTTCACTTACTAATGCTTGCCTAGATTGAATTTTGAATTGCCAGGCTGGAGAACGCTTTCAAAGTTTAGGGTCTGTTCTACATGATACTCTTAGTTACAGCTCAAATACAACTCAACATATTTTTGATGCTAGACAACCCACTATAGAAACTCATCCGCGGGTGAAATTTAATGTTGTGAATCTTGGCATTGTTAATGTTATTACTTTTCCTCACATTTTATATTTGTGAAAATGTTTCTTGGTACTATCTTCTTTTTCAATTCCTATATTTGCAGCTTTTTAGATCATTAACATAAGCATTACATGTCTTTGTTCAAAGTTTATTCTAACACTATATTATATCTTATTCTTATTACAATGTTCTTTGTTGTGGGGCAAGAGATCAATCTTCATTGTCTTCATTGTGGGGGACAATGAAGATTTATTTGACAACTAGCAGGTCTTCTTTAGTATCTTATAATAACATGCTAAACTGATAAAGGTGTTATCTGCATTTAATCTGCCAATTACTAAGAGATTAAGCATATTATTACTATGCTTAATGTTCCATTTAAATGAATTTAACACAAAAAACAAATTTACAAAACTGAGCCAATGGCATGTTTACAACAAAGGTCTCCAAACTAATTTCTTGCCCTTTCAATGGTTTCCAAGATGTGTTGAGGAGCTTACTCCTTGTTTAATGTTAAATGTTCCTGCACAATCCACTCATACAATAGTGAAATGCTATGTGGAAGGGAAGGTTGATAGTGTTCCTCGAGGGAAGGGGATTGTGAAAAACTTTTTATCATTGTATTGTGTATTTCCAATATGTTTGGATGCAGGGTAGACTAGGAGAATGAAGGATCACTCACTGATTGAATGATAACCTGGTTTTGAAGGGTCACTAGTTGAGGGGACAGTCAAGGTCCAGATGATTGGGCCATTGGAGGACCCTATTTATTTGTATTAATTGCTATTCAAATTGGATGCATGGATTTCTTGTGAATTATCGGCTGCTATGTATCCTGTAACTGCATCCATAAATTTGCATATACTTCTCTAGGGTTGTAAGCCACTTAGGGATCAAAGTAGAGAAAATAAATCAAAATAGTTCTTTGTCCTATTTCCTTTTAACAAAGTCTCAACTATCAATGATACAATACATTTGATGCCCTAAGCTATCAATACAAATGACACCTAGCTAGAAGCTCATGGGCTATCCATTTGATAACCACAGTCAACATTTCAAAAAAATGGATATAAAGCATGGGCTAGGGCATGACACCAGTAGAATGTGGTCATTTCAAAGAGCATCTCAGTAATATACAATGGCATCATTAAACATGCCAATAATATCAACAAATGTGAATCCAAACATTTCAAAACCAATGGCATGTTTACAACAAAGGTCTAATAGAACTCCCAAAAATTCTTAAACATACTTTATCTGATATGATGAATTATTAAACAATTAAGGTTGGAGTAGACATAGTTATCACACATTTCTTTGTGTGGTACAAGGAAGATTTGGCTAGGTCAAATATTCCTTCGTGCTAGTAGTCTACAAAATTAGACCTTTATTAACAATTCATCATATCAAATAAAGTATGTTTAAGAATTGTTGGGACTGGTCCTTTGGCGTGTATTAAACATAATAGAATTTTTAGCATATTATTATCATTCTATTTATTTGTTGTAAACATGCTATTGGTTCAATTTTGTAACTTCACTATTGTATGAGTGGATTGTGTAGGAACAATTAACATTAAACAAGGAGCAACTCCTCAACACATCTTGGAAACCATTGAATTCAATAATAAAGGAAACCTAACACCAACACTATTCCTTCCATTCACTTTTACCAAGAATAAAGCATTTAATCCATTCAACATTACATATAATCATTAGATAGTTATATTTCTTGACTGCGTAGAAGAACAATCACGACCAAAATGATCAAAAGTACTTTCACCCTTGCACAAGCTATTCCAAACTTCAAGTAAAATGAGAAATATGCTATATCAAATCATTCATATTCATAGTAACCATTCAAAGGATCATTTTGTCAATGAACCCTCTAACTGTACCCTATGGTAGAGAAAGGAAACCTATCAATAGAGAAAGGAAACATAGTAAAACCAGTCTATGCCGCTGTTTGTGAGGGTACAATCATGATAAGTGCCTCTCAAACCTCTCCAAACATGTAGGATTATCTTTAAATACTTTATTGATCTCTTCTAAACATTAACCAAATCAAACCTACATTTGAATCCATACATAATAACCCAAAATGAAGGGTTTTATATCCTTTAATGAATCTCAGTCATTGGTAATGCATGGACAGTCAAACTAGTAGTCTCCAAAGCATTCAATAACTAATATCAATAAACATGAATCCAAACATTTCAAAACAGTGAATTGATATCCTTGAGCACAAGCACCAATAACATCAAATAATGAAGATAAAGCATGGGCTAGGGCACGACACTAGTATAATGCGATCATTTCAGTGAGCATTCATGATCAAATAAAATGTGATGTATTTGAAATTTGCGGTCAAATATGATGCCAGAGGCTCGAAAGATGAAGAAATCATATACCTTCTCTCGTGCTCAGCTTTCACTCCTTTTTCTCCTACTCCTTTTCTATATGCAATCAAAATAAAAATGATTTGGCCATTCACTTCTTCTTTTTTTCATCTATACCATATAATATGCAATGCATTTGAAATTTGTGATCAAATATAATGCCAGAGGCTCAAAAGACATTGCTTGTCAAAGATACCAATCAAAAATGAAGAAATCACATACCTTCTCTCGCGCTCAGCTTTCACGAAGTAAGATTTGATAGCCAAATCTTCCTTGTACCACACAAAGAACATGCCATTGGTTCAGTTTTGTAAATTTTTTTTTTTGTGTAATTAGTAATTGGAAGATTAAATGCATGTTATTATCATATTAGATAAAGTATGTTTATCAGTTTAGCATGTTATTATCATATCAGATAAAGTATGTTTAAGAATTGTTGGGACTAGTCCTTTGGTGTGTATTAAACAGAATATAATTTTTAGCATATTATTATCATTCTATTTCTTTGTTCTAAACATGCCATTGGTTTAGTTTTGTAAATTTGTTTCTTGTATTAAATACATTTTTCATGAGGAGGGGTCTTCTTCTGAGGAGATTGATGAAGATTGTGCACCTCAAAAACCAATTTGTAAGGTACCAATCATGTTTTCTATTCACTTATATTTTTGGATTGGTAAATCTCCTTAGTTTCAAGTCCTTTCTTTTGATTACTATGGGTGAGATATATATCTTACATTTAACATTCAACTTCTTTACATTTTAGAACATGTAGTGTGTTTTTTGAGGATTTTACCAAATCAACTTTTAACATAAAATGAAAACACCAAACTGATATCTTGACCTTTCAACTTGACAAAATATTTGCATTTGATCAATAACGACAAGCAACTGAATGATAAATCCACATACCTATATCTTTGTAAAATACCTAGAACATAAAAAAGATGGCTAAGTGGCTGCCGCCATGAGTTTTATCTATTGAAAAAAAGCACCAAAAAAAATCGAATAGAAAACATGATTGGTCATTTCAGAGAGCATTCATGATTAAATAAAATGCAATGCATTTGAAATTTGTAGTTGAATATGATGCCAGAGGCTCGAAAGATGTTTCCCATCAAAGATACCAATCAAAGATGAAGAAATTACATACCTTCTCTCACACTCAATCAACTTTCACCCGCTCATTTTCTTTGCAATCGAAATAAAAATGATTTGGTCATTTCAAAATAGTGAATCAATATCCTTGAGCACAAGCACCAATAACATCAACTATTTTGATCTGCGGGTACCCTAATGTTGGCAAGAGTTGTTTTATTAATAAGATTACTCTGCAAGCTTGAAGAAGCGGTATATTTTTGCAAATGAAGAGTGGAAAGATGATGATATTCCTGAGATCATGGATGGACATAATGTTGCAAACTTTATTGATCCAAACATCTTGCAGAGGCTTCAAGAGCTGGAGAGGGAAGAAGGGCTTAGGATGGCAGCTGAAGGTGATGAGGATGATGTGATGGGGGAAGTGGAGTTGAATCCTAATGAAAAGGAAGCTCTGGCTACAATTAGGAAGAAGAATAAGATGCTTATCATTGAACATAGATTGAAGAAGAGTACTACAAAGAGTAGGCCTACCGTACCAAGGAAGTTTGACAAGATCAAGGAATATGACTTAAATATAATGGGAAGACATCTTTCTAGCCTGGGCCTGGATCCTTCGATAATTGGGGTAGGATCCAGACCCAGGCTAGAAAGATGTCTTCTTTTATGTTTTAGATAGGCTCTACTACTGCAACAACTACAGACTGTGATGTAGATATCACAACAACTGAGAAACATAAATGTAGGCATCATGGTCACAATTTTTTATGTTGTGTCTCCAAAAAATTGTGACCATGACGCCTACATTTATGTTTCTCAATTGTTATGTCCTAGGACCCCTTATGACCCTTTACGACCCTTTAAGATCCCTAAGAATACATCTTAGAGGTCTTAAAATGTCGTAAAGGGTCATAAGAGGCTCCTAGGAGGGGCTAGATGAGCTTCCACCTTCACGTGGTTGGCCCTGTTAAGTAGAGAATGTTAAACTATTATTGAAACAAAGAGAAGCTCAATAATTTAAGGTCTTAGTCCACAGAGATGCTGAAAAAATGACGAGAATCAATGATGGAGAGTTTTTAGATTTTGAGAAGACATATATGCAGTAGAGGCCAGAAGGGATTTTTGTGGAGATTTGCTAGATTTGGAGGTTTTCTAGAGTGGCTATATACATACGAGGGTTTCTAGATTGAGTACCAGTGTAGAGATGATGATTTAGTAACCTACATCTATCAAACCTTCACAAATATCCCTTCTTTGGCCTCCACTCATACCTCTTCTCAGAATCTATAAACTTTGGATACTATTCCTCATCCATGCACGAAATGTGCTATTGATCATATAAAATTACTTCAAGCCTCCAATATTGATGAGTTGCACAAGTGTAAAATGTTTTTGTGAGATTGGGATCAATTATATTCGATACTATGTAGTGTACATAAAGGTAAGGCGGTGATTATTCTCGATGATCGACAGGTATAAGTCTTCCAGGCCTTACCCAGTAGCTAGGACTAAAGATAACAGAGTTCAAGAGACCATCATAGTTGGTCTCTTTCTTTGGTCTATATAATTGACAAAATGTTTTACCTTTCATTAGCTCATCAAACGTGGGGATTTGAAAGAATTTAATAGAATATTTCATGTATAATGTACATTATTTTAGTTTGACACTGAACGAATTTATATACTTTGCACACTTTTATAAATTTGTGCAATGTCAACTTAAATAATATACATCATCATGAAAATATTCTATTAAATTCTTTCAAATCCCCAGATTTTATGAGCTAATTAAAGGTAAGACATTTTGTCAATAATATAGACTGGAGAAAGAGAGAACCTATGATGGTCTCTTGAGCTTTGTTATATTTAATGTGCATGTTCATCAATTTTTTGACACCAATGAAAACATTTTTGACAGTGTTGCTATACCTCCGACGGAGATACTGTCGGATATTTACTACTTTTTAATAAAGCATTGCGACAAGAATTCTATACCACCGATGGGTATACCTATCACAAAATCACTACAATGCGGTTGCTCTTTCGACAGGTAAAATGTTGAAGAAGACTTATTTTTGACAGATAGTTGCGACAGGAATGCTATACCACTGACAGGTTTACCTGTCAAATGGTGAGTGTCGATCTATCGTTATTTTGACTAATACAATGTTGGAGAAAACATTGTTTGGATAGATTGTTCTGATAGGCATGCTAAATCTCCAATGAGTATTACTATTGAAGAATCATTGCATTGGTGTCGCTATTCTGACAATTAGGTCTGACAGGATGGTCACATGATTTGTCAGAGTTCTGATAGGTCTACCGTAGGAAATTCAATTCGAATTCTAGTAATCATGTGCTAGATTTTGACGAAATCAATTGTCGAAAGATTGACGGTTAGCACTTCTGTCACAATTTCTAAAGCAAAAATGCTGATGGACACAAATGTCAAAATTGCGACAAATAGGCATTGCAAATCTAACAAATGGCCGTTAGAATTTGGCCTCAAATGTACTAGTGTCTGATCAACCTCAAGCTATTAAAATTTCTCTTCGAGGAACTTGGCTCTGATACCAATTGTTAGGAATAGTCCCAAGAGATAACTTAGAGGGAGGGGGAGTGAATCAGTTATCTACAAAATTCAATTCTTTATCCAATTAATTATAGAAGAACATTAAGCATATACATAATAAGATAACACTTAACACAACACCACAATTTTGGTTACGGGGAAACCAAAATAGGTAAGAACCCTAGTGGGAATTAGCACCCACTATGAATTGCACTAGAGTATAATGATCCTTGTTAGAAGATCTTACAACCCTGTTAGGAGTTTATCTTTATAATGCATGAAGTAAAGTGACTTGGTCAAAGGCCAAACCCTATTAGGAGTCTTTTATAATTAACTTTGTTAAAGGTGAGGACACACTGTCTAGGAGCACACTACTCAAAAGGTGAAGGCTACAACCTTCTATATAACAGATATACACTATATCCAGATCTTGGTGAACTGGAATGTAGACTTTTTGTCTTGATTAGTTCCAATGAATAACATATACTCTCTTCTTCTTCACATAGATCTTCAAATGATGACTGTCTCAATATATTTGCATCTTCTGCTCTGCTCTCACAATCACAATCCCACTTAGCAATCTCAACTGACTGGTTATAAGTATCTTTCTCCAAATGATATAATCAAGTCAGCCTATTAGAAATTCCTTGAAGTCATAATAGAGAAATAATATAACTCTTCAATAAAATCTCCAATGACTATACTAAGCATGCAATGCAAAATAGGACTACGCAACTCAATATGAGTAGACACGTTGCTTCACACAGTCGGCTCCACCAAATTAACTGAAACTTTATTCTCATACTGAAATATGTTATGCACTCTTAAAATTTTTTTCTTAACTCATCACCAAACACAAAACCAAACACACATATCAAAATGTTAGGCACAACTACTAAAACAATATAAACATTATCGACTCCATCAGATAAACTCAAGAAATTGTAACTGACAAATAGAAACAACATAACTCAACTTCAAATGCACCACTGACTCTACATCCATGAACATAGAGATCATAAACATGTATACAACATAAATATAAACGTGCAAGGCTCCATCATAACCATACTAAAAATCTCATACAGAACTCTGCCTGTAACATTGTTAGGAACACTACTGATACAAACAACTACACAATTGTTTGCACTTAGAATCAACCTCTGTGTCTATGATATCATGCTAATAAAATATATAAGAAACATATGCTCAAGGCTCTCTCCATAAGACTTTAATGCATACTGCTTACCATATGTTGTCATCAATGATAAACATACAATCAACACTGGCTTGTTGGCAAATCTCCAACAGGTTGATCATTCTGATTGTGCATACTACACTACCAATTGCAATAGTTATTTGATTGAGAACCACCACTATTACCATAGAAGAATTTCTTGTTCTGCTGATGTTGATTACCTTTCAAAAAGGTAGAAGTATTATGTAATGCCCCCACCAGGGAACCCAGGAGATATTAACCTAAAACATGTTACTAAGTTTGCAGAATAATTTTTTTTCTTAAATGTTTACAAACAATGATGAATAAACAAGTAGAAGTAAAACATAAAGTCCATAAGGACATAAACATACATCATAAATATAATCTCCAAAGGTAGATTACACATCTCAATGGTTCCTTAACATAGAAACTACAGATACAATAACAGCTAAGAATTGCATAATACATCATAAGTTACATCTGAATAATAATATGCACATACTCATGTCAAACATCCACTGCACATGTCATAGGGTATGTGATTACAATAAAATTACAATTACAAAAGAGAAATGTAAGATCAAGAATAAAACTCCAAGAAGATAGGAAAGGAAGTAATTGCAACCAGGATCATCCAACACTAGTACAAGGATGTTGGAGTCTCAAATGGTAAAAGAATCACTACCACCCGACCTCGTGGAAACCTGTGGTTCCAATCCCACTGTGTTGAGGAGATAACATCAAATTCCAAATGGATGACAATACCAAACAATCAAGTAGACCAAGCAAGGATCTTGTAAACTCCTATCTCAAGGTACAACTCATAAGTACAAGGTACACATAATAATCCCAGAGGTAACCAACACATGTAGGTAACCTAGAATGAAATTAGAGAAGTGTTAGAATAATTGAGAGGGGGGGGGGGGGTGAATTAGTTAGATCAGTGATCCTATAGTCCCAAATCTTAAGATATAACTTTCAAAATAATTTCAACAAATTATGTAGCTCGGTAACATAAACTCTTAAACTGTCTGTGCCTTTACTGATTACCAATTTTAACTCACAATGATTATTGACCAAATCAAATATGCAGTATGTAAAGTATGACGATAAAGTAATCATCATAGAAACACATAACACAATGATTTAACGTGGAAACCTTGTTAAGGGAAAAACCACCTAGGACCGGCAACCCAAAATAATTTTCACTCTTCTGAATTGAGCTCGGTGAAGAGCCAACCCTGTTAAAGGTTACAAACACACTATTAGGTGTGACCTTGTTAGAAGATTTAAGACTAACAGTTATCCATTCACTATAGGGTCGATAGGATAACAATGTACATTCATTGAACGACATAGGGGCATAACATAAGATGGTTAAATCCACCTTGTTAAGAGATTTTTCTATATCAATGGTTAAACTAAAATAGTAGTTGATCTGATTACAATACAACTTAACTTGAAAATGTTCAGATCTATTCTAATCCCATACAAATCCTCTGATCAATATATCAATTTACTTCCTCAACTTACTTTCACTCGATAATAGCTCTCTGACGCTCGGTATTGTTCTGCATTTTATTTCTCCTTTAACCAGTCTGATCAGGCATGCATGAAACTATATTCATGTGAAATCTTAGCAGTCTTCTTTCTTCCAACATGTTTCAATAATGAAACTCATATCTCTTATATAGACAGATAAACTATTTTCATATCATCCATCAGATTTTTTTTCGCTTAATCTCCTTCATAGATTTTGCCTCTTAAACCTTCCTTGGCGGTTGTGTCAATAACACATTTCAATTCCATCCTTTAGATCTTCTCTAAATTTTGTTAGTCATGGATCTTATAACAATCTTTATCCTCAATCTCAAAATCATAACAATTTAGCTCGGTTAATACTGTCACTCGGTATACACTACACTAGCTCGGTGTATACTGAAGTGCTTCATTTACCGACCACATTTCCTTGTAAAATTTTGCTTCCTCCTTCATAATAGATTAGTGCAACATAATAAAGTCAACAATATGAAGTCATAGACTCATCAATAAGTTACCCAAAGTATTCCTTATCCTCATCTGTCATATCCATGTTTCTCTATGTAGATATCTCAATTCTTCATCTCTTCTCTCCTCTTTACAAATGTTTAGATGTTTGTAACTAACATGATAAGTACTGTCAAGCTAGTTGACATCAATGACAACATAATGACTGATTTAATTATCTTGCATATCATTTC
Organism: Chamaecyparis obtusa; assembly: GCA_027943335.1. Taxonomy (NCBI): domain Eukaryota; kingdom Viridiplantae; phylum Streptophyta; class Pinopsida; order Cupressales; family Cupressaceae; genus Chamaecyparis; species Chamaecyparis obtusa. The sequence continues at coordinate 405,209 of BSBK01000522.1, read as the reverse complement.
AGTACTCAGTGATCTTTAATCACTCATCTTCAAGTAATTCATGTATTTAATCAGTTGTAGTTCATCAAGAAGTACCATCACATGAGTCAACTCTAAGGTCACCTAGTAGCCTCACTAGACTCTAACCCCTAATGACTCTATGTGGATCATGAGTCCTCTCATGTAGACAAGGAACAATTAACTATGCCAAACTCACTATCACTACTGGATGGGAAAGCATCTTCTCCCAATCCCAACCTTAGCCTATACTAGCACTCAAGGCATGGGCGATGAACCATTATCTTATTAATTCATTTTAATCCCCAGTTAATTTAATGTTATCACTTGATTAAGTAACCTACTAATGATACCCAGGTAGCCACTTCTAGGCTATGGCACCTTGAAAGTAAGCCACTTCCCTTCTAACACCTAGATAACCTACCATAGGTTTACCAATCTCAAATCATGACTCTAAGTCAACAAAGTCTCATAAAGCTCAACAACTAGTTCCAAGAAGAGATAGGAACACAAATATACAAAATCCATCATAATATAAATCTCTACAAAGGTCGGGTTTCATTAATCAATTCCATTCAAGAATGCAGAGCAACCAAATAGAAAACAGTAATGTTTAATCCCGCCTCTGGTAACAGTCCTACTGGGCTAACATACTAAATCCCTCTAAACCCCAAATCACACAAGGCAATAAAAGACAATAATAGAATTTAATTTAGTAAACTAATTTGTAAATTCCATCATGAAAATTAATTTATCCAATAATTACTAATAGATTATAATTATACAAAAGACAATTAAATTCTAACCCTACAAATCAATTTATAACATCCACAAAATTAATTAATTCTAGGCATTAAAATTACTAACTCAATATAATTTTATAGTCTAAAATATACCAAAACTGATTTAATTCACAATAGCAAATGCAATATAAAAATCACTAAAATTCAGCTAGTGGACTCATTTAATCAATAAATAATTTCGCATAAAAAAATCTATTTAACCATGCAAAATAAAACATAATTTATTTCCCAAAAGGAAAGAGAAAGAGGCATTCATAAAACTATCTTCCATCATCATAATTTCTCAAAAGCAAAAAAAACTACCAACTTCATAGTTTAATAATTTTAGAATAAATCTAATTATTTTAATTTCGATATATGCATGTATATTAATCAACATATACATATATAACTGAATAGTTGTAAAATGGATTCACCCCTATTCAAATGTAAAGGGGGAAATATGAGACCTATTCTCAAACCCAAATTCCCTAAATAAGAGATCCAATTTGATCAACCAAAAAGGTTAATGCACAATCAAATCAATTTATGGAAAAGAGTAGAGAAAGAGAGTAAATCCAATATTTCCCTATGGAGGAGGATATTATGTTTAGAATATAAAATAATTGAAATACAAGTACTAACCTCAAATTAGGGTAGATCTAGAAAATGTTGAATTCTAATGTCTGTGTACACTTTCAGGAAAATCTAAAACCTTTCCTAGACTGGAAATGTCGAGACAGAGAAAACCCAGAAATATTTCCTCAAGATGGCTTAGCTCAAGTTTGACCTTCACAAAAGGTCAAATACCACATTCTTTATTTGAAGTTCGATTCGAATTCTATTCATAAATCTCAAAAGTTTGTCAAAAAGGGTATCCAAATTCACTCTCAGATCTGAAACTCCGCACCTGTACCTACAATAAAATGGGGGTTTTTGTTGTATGGGGGGTTTGCCTTGGTCAAACCCCAGTTTAGGAATTAACCTTGAAATTGAATTGAAATGTAGTATGCATAAACAAAATAATTGGAACAAATCACCTTGCTTATGTTGAAGTCCTTGTAGAGGATTTGAATCGTCAAATCCACAAGTAGGAATGCTTCGATGGATGTAGGATGTCTCTAATCAATGGTATTTGATCTTCAACACCAATCTTGACTTGATCTTTGCATATGAGAAGGCTTGAATGAATGGAGAAGGATGGATCATCAAAGGGGGCTCCAAAGAGATTGAATCCTTCAATAGCTAAAAATATATCACCTTGATGAATGGATGCTTGAACACTTGAATGCTTGAAGACTTGCTTGCACTTGAGAGCTCTAGATGCTAGATTGCAAAACTTGATTATGAGATATGAAAACTTGATGTGAAAATGAGAGAGGAAGGCCTCCTTTTATAGTGATCTAGGGCACACTCCTCTAGATGGGCCACCTTGGAGAATTAAATCCCAATTAGGTCCTCACCTTTAGAAACTATACATAGATTAAATGCAATTAAAGGATTTACCATCCTAAAACTCGAAATGGCTGACCCGAAAGCGGGAAAATAAATCTCTCGAAAGCCTGAAGCCTGAAGATTCTGGAATTTGGAATTTTGAAAGAAGGGGTCAAAGTTGAGATTAACCTTGACCTAGTTAGGGTTGACCTCGACCCTGACCTTGGTCCCAGGTTGACTCAGAACCAAGTCAGGAGGTCTCGGGGATTCCCAGAAACTTAGAACTGATGCTAGAATAGAACAAAATGTTAGTGATAGACATAAAATCCTATGATTATCGTGATGAAGGCTAGGAGGATCCATTTCTAGATCCTTCCTAGAAATAGATCTATGAAAGAGGGAAATTCAGGAGAATCCTTAAGATCCTAACCCTAATTTCACCTAGAATGAAGTAGAAAAGAAGTGGAAAGCGGGGAGAAAATCCAAATACATGCAAAGACCCAATCAAGGTGCTTAACATGACCCCAAACCACCTACTCGGAGGGATAAATGCTCTTATCATGGAAGTGCTTCCATTTTAAGATGATACATTAAGCCCCCACTTTAGCAAGAGTATGGACTCAATGCAAACTCTTGGTAAAGGAGATCAGAATAACAAGATAATCTTATCATAATCCAAGGGACAAAGAGAAACCTTAAGCCCCCAAGGACTCAAGTCTTTGTTGAATCCTAAATCACAATAAGAGAAACATCTCTAGAGAGAGAACGAAGGTGTGATTACCTCACCCAATGAGAACTTATGTCCCATTGTGAACCACACAGGAAAATGGTGCAACTGGAAAGATGGAATTGAACCGCCTAGTGAATGTGACTACTCACTAGTTAACCCATCAAGGATTTATCTTGAGGAATATTCTATTCCATAAGAATAAAACCAAAAATAAAAGAGATCCAATCTTAAGGAAACTTCTGACCTTAAGGGATCAAAATATATGTGTGTTTGAAATTGGAGGGATCAAGACATCTGAAAATATAAGCTTGTGCTTTAAGGATTAGTTACTAATCCAAAAAGGGAAAAGAAGTATCTTGAAAAATATGTGCGTATTGAAAAGTCCGTGTGTGCAATAGGTGAGCAGAGTGTATGCCCCCATGTTAAAGTCATTGCTAACACTTTAATAGGAGCAATGGCTTTAACGGAAACATAAACAACTCCACTGATTACGTTTCCACATTGAGATTCCCCTAGACGAAGACAAATCAAGGGAAATATCACAAAAACATATAGAGAACACGGAAGGGATCTACCTACCATGGGGTTAGTATGATCGTAAGATTATATATATATATATATATATATATATATATATATATATATATGATATTATTGCAAATGAATTGACATCATTCCCCAAAGAAAGTAGAACTACAATCACAAAGGAGGAAAGATCACATAAGATATACAAAGGAGAATCTTTTCAGACCATGACATGGAGACCAAAAAGAATTAATGCTACCATATCTTGAATCCAAGTAGATTATACAAGGAAACATTTACGAACAATAGCACAATTATGACATAACATTGAACAATGCATAGAAGAATAGAAATACATATAGAAGAATTTGAACAATAGTTTCAATTCCTTTATCACCTTGCACCTACTGAGTAACAAGGATCATATAAAAGAATCTAACAATAGTTAGCAATCACATTACAGGAGAAGCACAGTACAACAGGCAAACACACAACAAAGCTACCATGAAGGACAAGCTGGTCAAGTGTGCTGCCTACTTTCCCCATCTTGTTGTATATCATTTAGGGAAGGTGGGTAACTCGCAAGAGGGACTATATCCAATATAGTAGGAATGATAGCCAGTTCCAAAGAAGGATCCTCTTGAGAATCATTGTGTTCGACACTAGGTGTAAGAGTTAATTGTGATGAAAGCATATTAGGTAAATTAGTGTCAATGTCAATAGTTTCATATTCATCATTAACATCATCAGTATCATTGAGAGTATCTTCTTCATCCAAATTAATCAAAATAAGATCTAAGATATGAATAGAATCATCATAATCATGCATGTGAACATCATTATTAGTAACAACATCTTCTAATACATTATGCATAGGTTTATCTGAAGAAGATAGAGATCTTTTAGCTTTAGCATGAGCACAACACTTTTTACGACATTCATTAGCAGAGCGATTACATTTTGATTTATTTGAAATAGGTTGAGAACTAGGAGGAACAATCATAGGATCCTTCACAGGTTCTTTAGAATTATTATCCAAAGGAGAAACAATCACAAGATCTTTGATAGGTTTAGTAGGAGGAACTTGATTAACAAAACTAGAAGCCATAGTTAAAGGAGGTATTGAAGGTGTAGGTAAAAGACCATGATTAAGATCCATAGGAGGTGAAATTAATTCAAGGATTTTATGATGTTTATAAGCTTGATATGATCGAAAAAGATTATTAGGTCTAGGAGGACATGAATTAGGTAAGGAAGGCCAAAAGAAATCTAAAGCAGCACAATCTCTAGGCCTAGAAGGTTGATATAGACTATGATTGATCATCTTCACTTCACCATCATGAATGAACTTAAGACACTTATGGATAGGTGAAGCAACAACATGTATATTATTCAACTAAGGCAAACCTGAATTAAGTTGAAATTGATCAGAAGTAGGAACCACAACGAAGGTCATGTTCATAATTTTTCCAAAAAGTTCAACTGGAAAGGTAATAGAACCAAATGAGGGATAAAGAAAACCATTGCAAGTTTGAATCCACACATCCGATGTATCATAGATGTAACATTGTAAGCTTTTCATAAAAAGATTTTCTTCAGTGATAACACTGACTAAGGAGGTAGGATCAACGAGACAACCACGAGTAGGTATCTGAGCAATCCTAGCAACAATGTAAAGGGGACCATTAGGAGCTTTAATAATCTCAGAGTCATCAAAGGTAATCAAAAGTTCCTAAGGTCTTTTATTCTTAAATTGTTGTTGAGGTTTAGGTTGAGGTTTCATTTTAGGTTTAGGTTTTGGTCGATGTTGAGATTTAACTTGAGGTTAAATCGGAGTTTGAATTTGAGGTTGAGGGTGAGGTGGAGATATAGACTGATCAACATGCTCCACTTGATTAACAACATGACTGAGATCATCCATCTTTGAATCATACACAATTTCCATAGTAGATGGTTGAGCAATAGTATTAGTATCATGTGTAGGTAAAGGATTTGTATAGATTTGAAGGTTCTGATTAGGAGGAGAGATAGATTGATTCCCACTACTATCTAGATTGTCAATAGATAAAACCTTAGAATCGATAAGATCTTGAACCTTATGTTTTAAAGAATAACATCTCTTAGTATCATGACCATTCTGACGATGATATTGACAAAAAGCATTTTGATCAAAAGATTTAGATGTGATTGTAGTGGGTAAAAGAGGTAAAATAGGAGGTAAAGTAATCATATTAGCAGCTAACAACCTATTCATAATAGCATGTAAAATTTCACAAAGAGGAGTAAATGCATGATTTAATCAAAAAGCAGTGGATGCAAAAGTGGCATTCTGAGATGCAACAACAACCTGATCAGAAACTGCATTCACTTGTTTGTTTATCTTGACATAATTATTAAATTTTTGAAACTTGTTTGGGTTAGGAGTAGCATCACTCTTATCAACTGGAACAGGAGCCATTGGAGTGGTGCTCTCAAATTGATTCACTTGTAATTGATAATGATGAAGCACTGCATAAAGTTGTTGAAAAGAGGTAAATTCAGTAAGCATAATCTTATCTCTAATATCCTTTTGCAAATTTGAAATAAACATACATTGAATATCAATATCAGGAACATGATAGGAAATATGAGCATGCAAATGCTTAAATCTACCAATGAATTCAGTCAATTTTTCTTTAGCACTTTGTTTACAATGCATTAAATCAGTCAACGACACTTGCGGGCCAATATTATTTTGAAATTATTGAATAAAGGCATTAGAAAGTTGTGGAAAAGAATCAATTGAATAAGGAGGCAAGGAAAAATACCATTTTAAGGCCTTGTCACGAAAGGTTCTAGCAAACAGATTGGCTAAAATCCTATGGTCATGAGCATAATCACTACAAAGGATTTGGAATGTTTTAACATGATGAATAGGATCTCCTTTTCCATTATAATTCTGAAGATGAGGCATCTCACCTTGTTGAGTAACATGAGTATGAATAATATCCTAGGACAAGGGACTTCCCATGTCACATGTAGGAATACTGTCCTTATTTTGAGTTAAGGAAGCAAGTTGTTGTTGTAAGGATGACACAGTTTGAGCCAAAATGATAATGGTTGAATCATTAGAGGAAATAGGAGGAGTAGCAACATTAGAAACACTAGGTAAAGTGTAAGAAGTTGTAGGAATAGAGGACACAACTGGAGGAACACTAGGAACTATAGTTGGAAGCGGATTGGAATAAGTAAAAGGAACATTATGATATGAAGGTTGTGATGTAGGAAGGGACACAAGAGGAACACTCATAGGAACAGAGGGAACCGTCACATTCACCAAAGAAGGAGTATAGATAGGAATACTAGGTAAAGGATTAGAAGGAGGGTCAATACTAGTGATAGGAGGAGTTAACCCTAAATCTTGAGCTTCTTGAGCTAAAGGTTTAACATTATAATGCATAAGATGAGTAATACCATGCAAGAGGTTAACACCTTGATCACTATCATGGAGAACTTTCTTAAGAGCCTCTATAGCTTGAATGGAATCTTGATTATGGTTTTCTTGAAGAAGCCAATTACCCATTTTATCAAGTTTAGTGGAAAGTTTTTGGACTTGTTCAGGAGGAACTCTTAAAGCGTCATCCTCATCATGAGATGAGTAAGAAGAGTTTTGCTCCATAGCAGGATTGGAATCATGAAGAATCAAGTTATCATTGGGGATCCTAAGGAAAGGAGAAGAAGATTCAGGATCAAAGGCACCCATGAGTCTATGACTTCTTCTAACCAGAATGTTATAAGTAGGACTAGTGGTAGTAAAGCTCATAAACCAATGTAATGCAAATGAACTAAACTAGAACACATAAAGCATGAATATGAAATCTAATTAGCATGCAAGATCAATCACAAAGGAAAAATCTAATACTAACAAGATAAAAGGAAAGCACAATAAGGCATCCAATTCCACAAAAGAAAAGAGAGTAAGTATGTCGGGTTCACCAAAATGAATAGTTGTAAAAGGGATTCACCCCTATTCAAATGTAAAGGGGGAAATATGAGACCTATTCTCAAACCCAAATTCCCCAAAGAATAGATTCGATTTGATCAACCAAAAAGGTTAATGCACAATTGAATCAATTTATGGAAAAGAGTAGAGAAAGAGAGTAAATCCAATATTTCCCTATGGAGGAGGATATTATGTTTAGAATATAAAATAATTGAAATACAAGTACTAACCTCAAATTAGGGTAGATCTAGAAAATGTTGAATTCTGATGTCTGTGTACACTTTTGGGAAAATCTAAAACTTGTCCTGGACTGGAAATGCCGAGATAGAGAAAACTCAGAAATCTTTCCTCAAGATGGCTCAGCTCGAGTTTGACCCTCATAAAAGGTCAAATACCACATTCTTTATTTGAAGTCTGATTCGAATTCTGTTCGCAAATCCTGAAAGTTTGCCGAAAAGGGTATCCAAATTTGCTCTCAGATTCGAAACTCCGCACCTGTACCTATAAGAAAATGAGGTTTTTTTTTTTTTTTTTGTATGGGGGGTTTGCCTTGGTCAAACCCCAGTTTAGGAATTAACCTTGAAATTGAATTGAAATGTAGTATGTGTAAACAAAATAATTGGAACAAATCACCTTGCTTATGTTGAAGTCCTTGTAGAGGATTCAAATCCTCAAATCCACAAGTAGGAATGCTTCAATGGATGTAGGATGTCTCCAAGCAATGGTATTTGATCTTCAACACCAATCTTGACTTGATCTTGGCATATGAGAAGGCTTGAATGAATGGAGAAGGATGGATCATCAAAGGGGGCTCCAAAGAGATTGAATCCTTCAATAGCTAACAATGGATCTCCTTGATGAATGGATGCTTGAACACTTGAATTCTTGAAGACTTTCTTGCACTTGAGAGCTCTAGATGCTAGATTGCAAAACTTGATTATGAGATATGAAAATTTGATGTGAAAATGAGAGAGGAAGGCCTCCTTTTATAGTGATCTAGGGCACACTCCTCTAGATGGGCCACCTTGGAGAATTAAATCCCAATTAGGTCCTCACCTTTAGAAAATATACTTAGATTAAATGCAATTAAAGGATTTACCATCCCAAAACTCGAAATGGCCGACCCGAAAGTGGAAAAATAAATCTCCCAAAAGCCCAAAGCTCGGAGATTCTAGAATTTGGAATTTTGAAAGAAGGGGTCAAAGTTAAGATTGACCCTGACCTAGTCAGGGTTGACCTCGACCCTGACCTAGTCAGGTTCTAACTCGATCCTGACCCTAGTCCCAGGTTGACTCAGAACCAAGTCAGGAGGTCCCGAGGATGCCCAGAAACCAAGAACTGATGCCAGAATAGAACAGAATGTCAGTGATAGACATAAAATCCTATGATTATCATGATGAAGGCTAGGAGGATCCATTTCTAAATCCTTCCTAGAAATAGAGCTATGAAAGAGGGAAATTTAGGAGAATCCTTAAGATCGTAACCCTAATTTCACCTAGAATGAAGTAGAAAAGAAGTGGAAAGCGGGGAGAAAAGCCAAATACATGCAAAGACCCAATCAAGGTGCTTAACATGACCCCAAACCACCTACTCAGAGGGCTAAATGCTCTTATCATGGAAGTGCTTCCATTTTAAGACGATACAATAACAAAATAACATATATAAAAGAAAACCTTATTTAATAAATTTTTTTTACATAACAAAACAAACAGTATTTACTTTTTTTTGTAAAAAACAAAATAAATTAAAAAGAAGTAATTTCATATTTTTTAAAAAATAATGTTACAAAGGAGGTGGAACAGGCATGTCGTGCAGTCCCAAGGATTGCACATGATAGTCCTTTGGGTTGTCGTGGCAGTCCCAATAACTACTCACGGAAAGTCCCAATGGGTTGTCGTGGCAGTCCCCCCAAGGACTGTGCATGACAGTCTCTTTGGGTTGTCGTGATAGTCCTTAGGGACTACGCACAACAGTCCATGGGGACCTGTGCATGGGACTGTGCACAGCCCCTTGGGGCTGCCAAGTGGTGCTAGGGGGGTTGGGTTAAGCCCGCCTCCCCACTTTTAAATTTTTTTTTTTGTTAAATGTAGACTTTATTTAAATTAATATTTATTATTTAAAAAAAAAGATATCTACTTTAAAACAAGCAATATATATATATATATATATATATATATATATATATATATATATTATTTTCACTAGTAATGAATTTTCTAAGTGTAAAACAACAAGGTAGGGAAATGAGAGTAAATTATTTTATTTTTTAAAAAGAAAGGTAAGAATAATTTCCATATACAAATTAAAACACTAATAGAGAATTTAATTGGGTATTTTATGAAAACACATACTCCATAATTTTATTTGAATTTCCTTTTCAAATTACATACCAATTCATATTTCTAACAATTAAATCCATTATTTTCTAAACCTAGGGTTTTCCAAACAACCAATCAATTGCCATAGAATCTCAACTAACATTAAGTTCTACTAGAATTACATAAATTCAACCCTAATGAAATTTATTCAAGAATTAGAAAACAAGGATTGCATGCAATAAGGATTTCCTTAAGACCAATTTCAGAATCTTAGAAGAAAAGAAAATACATGAAACAAAATTCCAGACATGCAAATCTGATAGGCACGAAGAATACAGTTCTTTCAAAAATGCAAACACAATCACAAGGATAATCAAATCCTACCTCAAACACCAAAGAATAAAACCGATGATGACCAGAAACGAAGGCAAATCCAAGCTATAAGAAAAACTGCTCCAAATTGAAAACCTTCACCCAAAATTCTCCAAAACTTGTGTGTTGAGAATAATGGCCAAACCCTCAACATATAGGAAATTCAATTCCACATGCAAGGGTTGGAACTCAACTCCACAAAAAACTTTGATTTAATGAATTCATAATTTCAATTGAACTGAAGTCCATTTTCTAATTTGCTCTTGTTGAAAACACTTAACTCAAAATTAACTAACTCCTTTAATTTAATTTACTCAATTTGATTGTGCAACTTAATGCATTCTAATTAATTTAAAATATAACATTTAGTCTACTATAATTTCCACATGCTAAATTAATTCCTAAATTAATAAATACATTTTAATTAAAAAAGGTTAAATTTACAATTAAATAATTCTAAAGTAAATATATTTAATTAATTCTCATTAATTAAATAATTATACCTTACAATAAACCTTTTAAATAATACATTAAATTTAATAATTATATTTAAATTAAATAAATAATCTCACAATAAATACCTAAAAATAGAAAAAAATCTAATTTATTTAAATTACTCAATTTAATTAAATAAATTATATAATTATACAAATCACATCAATAACCAAAAATCAAATGAATCTAAAGAACCACATCCATACTCAAGGAAAGGGTTATAAACTCACGTCGACTAGACGAGTTTAAAAATAGTAGAATATCATAATCTTGTTCACTATTTCAGGACAATAGTATGGCTTAGGTTAGGATTTGAATCTGACTATTATGTCTCCTCTTTTACCATTGAGACAAGTGATAGGGCACGCTCATCCTGAAAATTCATGGAATTCGATGTCCGGTACCTACAAACCTGCATACAAGACCCGCATGCACATACATACATATATAAAGCAAGCAATGGTAGGGATCAGGACATCGTGTGGATCCCGCAAGAAGGTAACTACGACTCTGTCCCTCAACCATATCAAACACATTGTACATGAAAATAAAAGCATACATGAACACCATACACACGAAAGTATGGGGTAAGTATAATCATAATCATAAGCATCATTTCAAAACATGTAAAACATCATCATAACTAACAACATATAACTACATCAATATAACCACCATAATCATCCATTTATTAAAAATCTCCATGTAGTGTCATACATCCAAAACCATAATAAAACTTAAATATCAACACACACATAAAAGTGGCCTAAAAGAGTTTGGCAATATATAACTAAAAAGCAAACTATGGGTGGGCACTACATCCACCCCCCTAGAATTAGTCTTACTCTTGGAAGCCCACAAACAAATAGGGATATAATTCTTGTAATCATGTTGCATCCTCCCAAGTCATTGACAACTTGTCAGTAGGGTCCCATTAGATCCTTGCCTTCTCGATGGTGTGATCCTTGAGGGTCAGATTTCATTGCTGAAGAATGTGAACAGGCTCCAAAGCCAACTGCCTATCCTCTACCTGTAAAGCATTCCAATCAAGTACATGTGCAACATTTGGTATATACTATTTAAGAACCAAAACATGAAAAACATCATGGATGCGAGACAAGCTAGGCGGAAAAGCAAGATGATAAGCAACTGGTCCTACCCTCTCAAGAATCTCAAAAGGTCTAACAAAATGAGGCACCAACTTCAAACCCTTTCCATAATGGATCAGACTCTTCCGTGGACGCACTCTCAAGAATACCTTAACACCAACAACAAACTACTTGTCCACTCTGTGAGCATTTAAATACTTCTTCTACTTGGAATACTATGTAAAGGATTAGAAGGAGGTTCAACACTAGTGATAGGAGGAATCAACCCTAAATCTTGAGCTTCTTGAACTAAAAGTTTAACATTTGAATGCACAAGGTGAGTAATACCACGCAAGAGGTTAACACCTTGATCACTATCATAGAGAAATTTCTTAAGAGCCTCTATAGCTTGAATGGAATCTTGATTATGGTTCTCTTGAAGAAGCCAATTACCCATTTTATCAAGTTCAGTGGAAAGTTTTTGGACTTGCTCAGGAGGAACTCTTAAAGCATCATCCTCATCATGAGATGAGTGAGAAGAGTTTTGCTCCATAGTAGGATTGGAATCATGAAGAATCAAGTTATCATCCAGGATCCTAAAGAAAGGAGAGGAAGATTCAGGATCAAAGGCACCCATGAGTCTACGACATCTTCTAACCAGAATGTTATAAGTAGGACTAGTGGTAGTAAAGCTCATAAACTGATGTAATGTAAATGAACTAATCTTAGAACATATGAATAATGAATATGAAATCTAATTAGCATGCAAGATCTAACACAAAGGAAAAATCTAATGCTAACAAGATAAAATGATAGCACAATAAGACATCCAATTCCACAATAAGAATAGAGAGGAATCTAACACCAAAAAAGAAAGAGAGTAAGCTAGTCGGGTTCACCAAAATGAATAGAGGTAAAATGGATTCAACTCTATTCAAATAGAAAGGGGGGGAAATATGAGATCTATTCTCAAACCCAAATTCCCAAAGAAGAGATCCAATTTGATCAACCAAGAGGTTAATACACAATCGAATCAATTTATGAAGAATATGGAAGAGAGAGAGTAAATCCAATATTTCCCTATGAAGGAAATTATGCTTGAAATATGGAATAATTGAAATACAAATACTAACCTCAAATTAGGGTAGATCTGGAAAATGTCAAATTCTGATGTCTGTGTATAATTTTGGGCAATTCTACAACTCATTTCGGACTAGAAATACCGAGACAAAGAAAACCCAGAAATCTTTCTCCAAGATGAGCTCAGGTCGGGTTTGACCCTCATAAAAGGTCAAATACTACATTCTTTATTTGAAGTTTGATTCTGATTCTATTTGCAGATCTTGGAAGTTTGCCGAAAAAGGTATCCAAATTCATTCTCAGATCTAAAATTCTACACCTATACCTGCAATAAAATGGGGGGTTTTTGTTGTATGGGGGGTTTGCCTTGGTCAAACCCCAGTTTAGGAATTAACCTTGAAATTGAATTGAAATATATTGTGTATAAACAAAGTAATTGAAACAAATCACCTTGCTTATGTTGAAGTTCCTGTAGAGGATTTGAATCCTCAAATTCAAAAGTAGGAATGCTTCAATGGATGTAGAATGAATGTAGGATGTCTCCAATCAATGGTATTTTATCTTCAACACCAATCTTGACTTGATCTTTGCATATGAAAAGGCTTGGATGAATGTAGAAGGATGGATCATCAAAGGGGGATCCAAAGAGATTGAATCCTTCAATGGCTAACAGTGGATCTCCTTGATGGATGGATGCTTGAACACTTGAATGCTTGAAGGCTTGCTTGAATTCTTGAATTCACTTGCTTGCACTTGAGAGCTTGCAATTGCTTGAGCATGAAAACTTGATGTGAAAATGAGAGAAGAAGGCCTCCTTTTGTAGTGAACTAGGGCATAATCCTCTAGAGGGGCCACCTTGGAGAATTAAATCCCAATTAGGTCCTAACCTTTATAAAATATACCTAGATTAAATGCAATTAGAGGATTTACCATCCCGAAACCCGAAATGGCTAATCTAGAGGCGGGAAAATAAATATCCTGAAAATTCGATGCCCGAAAATCAAGGATTCTAGAAATTTTAATGAGGGGGGAAAAATCAAGGTTGGACCTGACCTATTTAGGTTCAACCTTGATCCTAAACTAGTTAGGATCAACCTTGAATTTGACCCTGAGCCCAGATTCAGTCAGAACCAGGTCAGGAGGTCCCGAGGATGCCCAGAAACCTAGAAATGATATCAGAATAGGACAGAATGCCAAAGATAGACAAAATTCTATGATTATTGTGATGAAGGCCAAGAGGACCTATTTATAAATCCTACCTAGAAAATAGAGCCATGGAAGAGGGAAATTAAGGAGAATCCTCAGGATCCTAACCCTAATTTCACCTAGAATGAAGAAATCAAGTGCATGGAAGAAGTGGAAAGCGGGGAGAAAGCCAAATACATGAAAAGACCTGATCAAGGCACTTAAAATGACCCCAAACCACTTAATTAGAGGGATAAATTCTCTTAACATGGAAGTGCTTCCATTTTAAGATGATACAAATATATAGCCAACTAAGCCACAAGTCGGCCAGTCAGGCTTTAATTACAATATAGGTCCAGTCTAAGGAAAGAAACCAAAAATAATGAAAGAATGATAAAAAATTAATGCACCTTTGGATTTAGGTCCACACATGACCCAAAAAAATTCCCCTAAATCTTCAAGGCTCCATCTCATCACACGGAACCACACAAGAAGAAACACTCCACGTTTCGCGTGAAAACTGCCAAAAAACAGGTCCCTGAGAAAAATGGGCATAAATTTTTACTCATAATGAATTAGGGCTTGTGATCTTAGGAAATGGTATTAATTTAGGCCACCTTAAATTAAATAAGAGAGAAAAGGCTGATTCTTTAAGGATCAAGGTCGCCACTACGCGCAATCAACACCAAAACTGCAGGAAAATACTACTCCGATGGCAAGTAAAACAGCTGTAACTTTGAAATAGTCCATCCGATCCTTATGAGATCTTAGGGTAAGGTTATAAAATAGGTCCTCAACATCATGTAAGAATTACACACCATGAAACCAACAAATACAAAAATTATTATGCAAACAATAGAAAATAGGAAATATTTTTGGTTGATGCAAGATTGCTCTAAGCCCGAGATGCTCCTGCATCAGACACCCCAGGTAAATAAAAGAAAGTTCTCATGAACTTTTGAAGGGAATTATAACATGTATTCCATATCTATTCTTAACCCATATCTCCTCCTGTCCTTCATTCCATGCTATCTTTTCTTTATCCACTGTCACACTCAACAAATCAGCTTGTCCTACACTTTTCTCATCTTTCTTTTCCACTACTGACAGATTTTGATTTTGATTACCTTTTCCACTTTTTATTACACCAGCACTTCAATGAATCACATCTTCTTTAGAATTAATAATCAGCTTGACATCATCTAGAATCCTCTCTATCACTAGTGCCATCATTTGTTGCACCATCTTTTTCAGAAAGTCCATTTGCCTCTTAATCTCTATAAATTCCTCAACTATGTCATGCTCTTTTTCTTTCAAACTCAGCTTCCTTTCATCCAAAGGAATAGGTTCATCAAATCTCTTCTCTTGATGTTTGTCATAAGGACAACACCTGATAACTCCACATCCCTTAGCTCCAACTTCCTCCAAAGGTAATAACTTATGCTTGGATCCACCATACATTACCACATATGTATTTGCATGACCATCAAACATAACATGTCTATCAAATTGCCAAGGTCTCCCAAGAAATAGATGAAAAGCATCCATAGGCAATATATCACATAATATTCCATCATGATAAGATCCAATCTGAAAATTAACCAAGCATTGTTCTTCAATCCTAACCTTAGACACATCTTGTATCCAACTAATCTGATAAGGATTAGGATGTTTCCTTCTTTCCAAATTCAACTTACTAACCATCTCTTCTGAAATAAAATTTTTAGAATTACCACCATCAACTATAACATTACATACTTATCCTTGCACTTACATCTGGTTCTGAACAAATTTCTTCTTTGTATTGGTTCCTGGACACATGTAGCCAACCTTCTAGTGAGAAGAAATTCACCATGTTCTGCAACATTCTCAATGTTTTCTTCAATAGTTAATGCAACTCTTTTCTTAGGACATTCAAAAATTCTATGACCTTGTTCACCATAGTTATAACAATTAAAAGTGAACTCATTTATCCTTCTCCCTCTCTGTCCAACATTGTAGTTATTAGCAGCTGGACCATTGCCAGATCCTTCATCAGTCTTCTTAGGATTTCCTCTAGCAACCATTTCATCAGTCTTTCCACTTTTGTTCCTATTATTTTGTCTTCCTTCAAACCTCTTGTTCAAATTCTCCTCAATCTTCAATGCCATCTGATAAGCATCTCCTATTGTTGTCATCCGAACAATAAGTAACTCTTCTTGAATACTAGGTCTCAAGCCATAAACATACCTAGCAACCTTCTCTTTATCAGCTTCAGAATGACCAGTCCTAATCAGGAGTCTATAAAACTCTTCAGTATACTCTTGCACTAATTTATTTATCTTCTTCAAAGCTTACATCTTTTTAAACATCTCCAATTCATAATCCACCGGAATGAATTGCTTCTTCAACTTGCCAACCATTCGGTTCCATCTAGTGATCTTTTCTTTTCCTATTCTACTTCTTTCCAATTGAACTTCTCTCCACCAAATATTTGCATGACCTTTCAACTTAGTCTTTGCAAATCAAACTCTATCAGGATCTTCTATTTCTTTATACTCAAAGTATTCATCTATCTCATTAATCCAATCAATCAACTCTTTTGGCTTAAGGCTTCCAACAAATGTAGAAACTTCAATCTTAGGTCTTTTCCCAATTTTAGACATAGCTTTCAGGATTCTACTTTCTTATGGATCTTTGACTTCTTCTATGGCTTCTTCAAATTGATCTTCTTCAGAATCATCACTATCATCCTTCAAGGTAGTCTTCTTTTTCAATTCCTCTTGCAGATCTTGCACTTGTTTTTGCAAATCCCTAAAATCATCAAGATTGAATTCTCCAGCAGGTTCTTCCTTTGAGATCTCATGAGCTCTCCTCGGAGGCATCTTCAATCCAAGGTCCTAGTGCAAATAGCCTCAACTGGTTTACACACTCAAGATCTTTAAGCTCTGATACCACTTGACACAGGGTAGAGATGGAGGATCCAATAATGGATGGTCCAAACCTACACTACCAATTATAACAACAACAAGCACAGTGGAATTCAACAAGATAATGCTTCAAAATAGAATTTATTCAACATGCCCGACTATAAGGCCTTCTGTGTTTCGGCCTATTATAATGAAATAAAAAAGTATCTCAATAATATGCTAGCTAGTCCATCTCTGAAACACATCAGCAACTGATGGAAACACTAAGGCAGATCTGAACTTGAGCTCGCAAGCCTCCAAGCAATCTCCTTGTCTCCAAGTATGCAAACCACTAGCTCTGCTATTACAATATTAGATAAAACATATGATCTAAAAGATCTCACAGGATCCAAGTATGATTATACTCTCATACCACTAGTAATCTACCATCCAACTGACTACTAAACATCTTTCCAAGCTCTCAATATATAGCCAGCTAAGCCACAAGTCGGCCAGTTAGGCTTTAATTACAATATAGGTCCAGTCTAAGGAAAGAAACCAAAACTAATGCAAGAATGATAAAAAATTAATGAAATTTTGGATTTAGGTCCACACATGACCCAAAAACATTCCCCTAACTTTTCAAGGCCCCATCTCATCACACGGAACCGCGCAAGAAGAAACACTCCATGTTTCGCATGAAAACTACCATAAAATAGGTCTGTGAGCAAAATGGGCATAAATTTTTACTCATAATGAATTAGGGCTTGAACTCTTGGGAAATGGTATTAATTTAGGTCCCCTTAAATTAATTAAGAGCATAAAGGTTGATTCCTTAAGGATCAAGGTCTCCACTATGCGCAATCAGCACCAAAACTGCAGGAAAATACTGCTCCGACGACAAGTAAAACAACTGTAACTTTGAAACAGTCCATCCAATCCTTATGAGATCTTAGGGGAAGGTTCCAAAATAGGTCCTCAACATCATGTAATCCTCATAGACCATGAAACCAATAAATACAAAAATTATTATGAAAACAATAGAAAATAAGAAATATTTTTGGTTGATGTAAGATTGCTCTAAGCCTGAGATGCTCCTGCATCAGTATTGATAGTGAATGTGTTGATAATATTGTACATAAGCTGATGAGAAGTAACAAAATGTTTGATCAGGTTTGTGATAATGCCATTTTTAGTTGGTCTTTAGTACAAGGGGATGATAGTTTTGTGTATGGCAGGGGTAAATTGAGGCCAAGATTTTGAGGTGGCCTTGGGCCATCAAAATTGGTTTAATTCTCAAATCAAAATAGTAAGGGGCAAAGGTAAGTGTTGATTGTACTACCCAAAGGGAAAATATGTTGCTTGGTCTACTTTACTAGTGTTTTGGATTCTCATGTTAGTCAATGACTAACTATCCCAACAAGAGCCACTGTTGGTGCTTGCAAATTTTGAAAGACAACAAATTAAAATTTGCTAAAGCACTAGAATGTACCTTGAAAAAATGTTCTAAGTAGCCCTTTTTGAGAAGCTGAAAATTTGATGCCTAGTTAGTGTCATGAGAAATAAATTTGGGATTATGTTGTGTGCATATCATTGAGCCTATATATCCACTTGAAACCTTTTGTGATTTCTTTTAGCTTATTTTTTATGCATCTAGCTTGAGGGGTTTGCATAAATCTGCACTATGCACATTTCCCAAATTAATGAAGTAGCCTACTTTAGAGGCATGCATTTTGCACCCAGTTGATTACCATGGTGAATTAAATATTCCCCTATATTGTATACACAATATAGGACCCATTAATTCATTTTGAGGTTCCAATAGATTCACTTGACCTATTTGTCAAGCCCATTTCAAAAGGAATTTGTTCAGGTTTCTTGCATGTTTGGTAAGGCATATTCCAGATAGCCATTTTAATAAAGCCATATTTCACAACTTGTTGACTATCAAGAGGTTCCAAGTGTTTCTCCAACTATTGGTATCATAATGTACTAGTGTGCAAACCTTGAGCCCCCAGGAGTCCATTTAGTATTTTTACCAAATCAAAATGAAATACAGATTATTGTTTGTGGACAAGTCATGTTGCAAATAAAATGGAATAGGTTGCATAGTCAAAAGGGAACCATTTTGCAGGGTGAATGTGTGCAGATCAATTTGTATGTCCACCAATTTGTTGGGCCCAGCTATGTGTTTTGGTCAGTTTTTAAGGGTAGTTATGGAGGCTATTTATTTAATTTGGCCAATTTTCAAAATGGTTGAAAATTAAGTTTTAAGTGATCCCTAGTTTCACTCATTTAGATCACTTTTAGAAGGCCAACTGTATGAAAATAATTTTTTTTATTCTGGCTCACCTGGGAACCCGGCTGGTCTCATCAAGTAATAATTTTCTCAAGGTATATATCAATATCATATTATTTAAATTATTCCAATTTAAATAATGATATAAGAATATGAGGAATAGGAACATGAATATTTAAAATCATTTGAATAAATGATTTAATACGAGAATATTTAAATCATTTGAATAAATGATTTAATAAATGGGAACTATATGTTAATTTTGTCTTCCTAAATCAATTTTTACAAATGATGTAAAATGTGAAAAGATGGGAGGAATGTAAAAATATATTCATATTGTGTGGCGCCCTCTCTTATTTCCTAATCAAAAGAAGCCTAATCTCATCCCCACAATAGAAATAATGAAAAGCCTTAAATGATGGCGTGAATATGCAATTGAGAAGGAAGTATTCAAGTAAACAATTGAAGGTCTTTTCAAGAAATCATATAAAAGGTGGTGGGATTGAAGGTTAATTTTTGTACAACACTATCGCAACACTGCAAGCATCCCAATTCCAAATTGCAGGGTAGCAATTCAATAAAGTTTTTTTAAGAAGATTTTCCATGGGCCATGTGGCATACAACCACAATGCCACTGGAATAACATAATTTTATTGCCTATGCCTAGTATTTTTTGTGACTGTGAAGATAAGGGAGAAATATAAAATGTTAGGTTTTACAATGTGATTCATAGTATTTCATCCTTGGTAGTTCTACCAAATTCTAGATAGAAATGGCATGATGAAATGTATCAATTATGGAATGTGTAGAGATTGATTTATTAACAAAAGTTTGAGAACTTCAAGAAAAATATAATTGACTGGTGTTGAGCTATTTCAAAACTACCTCTCCTTGTGAGTTTGTGGGTCTGCACAAAATAGAGTTATTGAAAATGTCTTTGTAAATGTATGACAAATGCAAATAGCCAATGTAAAGATAAATCTACAATTGTTGCCACATATTCCATACACACACATGAAATTGATGTCGTGATTACATCATATGCACACAAAGATTTGATGAAGAGGCTTTAGAAACTATCCACCAAATTCCACAACCTTTGAAACATACTTTCTGCCTGTGTGTAAAATGGAGCTTTGGAATAGGAAATGAGTATCCACCATAGTGTTTGGTTGGAGATCTTTTGCAATGCCTTGGTATTCATGTTTGTAGAATGTAAGAAATGAGAGAAGAAAATGCACAAAATGGGGATTTATATGCAATTGGTTTTTGTCAAGCCAAGTTCTTAAATCTTTGTTGTTTTTTTCCCTATGTGTGCATAGAAGGTAAAATTTTGCCAATATTGTGGTCTAATATGCTCAATTTGTATATATGCAAATGTTGCAATAATGCTTAAGTAAAGCGATTGCTAGATTTTCTAAGAGTAAATTTGTGGAAAAGGGTTCTATTAGGTATCTTTGCTGAGTAGGAAGCAAAAATACGCTACACAAGTATTTTGGTAGGAAATTTTAAATAAAGGGGATAAAATGTGGATATAAAGTTCTATTTTCGTTGGTAAGTGATTTTTTTAAAAATTACTAAGGGTGAAAGTGCTAAAAAAAAGGAATAATTATAGGAGTGCACAATGAAGTGTTTTTTTTTCATTTTAGGTGAACATGTATTATGTAATGGCCCACCAGGGAACCCAGAAGAAATTAAACTAAAATATGATACTAAGTTTACTGAATAATTTTTTTCTTAAGAGTTTACAATCAATAATGAATAACAATGTGGAAGCAATTCAACATAATACTGTTGGGTTAGGGTCTTGCTTTTTGTTTGTAAGGACTTTATTGAATATATTTTGTAATCCTTTGTAAATGGTTTCGGGGTCCATTCAAAACTTGTATTTACCTTAATAAAAAATATAATACAATACATACTCATAAATGTAACCCATTTATAGATTATAAGTCTCAAGGGTTCCATAACGTAGAATTATGTGTAAGTTAACTAATATACTAAGTACAATTCATAACATAATCATATGATATATGTTAGTTTCATTTTAAAACCAAAATTAAAGTATTCCTAATCCTTTACTGAATCATAATGAAAAGAATACATATCATAAAGTATACTAACATATTCATTACAACTAAATTATATAATACATTCATTACATCAAGGTAATCAAAGATACAATCCATAGAGTACAACTGATACATCATGGCATATACATGATAATGAAACTTCCACTGCACATGTCGCAGGGATAACAATAATATAATACACATACATATACATCTCATAAATCAATGTCACTAATCAATACATAAAATGGAATACAAGATATACATCTCATGATGATAATAAGAAAGTCTCCAAGAAATGGATAAGAAGATAGAAGAAGCATCAAGGATCATCCAAGCACAAAGTAACAAACATCAGATCTCAATGGTAATATAGAATCACTACCACCTGACCATGTGGAGGCAATAAGTCCACTCCCACCATGCCGAGGAGATAACACTAGACCTCACTCAAGGAAACACCCAAAAATAAGAAACACTGAGGCCAAGGTACAATGTATAAAATGGTAGTAATTGTTACAAGGTTATGAAGTATAAATGATCATGACACAAGTTAGGTGTACCAAATGCAACGTAGGAACCTATCACACATATAATGAAGTGTCATCACATAAGTCAACTCTAGGGTTAACCTAGTATTCTCTCTAAACCCTGGCCCCTAGTGACTCTATGCGGTATCATTAAACCTTTCATACAGATAAAGTCACTAACTATGCAAGACCTCAATCAAACATCTTCTCCCACTCCCATCCAATCATGTACTAGCACTCAAGGCATGAGCAAGGAATATTTATCTTATTAATGTTTCCTCTCAATAAATTTATTAAGTTATAACTTTATTAAGCTACTTACAAAGGATACCCAAGCAGTCACTTTAGGGATCTAATGCCTCCAAAGTAAGCCACTTCCCATCTATGCTCCTAGATAACCTACCCTAATGATCCCAAGAAAAGAACCAATGACAAGGTAAAACCAAAACCATAAAAGACTTCTCATAAGTAATGAAAATCACCAAGTAAAGTACTGGAGCATAATAAAGAATGTCTCAACCTAAACAAGGATCCAAACTATCCATCCCATATTGGACATCTCAATAAATCAAATACCAAATACGCATGGTTATCATATCATAAGATCAATGATCATCAAAGACATCAATAACATCTCTCTCCAAATATGGAGTAAAACATAATCAACAATATCATCCTTCATATCATTGAACATTCACAATAGAAGAAACAAGGTGATGAAGTAGAATCTCAACACAATAATGGTCGTCACCTTTTGCAGTCGAATAAAATAATTATTGAGGACACAAAAAAATCAAATATAAAGTTTATAGTTGCACCCACAACAACACGTGAACCAATCGTGACAT
Source organism: Chamaecyparis obtusa (assembly GCA_027943335.1). Taxonomy (NCBI): domain Eukaryota; kingdom Viridiplantae; phylum Streptophyta; class Pinopsida; order Cupressales; family Cupressaceae; genus Chamaecyparis; species Chamaecyparis obtusa. The sequence goes on along the minus strand of BSBK01000522.1, from coordinate 382,584 downwards.
AAAAAGGTTATAAATTTCTCAACATAAACCCAAAGAGTAAAAAAGTATAAAACTATAGAATACTTTAAGTATAAAAAATAAAGTTACACCTAGGACATCACTCTACCCGTTGCCAACAAATAGTCCCAAACGAAAAAACAACAACAAAACCCCAACAATAAAACACATCTATATCTAAACTCTCTTTTGACCATACAATACCATTAGAATTAATTATAATCCTAATTCATTATAATCATACTAAATTATTTATTGAATTATTAATAATTCTAACAAAATTAATTTACAAATTAATCAATTTATAAATTAATCCCATTTTAAATCATACTTTAACTTAAATTAATTTACAAATTCTATTTAAGTTAACATAAGCTTAATTTTAATTAAATAAATTTAATTTAAATATAAAATAATTTAAATTAAAAAATTTAACTAAACTTATTCTCAAATAAATTAATTTTATACCACTTATATATATAAACTAGTTTATCAACCAAATTATAAATCATAAATAAATAAAATAAAACTAAATAATAATAATAACAAAACTATAAAAAGAAACATGTTTTAGGGGGGTTACGTGGCCCACCCCCCTTCCTTTTTCCCTTCCCAAAACTTAAATCCTAAAAAAAAATAAAAAAATGAGGAGGGAGGTGGGGTCTCACCTCCCACTCCCCCTCGTGTATTACAAAACAATGGGGGTGCATTTTTAGTAAGATGACCCACATCAAATGTAAAGTGAGGATAGTGCTGGCGGAGGCCCTATTGTGGCTCACCCAATAATAAAAACTAGCAATCACACCTTAGTGTGCAATAGGTACACCGAAGAAGTGAAGGTCATTTTTTGAAAATTCTAGTCTATTTTTGCATACATTTGTGTAGTAGATGAGGTCAATTGATGGACCATTTAGAAATTTATGTTGTTTGTAGAAAAAGGCCTCAATGAAGAAGTGATATTGTAATTGAATCAAACATAAGGCTACTTAGAGTGTAACGCCTCGACAGGGAACCCAAGAGAGATTAACCTAAAACATGCTACTAAGTTTGGTGAATAAATTTTTTTTAAAAAAAGTTAACATACACGATAAACATCAGTGCGGAAGCAATTACCATTTACTCACATTGATACAACAACCAACACAAATTACAAAACTCGAGGGTCCCATGACATAGAATTACTTAAGAATAAAACACAACTAAATAACATCAACAAAAGATTCCATAACATAAATATTACAATTACATCATACATCACAAATTACAATCCCCATGGACATCCATGAAGTCTAAATAAACTCACATCCACTGCACATGTCATAGGGTATGTGGTAATCACTCTAACAATAATAGTACAATGTCCAGATTAGGTATCACATGTGATACTCTAATACATGATTACAAATAATGAAGATAAGAAAAGAAACCACCAAGGAAGAATCCTAAGGAACCAATTGCAGAAGATCCATCAAGCACCGGCACCGAGACTTCGAATCTCAAATGGTAAAGAATCACTACCACCCGTCCATGTAGAACCACAAAGGTCTACCCCACCGTGCTGAGGAGATAACAACAAACCCCACTTGGATAACCAATACCAAAGCAAGGTAAAACCACTAAGCAAGAGGATCCTGAAAGCTCTCTAACTCAAGGTATACAAAAGATAGTTTAAGGTAAGACTCACTAATCCAGAGGCAATCGACACATGTAGAATAACTAGACTATGCATAGGAGGGTGTCATCATGTATGTCTAACCCTTGAGTCTCATCCTGGTAATTACTCTGGATCCCAAAACTCAAATGACCATACACAGATCAATGACTCCTCGTACAAATGAAATCATTAACTATGCTAGACACACCTCTCAAGGCGGCCATCATCATCTCCATTCCCATCTTAGTCTGTACTAGTACTCAAGCATGGGTGAAGAACATATCTTATTAAGTTCATTTAATTACCCCTTAATTATATAGGTTATCACTTGATTATAGATACTTACAATAAGTGATTCTGGTAGCCACTTGTGGGCCCCGACACTTATTGCAAGCCACCCCCTACTACATATCTAGGTAAACTACCCTAGCATCACATATCTCACATAGATCAAAACAGGTATACAACCAAGTAATCCCAAATCCAATTTCACACACAAGAACTAGAAAAGATTACAAAGATACCATAAACAAAATACAAAGCATCATGAGTCCATATGGTCAAATCAGGGTATAATCAGAATATACACTCTCAACAAAAACATAATACTGAAAACATGTCCATTAGACACTTACCCCGACCTCTGTTTTCCCCCCTAGGTCTTCTAGCACCCGATAACACAATAAGCAAAAGAAGACACTCCAAGAATGAAGAATGCAACACTCACATCATAGTAAATTGAAATTGATCTATAAGCATTTAATTTCCATATTGAACATAATTGAATCCAAGCATAGAGGTATATAAACTTACTAGGAGAACCTTCACATGAACATCACATCAATGCTATAATCAAAGAATATTCCCTGAACTTAGGGATCTAACAAAATAAAAAGCCCAATTTCAGTAAAAACATAATGCTTGTCTTATTCAAAATGTCAACATGAACATAAATAAACACAAACTTTTATCCACTTACTATTCCTAGTAATTAATGCGATAAAACTCATCTCCTATGTGTATATGTATGGATCCTATTTTAAAATACATAACTCGTTTGAAATAATCAACACGAATTAGAAATAAACAAGTTCATATTATAAATTTATATACAAATATACATACAAATTTAACATATAAATGACCACATAGGTAAGTATTGTTTAAACGTAATAATTTAAACTATAATCGTAACAATGATTAATTCATCATAAGATACAATTCTATATAACAAAATTCTTCTAACTAAACATCAATTTCTTATAATTAATATTTGATTTAAATCAATTAAACAAAGATTCAAGATAGGTTTTGATTTAATAAAAAAATAATACAACTTTTTAAATAATTTTTTTTAATAATATAAATTTTATTTAATTTAAATGCATACTAATTAACTAACATATTAAACATAACTCTTAATAAAATAAAAATAAAACAAATTACAAAACTTTAATAAATAAATTTTAATTTATTAAAGAAAATAAATCAAAACAAAAATTAAAACAAATCTAACATTACCTTTTGTGCAAGTGGGCCTGCACATGCGCATGGTACCTCTGCGAATGGCAAGGTACCACTACCATTGCAGGGTACACTGTCGTCGCAGTGTACTGTGCCTGTGCATGACAACCGAGGGGTAGGGGAGGTGGTGGCCCCCGCCCCTCCTTCAATATATATTTTTTTAATATTTGAATAAAACAAATTTCCAAACAAGGTTTTTTTTAAACAAAGTTTATTTATTATTTAAAAAAAAATTTCAAAGCACATTTTTTTTAATAAAAGGAATAAGAACATGCAAAGATATCTTATATATATATATATATTTATTTATTTAAAGAAATCTGGTACGGAAATCCAAAAGACAATATCTTAAGGGCTATTCTCTTTTTCTTTTTTTTAAAACCTACTTTGACTTTTAAGTCTGCATATTTTTTTTAAGAAAGGTAAGTATTTATCAACACATGCTATTAAAATCATGCCACAATTTGAATTATTAATTTGACTGGATTTAATTTTGACTGAATATATTTTTTAACAGAATGTATAAATTTTTAATCAGAATTGGGTTTTTGTTTTGGATTTGATTTTTCTTTACTCACAAGCAATTATTTTCAAACCCTATAGTCAAACTATAGTCCTGGTTTAATTTATTGTTTTCCAGGAAATCTATAAAGAATCTTTTAATGAAATTTTGCCAGCATAACATTACTATGCTAAATTTTGATAAAAGCAAGAAACCAACTAAACTAGGGTTTTCGAAATACCCAAAATCAAAGAAAACACAAATCTATCTATTGAGATACACTAAAATTTGCACAAACAAAGAAAACCAGATAAATGCAAAAGAAAACTAACAGGCAAGACTTCAAAGCTTACCTTGGATCCAAAGCAAGAAACTGAAATTGGAAACCTTTGAAGATATGTAGATAATAATTCCTCTGAGGATAGATTCAACCTACAGATCTGAATCTATGAAGAACGCAACACCAAGAATCTAGATGCACAATGTAGCCAAAACAACAAGCAATCACAACAGCCAAATTCTCCAAAATCCAAAGCACACAAGCTCTCCTAGAATTCTCCCGCAAAACCTGTCTCTTTCTAAAATGAATGCAATCCCCCTAATAGAGATTTAATTCCCCCTTTCCATGAAACCCTAAAGAGAACTCAAAAGCTAACTCCCACATCAACTCCAAATCAAAAATTGAAAATAAATCTCAATTAAATAAATAAAAACACTTTTCATGCACAACTCAACTTTGTCTTTTTGAAACAAGCTGATAACTTTTGAGAACAATTCACTTTTCAATAATGCACATGTTTATAATTAAAATTCATATTAAATAGATTAAATATTTAAAGCATCCTAAAACCATGCAATTAAATATTTAATTATTTAATAAAGCACACAAGCATAATTAAATCTAATTTTTAATTAAATAATCAATTAAATCTAAATATTTGATTATTTAAATTTTAATTAAATTTTCTCAAATAAACTTAGGAATATGATTAATATTAAATTTCAACTATAATCATTAATCAATAAATCATAGAAAATCATCCACTTAAGAAATAAATCAACTGAGACCAAACAACATAAAACCAAGCAACCTCAAGAGAAGGGATCCACGAATCCATGTCAACTAGATGAATCTGGGTAGGGTAGTCAAACTGATACTTGTCCAATCCTAGGACAATTAGGCTTAGGTTAGGATTTTGGGTCTATGTATTATCTCCCCCCTTTACCATTGAGATGAATATTTATGGGCACACTCACTCCTACCAATTTAGGGAAGACGATGCCCTGTACCTACAAACCTGACATCACAAGATGAAGCATGTACATCCAATATATATATATATATATATATATATATATATATATATATATATATATATATATATATATATATATATATATATATAGCAGATAATGATAGGGTACGATCGGTCGTGTGGATCTCGACTATGTAAGTAACTACACCTCCATCCTCTACCACACAAACATGCCAAATAAGTACATACACATGATAACCATACACATGCAAGTATGGGGTCAGTACATCATAAACCAATATAAAACATAAAACATAACATTATGATAATATAATAATCTAATTTATGCATACACATGATAAAAATATAATGAACATAATCCATAATCACATCCATTGAAATAAAAACTAATCACAAGAAAAGTGACCCAAAAGAATCCGGCCAAACAATTGAGATACAAGCCTAAAAGAGAATGACAACTGCAAACTAAAAGCAAACTATGGGTGGGTACTACATAGAGGGATCCAAAATGATTGAAATAAAATCTCTAAATCGGGAAGCTAATCAAACTACATTACCAATAAGCTCATGTTGTTTTTGTAATAGCGAGGGAGGAAGGGAGGGAGAGGAGGAGGAGGAGATAGAAACATATAGATGATGAGTTAGAGTGATAAAGAGATAGAGATATGCAATGATATAGAGAGAGGGGGAGGGGACACAAAGATAGAGATAGATAAAGAGATAAACAAATAAAGATAAGGATAGACAAGAAAATAGAGGTAGAAATAGGGAGAGTTAAAGAGGAAGATAGAGGTAGAGATGGAGAAATATATGGGGAGATAGGGAGGGATTGAGGTAGGGAGATGTGGAGATATTAATAAAGACATGATGAGGAATAGGGAAAGTGATGGTCATCAATATATTTGAGAGTCTCAAGTCTATGTATGAAGGGATTTTTATATACGCATAGTGAAGCCTTTAGTCTATTTATTGATGAAACTCTAGAAATCCTAATCTACGAATAATCGGATCTAGTTTTGTTGATTTGTTTGCATGTAGCATAGTTTATATATTGAATATCTAGATAAATATTTAAAACACTATATATATTATTAATACCATGTATAATATCTATAATATCTATATATTTTTAAATCTATCAAATAGTTTATACTATATTATAATATTATGTATAATAACTAACATAATTATTAAAAAGTAAAGTTAATATTATTATACAATTTTTATAAAAAAATGGATATATAATAGAATAATTAATATGAAAGATAATAAAATATATACCAAAATATTCTTTAAAAAATATTTTTAGAATAGTAGGTCAATTACTTATGTCGCAAGCGAACATGGTAGAGATTCACAAATGAATCAAAACTTTAGAAAGTGACTAAAAAGATTTTATTGTAAACAAGTATGGAGGGAGTTGATGAATGGATCAATTGGAAACTTGTTTGTTACATATATATTATAACTATTAATAATTATTGGAGAGTATTAGTAATTGGAGAGTACTAATAGATGTTAGTCATTATGTTAATATCAAGCTAAAAATAAAGATTCTAAAATTCACAACTAAACATAGAATTAATATGAAATGATGATTAATTAGTAATAAAGGAAAGCCAATTATGAGAAAAATTGATTTATGTTTTTTTTGCTTACATTTATATAGTACATGAATTCAATTGGCCTTTCAAGAAATGATGATGTTTTTGCAATACGAGTCTTAATGGAGAAATGGAAACTTTAAAACAACAATGAATCCACCTCTAAATCAGAAAAACTTGATTAGGAAATTTTATAATTCACTTACATAAACACAATTAAAAAAATAGTCTCAACCTATGTCTCCCTTTCTCCTTTCTTCTCTCTACCTTCCCTTCTCTTCACCTTCTCTACATCTCCCTCTCTATCTCTATTTCAAAATAAGTTATTTGATTCCAGAAAATGGTACAATATTAAAGTAAACCTTGCAACAATTGAATAAACAAAGGGGAAAGGATTGTAAGTACCCTAGTCAAATGTGTAGATTTAAGAATTTGAATCTAAACCAGAAATTACAGAATAAAAGAGCAGATTGCAAACAAACAATGAACATGTTGTTTATCGTGGTTCACCACAATAGTGGCTACGTCCACAATGAGAGCAGAAGAATTATATTAACCTCAAATGAGAATGTTTACAAATGACCACAAAGAGTCTTATTTATAAGCTCAAATCTCAGCAGTTGAAAAGACAAGGCACAACAGACAAATGTCCATTGGCCTTCCAATCCCAACAAACTCCCACCGAAAGTCAATGGATAATCCAGCTGATCAGGCATTCCCCTACTTTACATGCTGATCTACTTCAGCTTAACAAGTCCAAGAGAAGTTCTTGCACATTCAAACTTCTCTTTGGTTACAACTTTAGTGAATATATCTGCCAAATTGATTTTAGTATCAATCTTTTCAACCTTCAACCTACCCTCTTCAACCATGTGCTGAACAAAGTGAGCATGGATGTCAATGTGTTTTGAACGTCATTGAGAAGTATGATTGTGAGCCATAAATATGGTGCTGCGACTGTCACTGAAAAGAACATAATCATTTTGCTGATACTTCATTTCACCAAGTAATCACTGCAACCAGATCATTTCTCGAGCACCTTCGAAAAGCACCAAATACTCAGCTTCAGTGGAAGAAAGAGCAATAGAATGTTGTAGCCTTGAGGCCCAACTAATAGCAGCTCCAACAAACATGAATGTGTAACCAGTAGTAGATCTACGCTTATCCAAATCTCTGACAAGATTTGAATCTGTGAATCCCCGCAACTGTTCATTGTTGCTACCAAAACATAATACCAAATCTGAAGTTCCTTTAAGGTATCTTAATATCCATTTGATAGCCTCCCAATGAGTCTTCCTAGGATTGCTCATGAATCTACTCAGAACTCCCACCGCATGAGCAATGTTGGGACGTGTTGAAACCATAGCATACATAATGCTACCAACTGCAGATTTGTAAGGAATGTCCTCCATATATTCCTTGTCCTCTTGTGTTTGTGGACATGAATTAACTAATAACTGAAAATGTGAACCAAGTGGAGTAGAAACACTATGCGCATCAGCCATACCAAATCTCTAAATTACTTTGTCAATGTATTCCTTTTGTGACAATGTGATCACTTTCTTCTTCCTATCCCGGGTGATGGTCATACCAAGAATCTTCTTGGCTGCCCCTAAATCCTTCATGGCAAATGTGCTTGCCAATTTAGTTTTCAACTCACTACCAATTTTAGAGCTTGTTCCTACTACTAACATGTCATCAACATAGAGAAGAAGAATAACAAATTCACCATTTAGGAGTGTCTTGTAGTAAATACATAGATCAGATTCACATCTAATAAAATTATGTTCAAGCATGAAGGAATCAAACTTGACATACCACTGTCTCAGGGCTTTCTTGAGCCCATACAAACTACGCTTCAGCCGGCAATAGAGATGTTCTTGCCCCTTTTTCACAAAACCTTCAGGCTGATGCATATACAACTCCTCATTTATGTCTCCATGTAAAAATGTTGTCTTAACATCTAATTGTTTCAATTCAAGATCCCAAATGGCTGCTAATCCCAATACTATTCGGATGGATGTCATCTTCACAACCAGAGAGAATATTTCAGCGAAATCAATTCCTTGTTTCTGAGCATATCCTTTTACTACCAACCAAGCTTTGAACCATTTGTGACCTCCTCCTTTGTCTTTTAATTTATAGACCCACTTGTTTTTGAGTGGTTTTCAATTTGGTGGAAGAGCAACCAAATCCCAGGTGTCGTTTGCTTCAAGCGAGCTCATTTCATCTGTCATAGCAACAAACCAATTGTTTTTGTCATTGCTTATACATGCCTCTTTAAAGTTTGTAGGTTCAATTTGCTCAAAAATTAATAGCTCTGGCTCTGCCTCTTCAGCAAATAATAGCTGATAATTAGAAAATTTTGAAGGAACTTTCCTTTGTCTTGAGGATCTTCTCAATTCAAGATGATCTGGTTCACGAGAATGAATTCTCTTCAATTAATTATTAGCATTTTCTCCAGGTGAAGGATCTCTGTTGGTATTTGATTTAGTAAGTAATTCATGAGGACTGCCCTTAGAGATGGGAAAAGAGCATGTCCTCTGTATACCCGAGCTATTATGACATGCTTGTCCTATTAAGACTCCCCCCTTTTTAATATTATCCTTGTCAAGAGACATATCCTCTATGTTCTGTCCATTGAATCGATCCATTTGTGGGGACAAAGACTGGTCTACACTTTCATGTGTAAGGTTGTTGGAATAAGGAAGAAAACTATCACGGGTTCGCAGTGAAGGAGTAGTTTGGGAGAAGGGATCAATGCTGCTGTGAATGCTGTTGTCAGTGCCGTCGAAACCTACAGTCCCGATGCCTTTGTTGTTGAAACTATGAGAGCAGGAGTAGATTATGTGGCGAGGAGAATACAAATTGTTGTAAGCTATTTCATAATAGCCAAGAGCTATATCTTCCTTGTTGTGTGGAGATTGCATATTACTATGAGTGTTTTTGTTCATATCATAGCGGTGACTGGTCTCATGACAATTTCCTCTACCGTGACTGGTATTACCTCTGCCATGAGTTATGTCTGGTCTACCATAAAAGAGTTGTTGACGTGATTGCTCCCTATTGGCAGTGTCAAAATCTTGTATAACATGTTAACTATCATGGCTTAGGGAAGGATTTCCCCTATTGGTAGTGTGAGGAAACAAAATATCATGGCTGCTGTGAGGAGATTCAAGACTGCGGTGAGGTAACAAAGAATTGGTTAGTTCTCTGTCATGTATAGAGTCTTTTCTACCATGAGGAATTTCATTTTACCCTTCATGAAAACCAGGGATGTCCTTGCCGCCATAAGTGTCTTCCATGTTGCCGATAGGACTATGATAGGAACTATTATGAGGAGAGGAGGGGAAGAGCATGGGCTCTCCCCTATTTTTAAAACTTTGACCGTCATCAGTCAAATTTCTCAGTTCTTCATTGAACAGATTATGTGAGTAATCATCCTCACTTGATGAGGATTGAAAAGGAGGATTTAGAATAGAGGTTGGAGTCACCTAAAGTGAACTTCTTCCTTGTTGAGTATAATCAATACCACTTGAAGGTATTATGAAGGAAATGTAATCCTTTTTAGACTTATCAATGTCTGCAAGAGCTGGAAATTTGTGCTCATTAAAAATGACATCACGACTGTGAATGATTCGCTCTTCAACTAGATCCCAAACTTTGTAACCAAACTAATCTTCACCATAGCCAATGAAAATGCCCTTTTGTGATTTGAAATCCAACTTTTTCCTCTTTTCTTTTGGGACATGAACATGAGCTTCGCACCCAAAAACTTTGATGTGTGAGTACGAAATCCTTTTTCCTAGCCATTCCTCTTCTAGAATGCCAAACTCTAGACAAGATGAAGGAGTCCTATTGATTAAATAGACTATTGTATTATAGGCTTTCACCCAAAATTCTTTTCCCAAACTGGCATTTGAAAGCATACACCGTGCTTTCTCAAGAATGGTTCTATTTAACCGTTCTGCTGCCCCATTTTCTAGAGGCGAATAAGGAACAACCTTAATTCATCTTATACCATGATCTGCACAAAATTTATCAAACTCCAATGAACAGAATTCACCTCCATTATCCATTTTTAAACACTTAATTTTATGACCACTCTGATTTTCTACAAGAGCTTTAAAAATTTTGAATTTAGAGAATACTTCTGACTTTCTAGAAAGCATATAAACCCATACCTTTCGGGTGCTATCATCAAGAAAGGTGACAAAATATTGTGCACCTCCATAAGAGGTTACCTCTATAGGTCTGAAGACATCCAAATGCACTAACTCCAAAGGTGTAGTCCTTTTATCATGTCCATCCTTCAAGAAACTGAGTCACTTTTGTTTCCCATGAAGACAATGCTCACAAAATTCCAAATTTACAGATTTGAGACCTGGTAGTTGATCACAATTCAGCATTACCTCAAGGCCTTTCTTGCTCATATGGCCTAGCCTTTGATGCCAAGTGCAACATCACTGTCCACAAGTGTCAAAGCAGCTCCCACCTTATCAATGGGTTTCAAAATATAGAGACTACCAGTTTTGTCTCCTTTAGCAATAGCCAATGAACCTTTGACTATTTTCCATGTATCCGTGAGTTCAGTTTTAAAGCCTTGGGTGTATAATTGGTTGACGAAAATCAGATTCCTCTTTAATTGAGGAACATGTCTAACATCTTTGAGAAGTAATTTTTCTCCTCCTTCAAGATGCAAGACAACATCTCCTTTCCCAACAATTTTACATGCTTTATTATCACCCAAATATACCTCTCCGAATTCACCATCTTGATAATTTGTAAATGCATCTGTGAGAGAGGAAGCATGAAAGGAGGCTCCCGAATCAATTACCCATGAATCAACTTTTGTATCACTTGTTGACAAAATTAGGATGCCCGGATCCTTTTCACAAACTGTGTTTGCTTGGCTGTCCAATACTTGTTCTTGTGCCTTCTTATATTTTCTGCAATCCTTTTTAACATGCCCAGCCTTCCCACAAAACCAACAACCATTTTGTCTACCTCTTGACTGCGATCTTCTTACAGATTGGGACCTCCGATTGTTGTTAAATCTACCTCTATATTGGCTTCTTCCTCTATTTTTGGTGCTCACCATTGTGAGAGCATTACTAGATGAGGACTCATCATTCTTTCTCCTCAAATCTTCGAAGAGTAGGGTGGCTGAAACTTCATCAAAAACCAACTTCTTGGTAGTTGATGCTGAAGTGTTGATGGCTGTCACAAGTCCATCCCAGCTATTAGGAAGAGAACATAGCAATAGAACAACCTTATTCTCATCATCTTGTGTCATGCCAACTGAATTTGCTTGGCTGATCAAGGTATTGAATTTGTTGAGGTGATTTGTCATGACTTCACCTTCCCTCATTTTAAGTTTATATAACTTCTTCATGATGAAGACTTTGTTCACAGCGGATGCTTGTGCATATGTAGAAGCCAATTTATCCCATACGTCTTTGGCTGTATTTTTGTTTGAAATATTATACAGCACATTATCGCCTAATGCGAGAAAGATTGTCACCATGGCTTTCTCATCAAGCTTTCCCCAATCTTCATCCAACATGGCTGTGGGTTTCTTCGCTTTTCCTTCAAGTACCAATGAAAGATCTTTGTTCACTAACATAGACTTCATCTGAATTTTCCATATTCCATAATTCTTCCCAGAAATTTTTTGTACTCTTACTTCTTCCATAATTTTGAAAATGAAAAACTCAACCAGTGATTAACCTCGCTCTAATACCAATTGTAGATTTAAGAATTTGAATCTCAACTAGAAATTACAGAATAAAAGAGCAGATTACAAACAAATAATGAACATGTTGTTTATCATGGCTCACCACAATAGTGGTTACATCCACACTAAGAGTAGAAGAATTATATTAACCTCAAATCAGAATGTTTACAAATGACCACTATTAGCCCATTTTCATGTCATAGCATAGATCCTTAGAAAATGGTTTGTACCCTGCAAAAAATTTTCATGGCTCTAGCCATTTTCTCCTCATCCCTGCAGTCATTTTTGTGTCCCTGGCATAAACCCTTAGTTCAAAATTTCAAAATGTAGCCGTTGCATGAAAAATGCTTTGTTAAGCCCTAGCCTTGTTCTAATTTTAAGTTACCTTTACTAGCCACTAGAGTTCCAAATCCGCATGTGTTTATTAGAGACCACTTTACCGTGTTCACGGTTAAGTTTTTCATGTGTCAACGGGGTCCCCTTTGATCTTTCCTAAGTTCCCAGCACCCAGTGATTTTAATTTTTCCTAGGTTAGTGCCTTAATTTTTCTTAAGTCTCCAGCTTTACTTTTCTTCTGGGCCTGGCTCTCTGACACCAAATCCATCTAACAGTGGGTGTATGTTTGCAAGCGATGTGTTAGAGGCTTCAGATCTTAAGACCATCGTCGACTTCATTTATGATGTAGCCTTTCTTTTCGAGTGGGTCAACTGCCATGTTGGCATAGTTGGTGTTCTCTCATTGGTTAGTGTGGTGGTGAGTTGGATTATGTTAGTGGGGCCTACGGTGAAGGCTTTTAAATCTACAGTCGACGCATGATCTTAAGGAATATTCTTCCCCTTTGAGATCATGCGCCATCTGTTGATTTCGAATCTTACATGGAATTGTCAGTGGGACCTGATTTTTCGATGGGTCAGAGGGTTGTGACATCTGTAATCCATCCAATGATGGGTGTAAGTTCCCATGGAATCTGTCAGAGGCTTGAGATCTTACGCTAGCTGTTGATCTCATTTGTCTTAAGCGTATCTTTGGCAGTGGTCCTAGTGTCAGGTGGAGCTGATTTGGAGGTTTTTTATTGGTCCACGTAGTATGAGGTGGAACTTGTCAGTGGGACCTGGTTTTTGGATGTGTTAGTAGGTCCTGATCCTGTCAGTGAATAGATGAATGATGTATAATCTTATGGGTTTTGTCAGAGGCTTAAGGTCTTGCGATGACTATTGATTTTATTTCTTGTTAGTGGGTTGTCAGAGATGGGAGGAGTTTCCTAATAGACAGTTGGTGTGTAAGTGCATAGAATCATTTGAGCCTTTCAGATCTTGTGCCAGCCGTCCGATCTTCCAGGCGGGTTAATGTTCTTAGTAGGGCCTTTTGCCAGGTGGTGCTGAATTGTTTAATTTCTATTGGTTGATGTGGATGATATTGTAGTGTGGGGCTGTTGTCAGAGAGATTAGTGATGAGGACATGATCTACAGTCGGTGTAAGTTCTCATGAGTTTTGTTAGAGCTATGAGATCTTACACCTACCATCCGATTATAAGGCTTGCAAAAGGTGGGTCCTTTGTCAGTGTGACCAAGCATGAACCACGAGTGAGGTAGCGACAAGTGGCATAAAGAGGGCCCAGGTGGGGTCAAAAGGTTTAGCAGAGCGGATAAAGTTTTTAGTAGTGCTGATAAAGTCAGGGGGTTCGTGCATTCGCATGCTAAAATGGTGGTTCTTTAATCTGTCTGGCGATTCAGCGAAGGAAGGTCATGAGGTCGCTAAATTGTTTAGCGGTGGGATGAAATACTCTATGAATTGGCAAAAATGCCTTGTCACCAGTTCGATAAATAAAGGACCTGGGTTAGTAAGTTTCCTTCATTTTCTTGTTCACGGGGTGAAACTTGGGTTAGTGTTTTCATTGCGTGAATAGAAAATGCCATTGTTGCGTGTTTGCTTGAGTTAACCCTGGGCTATTCGATGAGTTAAGACATAAGGCCCGTGAAATGACAGGATCTGACGGTCGCGATATAAAGTTGATCTGAGTTCAATTTTTGACTGCCGATTTGCCGTTGGTGCCATGAAATGGCCATTTGATTTCAAATTTGAATTTCCTGAGGCATTTCCAGTGATAGAAAGGACTGATTTTAATAGCTGATTTTGATTTGTTTGGTGGCGCCAGTGGTTGCAGTGTGGTCCAAGCTGCCTTGATCAATTGCAGGGGGGTTTGTACCATGTGGGGATGGATATTTTTGGTGGCTTGAGGTGCTTTGCAAGTCTGATCAGATTGGTTTATATGGTGAATTTATGATTTTTCTATACTTCTAAGAGATTTTTCTCATTCACAAAGATCATCCTTGGATTTGACAGACCTGTACTTGGTTTTCCCTCGGAGAGTTTTGATTTTTTTTGTTGTAATTAGGGTTGGTGTAGTTGTTGAAACCCTAACCCTAGTTGTCTGAAGCTTGTTGCATCCTATCTTTGGGATTCCAAGGTAGCTAGTGGTATAAATGGTGAGATGTTTTACTTTGTAGGGGTTCCTTCTTCTATAAATTTTTGAGGAGAATTGGTTCCATGAAGGGTCCTTTTCCTGTAGATTTTCTCTACTTCTCTGCATATAGGGTGTTCTTCCTTCCCTTGTTGGTTCAGGGAATATAATACATGCTGTAATTGATTTGTCTTATGTATGAGGATTTAGTATATTCTTACTGTTACTAAGCTATCTCCATTTGAATTCTAAATTCATTAATCATACATCAAGGGTGTTTGATTTTTCTGTTTGCATTGCCTATGTGTTTGCAAGTGGAGTTGTCTTCACAGAGATAACTGTTTTAGGATTAGTTTTCATGTATGTATGAGCTGAGGTATCAAAGATATGTCATGCTTGTCTTCTAGTGGATGCTGGTTAATGTATTATCTGTTTATAGGTCTCTTCTAAGGGGAGGGTTAAAATCTTTTGAATGGGTAATAACATACTTGGATACACAAGTGGGTTGTTAAAGTGAGGTTTGGTCATGGTGTGTGATTGATGTTAGGAATCAACACATTGAGTACATTGTCTTCTTGTTTCATAATTGTTTATTACAATAGGGTATTTGACTCTATGGCCCATTGGACAAGGCACTGGTCTATCAAGGACTTAGGACATTTTAGGGGTCCTTCAACCCATCTTTAAATCATTTACTTTCAGTTCCACCCTTTCCCTTTCATGTTGTTAGTATAGGTCTCTAGTTTTCATACCCATTCTATGCAAGTAGGGCTATTGCATTAAGAATTGCTATCATTGGGGTACATGATACCTAAAGGGGTTTGAAGACTATTCCATAATAATCTATCTGTAGGCCTACTATTTGTCATGAGGTGTCTTGAGTGTGCAGATAAGGCAATACCCGCCTGAGTGATGTGGAGCTCAAAGAAGAAGGAGGATGTTCTTTATCCTCATCAATTGGTTCTATTTTATTATCAAACTTGAGTGCCTAATTTGAGGATCAAGCCCACCTTTTGATTCAAGTTTGGTCTTGCAAGGAAAAGATTACCAACAAAATGGTGACTCTGCTGGGGAGGCCATTGGAAAGAGTCAGATAAACAAACAAAGTGTTTGCTAAAAACTTCTCACTAAGTGTTGAGTGGTGGCTCTGAAGTCTCTATTTGATCAGTGCAGTTCCTGATTGACAATATGAAAATCCTGGTGTAGTTTTGGTTGATTGGAAGAGGTAAAAAGAAAGGTAAAAAATTTCCTCTTTAAGGAGGTGGCAACTCTACATTGCAAAAAATCTGATGGATCTGCATGGTAAGCTCTAGATCTGCCCTGCCTTCTAGTCAACAAAGTCTTCTACTGCAAAACTGTCAATTATTTCTCAAAGATCTAAAATGCCTCCTTATTAAGTGGTCAAGCACTAAGAAAAGGATAAGGTGTGAGTAGAGGTTTTCATACTTCAAGTTTTCAGTTGCATCTCTGCAAAATTGTACGGAAGTATTGCATTAAGTTTGATGGGTAAGCTTGATGAGGAGCTTGCATTCCTTGAGCAAGGCATCCTTAGGGATTGCATGTCATTGATGAGATTGAAAGTAGGATGCAGAAAGGATCTATCCATATCTTTTTTCTATGATAGATTTTGGGATGTATATAATGAGCTTCATGATAATGTTGAGTTTTTAGAGTCTGAGTTCATTGGTTTATTCTTGGATCTTTGTTTTCATGAGTCAACCAGTTGGTCAGATGCATTGTGGGAAGAGTATTATATATGTGTCAAATATTGGATACTTAGTGATGACAACCTTAGGCTTGAGGATGCACTTGGGGTTTTGTCCTTAAAAGCTGAGAACTGGCAGTTATTGGGGGACAGGAGGTTGAGGGCATTGGCTTCTCTTTATGTTGATCATGAGGAGGCCAGTGTTTCTAATGTTGATTCTCATTTTGCAGAGGATATTGATTATGAAGCTAACATTGACCTTCAATTGGTTCATGATCAAGTCAATGAAGACATCATGGAGGAACCAATTTGCTTAGTGGTAGAGGTAATGTATGAAGGCAAATCAGAGGATCCAAGTCCTTCTTAGCCAGGTATTTTTTATGTAATGCATGATGCTCAGTATTTTTTGTTTTCTGATGCATTACTAGATGATGCTTTCTTTCCCAGTCATCAGGAAGAAGTAAATGATATTCCTTACTTCTTGGAATATGAGTATGGTAGTCATGACTGGAAATGCATGGGTTGTGATCAGTGCAATTTTTTTCTTCAGCCCATGAATTATCACATATGTTGGCAGAAGGATGGTTATGAAATTTGTAGGTGTCTGGTTACTTATGTGGATGAAAATTAGATTTTTGATTCAAGAGAGGCATTGTTTTTCTTTTGGTGGCCTCAGGCCACTGAATAAAATTGTATAATTTTTGTAAAAAATTGTAAATCCTTGTACAGTTGTCTTTCCCTTTCCTGTTTCCTGCTTTCTTGTTCAGTTGTTAGTTTTTGTGAGGGTCCCTATTTTTATTTTGTGGGTGTTCTGCTCTCCTAGAGATCTAATTACTTGCATGGACACAAGTTGCCCATCATCCCCAACTAGAGCCACTGTTAGCCCATTTTCATGTCATAGCATAAATCCTTAGAAAATGGTCTGTACCCTGCAAAAAAATTTCATGGCTCTAGCCATTTTCTCCTCGTCCCTATAGTCATTTTTGTGTCCTTGGCATAAACCCTTAGTTCAGAATTTCAAAATGTAGCCGTTGCATGAAAAACCCTTTGTTAAGCCCTGGCCCTGTTCTAATTTTAAGTTACCTTTACCAGCCACTAGAGTTCCAAATCCACATGTGCTTATTAGAGACCACTTTACCATGTTCGCGGTTAGGTTTTTCATGTGTCGGTGGGGTCCCCTTTGATCTTTCCTAAGTTCCCATGCCCAGTGCCCAGTGATTTTAATTTTTCCTAGGTCAGTGCCTTAATTTTTCTTAAGTCTCTAGCTTTACTTTTCTTCTGGGCCTGGCTCTCTGACACCAAATCCATCTAACGATGGGCGTATGTTTGCAAGAGATGTGTCAGAAGCTTCAGATCTTAAGACCTCCATTGATTTCATTTATGACGTAGCCTTTCTTTTCGAGCGGGTCCACTACCGTGTTGGCACAGTTGGCGTTCTCTCATTGATCAGTGTGGTGGTGAGTTGGATTATGTCAGTGGGGCCTGTGGTGAAGGCTTTTAAATCTATGGTCAATGCATGATATTAAGGAATATTCTTCCCGTTTGAGATCATGTGCCATCTGTTGATTTTGAATCTTACTTGGACTTGGTGGGACCTGATTTTCTGATGGGTCAGAGGGTCCTGACATCTGTAATCCATCCAACGATGGGCGTAAGTTCTCATGGAATCTGTCAGAGGCTTGAGATCTTACGCTAGCCATTGATCTCATTTGTCTTAAGTGTACCTTTGGCGGTGGTCCCAGTGTCAGGTGGAGCTGATTTGGAGGTTTTTTATTGGTCCACGTAGTATGAGGTGGAATCCTGTCAGTGGGACCTAGTTTTTGGATGTGTCAGTAGGTCCTGATCCTGTTAGTGAATCGATGAATGACGTATAATCTTATGGGTTTTTTTAGAGGCTTAAGGTCTTGTGATGGCCGTTGATTTTGTTTCTTGTTAGTGGGTTATCAGAGATGGGAGGAGTTTCCTGATCGACGGTTGGTGTGTAAGTGCATAGAATCTTTTGAGCCTTTCAAATCTTGTGCCAGCTGTCTGATCTTCCAGGCGGGTTAATGTTCTTAGTAGGGCCTTTTTCCAGGTGGTGCTAAATTGTTTAATTTCTATTGGTCAACGTGGATGATACTACAATGTGGGGTCATTGTCAGAGAGATTAGTGATGAGGACATGATCTACGATCGGTGTAAGTTCTCATGAGTTTTGTCAAAGCTATGAGATCTTATGCCTGCCATTTGATTATAAGGCTTGCAAAAGGTGGGTCCTTTGTCAATGTGACCAAGCATGAACCATGAGTGAGGTAGCGACAAGTGGCATAAAGAGGGCCCAGGTGGGGTCAAAAGGTTTAGCGGAGCGGATAATGTTTTTAGCATTGCTGATAAAGTCAGGGGGTTCGCACATTCGCATGATAAAATGGTGGTTCTCTAATTTGTCTGGTGATTCAGCAAAGGAAGGTCACGAGGTCACTAAATTGTTTAGCGGTGGGATGAAATACTCTGTGAATTGGTGAAAATGCCTTGTGTCCAGTTCGCTAAATAAAGGACCTGGGTTAGTAAGTTTCCTTCATTCGCTTGTTCATGGGGTTAAACTTGGGTTAGTGTTTTCATTACGTGAATAGAAAATGCCATTGTCACGTGTTCGCTTGAGTTAACCTTGGGCTATCTGATGAGTTAAGACATAAGGCCCGTGAAATGACAGGATCTGATGGTCACAATATAAAGTTGATCTGAGTTCAATTTTTGACTGCCAATTTGCCATTGGTGCCATGAAGTGGCCGTTTGATTGCAAATTTGAATTTCCTGAGGCATTTCCAGTGACATAAAGGATTGGTTTTAATGGTTTTAATAACTGATTTTGATTTGTTTGGTGGCGCTAGTGGTTGCAGTGTGGTCCAGGCTACCTTGATCGATTACAGGGGGATTTGTACCATGTGGGGATGGATATTTTTGGTGGCTCAAGGTGCTTTGAGGGTCTAATTAGATTGGTTTATATGGAAAATTTATGATTTTCCTGTACTTCTGAGAGATTTTTCTCATTACAAAGATCATCCTTGGATTTGACAGACCTGTACTTGGTTTTCCCTCATAGAGTTTTCATAGAGTTTAGGATTAGTTTTCATGTATGTATGAGATGATGTATCAAAGATATGTCATGCTTGTCTTCTAGTGGATGCTAGTTAATGTATTATCTATTTATGGGTCTCTTCTAAGGGGAGGGTTAAAATCATTTGAATGGGTAATAACATACTTGGATACACAAGTGGGTTGTTAAAGTGAGGTTTGGTCATGGTGTGTGATTGATGTTAGGCATCAACACATTGAGTACATTGTCTTCTTGTTTCATAGCTATTTATTACAATAGGGTATTTGACTCTATGGCCCATTGGACAAGGCACTGGTCTATCAGGGACTTAGGACATCTCAGGGGTCCTTCAACCCATCTTTAAATCATTTAATTTTAGTTGCACCCTTTCCCTTTCATGTTGTTAGTATAGGTCTCTGGTTTTCATACCCATTCTATGCAAGTAGGGCTATTGCATTAATAATTGCTATCATTGGGGTATAGGATAATAATCTATTTGTAGGCCTACTGTTTGTCATGAGGTGTCTTGAGTGTGCAGATAAGGCAATACCCGCCTGAGTGATGTGGAGCTCAAAGAAGAAGGAGGATGTTCTTTATCCTCATCAATTGGTTCTATTTTCTTATCAAACTTGAGTGCCTAATTTGAGGATCAAGCCCACCTTTTGATTCAAGTTTGGTCCTGCAAGGAAAAGATTACCAACAACCACAAAGAGTCTTATTTATAAGCTCAAATCTGAGTAGCTGAAAAGACAAGGCACAACAGAAAAATGTCCGTTGGCCTTCCAATCCCAACAAAATGCATAAACAAACAAAAAATAAAACACAAAAAACTAATCTGGATAATTTGATAAGGTGGTTGAAGAGATAAGACCACTTGGTAATAAACATGTAGCAACACAGTATCATATTTCACTCCCAAGCTATAAATCCTGTAGTAGGAGGTGTTGGTTAGGTATACTGTACAACCTGCATCATTTCAAGACTCCCATTTTAGTACAGACAGGGATGATGCTAGAAAAGATTACACGGTTTGGCTTTACATTCGATTGAAAGTTTATAAAACCATTTTATGCATATCCTGCAATGGTATCATTTAAGGAGATCACATTTCATTGAGGTATCCTATCAAAAAGTTCAGCTGCGTTGTCTATAATTCCACTTTTTGCATGCCAGAGCATTTGCAGCAGTAATGATGGATGTACATACCTTGTTCCAAAACTCCCATTTTGGTACAAGCCTAGACTACACATGAGAAAACTTGTTTAATACATAGGGAGATCTATCAAGTATATATTATGTTCTTGGCTTTCCTTGTCAAATATGGTAGTCTCCACCTTGTATTCAATATACATACACAATTCCTACATCAAGTCTTTGGTCACTCTAACAACCCTTTCTACATCTGGAGTTGAAACCTAAGAGGAAAATGAACCAACCAAACTTGGCCTATTATAAAAGTAAGCTTTCATAACAAGGTATTTTCTTGATGAAAAACAATTCTTACACATTTGTTTGTCAACAACTAGTGTGCCTTGAACATAGGGACACATTGGGATATTAAATTTGTTAACTTTCCATTGTTCTGATACATCCTTTGAACCCAAGTAATTTATTAAGAACCTTGTTATAATAGATCTAGACATAGGCATCTCCCCAATAAAATATCTAAAATCTCTAAAAAAAAATGTAGAAAACATCATTATCATAACATTCAGAATTCCAAACCCAAAATACTAATGAAAGCATATCTAAGGAACTTGCTCGTAAGAAAAGGGATGACCATAAAGGGTAGGGGTTTTAAAATCTACTAATTGACCACAACTATAGATATGACTAGGACAAATAGGAAGGACTATATATCAAAGTACACTAATGATCTAAAAGATGCCATGAATAAATTAGAAACATATACATCAAATGTATTAAATATGTATATACAAACTTCTCAAAAAGAATTTAAAAGAACTCCTGGGAAGGATTGTACATACAAAAGAGACTCATCAAACACAAATTATCATTTCATTCCAAATTTCTGACACATTACCATATGAATATTTCTTTGCTTTGTATTGATAAATGGAATTGGGGGTGTTGAGTGCAAGAGTAGAAGCCACTGCCAATGCATGTCTCCTTCTTGCCCACCATTCCCTTGCATTAATTGCAATACTCATAATTTTTTTAAAAAAGTGGGTTAATGTTGTACTATGTTCTACAAATTTTACTCAAACACACTTTTTGTGCATAACAAAAGTGGAGAAGCATCATGGAGAAGCAGTGAGATGGAGGATGGAACCAAGGATCACCTACACAAAATTTTCCATTGGGAATGAATCATGTGCTGCGAGTGCCATCCGATTCAGTTTCTTTCAAAATCTACAAATCTTCTTTAGCAACACTACAAATGACCATCCCTCCCTTCAAGGTGATCTTTGTACTAAAAAAACTATGAGCCAAGTGAAGAACATGGAAGAAAAGTAGTGTGTGGTCATTAATGATGTACAAATAGGTGTATTTCCAAAAATATAAATTTAAACTAAAATCCATGATAGTCTGAATAAAATTGACGACAGACTGAAATAGTGTAAGGAATTAAAAGAGCAACAAAGCAACATGAAAGTGTGATAAGCATGGTGGAAAAAGTGGCTATTTTCAAAATTGATGACAACAAGTAACAAGAAAATGATGAAACTCTATGGACAAATGTGATGATTTTCATGGTCATGATCCTTGCCTCTATGTTATCGTCAACCATTGATCATTTCCAATTAGCTCCTTTTCAAATAGGAAACACCTTCGACGTAATAATAATAATAATTTTTTAAATCATTTTCATTATCCTAAAATGTGTTCAGTGAAAATAAAAGGAATGGGGTGGGGTGATCACTCATGTGGCCCCACCAACATTCTTATATATTTAATATCCTATTTTTTTATATTAATTTTTTTTTATAGATTAATTTACTGTAATTTTTTTAATTAGAAATTATAGACAACCAATTCTTTTTTTTTTTAACCAAAATAATTCTTTCTCTAAATTTAATTATAAAATAATTGTCTAAAAAAGATTTTGTGTTCCAATTTGTTCTAATTTTTTTTATAGATTAATTTACTGTAATTTTTTTATTAGAAATTATAGACAGCCAATTCTTTTTTTTAAACCAAAATAATTCTTTCTCTAAATTTAATTATAAAATAATTGCCCTAAAAAGATTTTGTGTTAAAATTCTTTCTAATGATGGATGTTAGGTTACGTGTCAATGTGACTAGTCATGCTTATCGATCCCAACATGTTGAGTCTGTAGACAAGTTGACAACCCTAATTTGATACGTGTCAACATTCCAGTGACTTCTTGGAGAACTCTGTTTCCTTCAAGAAATTGGGGCCAAAATTAAACTTTAGCCGTTGATCTTGGATCATCAAACGGTCTCAAATAATACATTTAACATTATAAAATAATGGATGTTACTGTTAGGTTACGTGTCGATGTGACTATCCATGTTTATCGATAGTAGATAACACTGTTGAATTTGCAATAAAATCGCGTCCCATCTTTTGGAAATTGCCAATAAAATATTTGTTTTCCCATAATTAACGAATGATTAGCCAATAAAATAAATAAATTTTCAAACGGTACATAAAATTCACTAATACAATTATTTTTTTCCTTTCAAAAGAAAATCATTCACCTCATATATTATAATTTTTTGACTTCAAAAGAAAAAAATGCACCTCATAAAATATATATTTTCCCCCACATTATTGTATAATTTGCTAGGAATTTATGGAATTTTCATTCGGCAGGGAAAAAATTGCCAATACAAACTATAAAAAATTGCGGATTTGATAAAGAGGGGGCTACTAGCACTGGTCCACTACCAGTGATCTAGTAGGTTTTTCTTTGTATTGGCAAATTTCTTGGGAGGGGGTTTCTTAAAGTTATCCCTGATCCCGATCATGATATAGAGGAGGCAATGATACAAATGGCTAAGAAAAGATTAGCAAAGAAAATGTTGGAAAAGTTACTTGAGAAAATTATCGTTGATAAAGTGACATTGTTTGGTCTTATCAAATAATTAAAGGAGAACTTGCAATAAGCCAGTCAATTACTTGCAAAAATAGAAAATACCTCTCATTTCACTAAGGAGATAAAGGACAAGAAATAACAAAAAAAATAAGAACCGGTGAACCTAACAAATACTATGGATCCTACAACCAGTTCAATATCATTGTATAGCTTGAAGGTAAAAGAGTTTACCTATCAAATGAGATAGTTGCAAGTAGAGGAAGACAAATGGGTAGTGACTCTATTAGAGTTACAATCATTCTTAACACCCAATATGGACATACTATAGCAGAGCATAAAAAAGGTAGATGGACTCATAGAAACACTTGATATGAGTATCTTAGAAAGTATGGATGAGTTAGCATCTGAACTAAATGGACAAATTATAATTTTGGAGAAACTAAAGGAGTCTTGGTAGAAACCTATAGATTTTGCAAAATCAATCTACAAGGATATTTTTGCAAAACTGTATGTATATTATGAGATGCAAATTTTGACGTATATACAAGTTGGTTATATATATTTGGCATTGTTGTTAAAGGGGGATATAATATATAGAAGATGATAGTTAGTATACTTAAAAGATATTAGTATATACATAAGGGGGAGTATATATCATTTAAGATCTTGAGTCTTGCCATCAATGCCAAAGGGGGAGAATTTTGGAATTGTAGATGATGTAAGGAACAGTTGGTGTGAACACTTAGTGCATATTTGATATTGGTTGTCATTGATAGAAATCAAGCAATCAACTGATCGAGCACTTGGTTAAGTACTTTGAGCATAAAATTGTTAATCAGATGAAGGAATATATAGGAAAATTTGATCCTAAGAGTGATGAAGTAATATTACTAGGATAATCTATAAGAAGAAAAGCCGACAAGTGTCTAAACAAGAGAACCAACAAGTTGATAGAAAGTGCAAATGTGAAGGTTGATGAATTCCCAGAGTAGAATGATGGTTCCAACAAGAATGAATCAAGAGATGATTAGGGGATTATATATGTTCAACTGGTGGAGAAAGAAATTGAAAATTATAACAATGTGGATGAACCAGTTCAATTGATAGAAGAGGCTCCTAGACATGAATCAGTGATACCACGGTATGTAAATTTGAATCATTTAGCTGATCAGATTATTGGTGATAAGAATTTTGGTGTTCAGACTAGAAGAAAGATTAGAGATAGTACCTATCTAATTTCTAAACATGAACCTAAATTAGTAGGAGAGGCATTGAAGAAGGAATAATGGGTTAAGGCAATGGAAGAAGAATTGGACTAGATAAAGAAGTATAATACTTGGGTACTAGTTCCTAGACCCGTTGATAAGAATGTGATAGGAACTAAGTGGGTTTTTAAAAATAAACTCAATGAAGATGGTGAATTAGTCAGAAATAAGGCAAGACTTGTGGTTAAGGGGTGTGCACAAGAAGA
Organism: Chamaecyparis obtusa; assembly: GCA_027943335.1. NCBI lineage: Eukaryota > Viridiplantae > Streptophyta > Pinopsida > Cupressales > Cupressaceae > Chamaecyparis > Chamaecyparis obtusa. The sequence continues at coordinate 357,555 of BSBK01000522.1, read as the reverse complement.
AGGCTTGGACTATGGAGATACTTTTGCACTAGTGGATAGAATTGAAGGAGTGAGGATTTTTCTAGCATATGTTTCTTATAAAGGTTGTAAAGTTTTCCAAATGGATGTAAAATCTACATTCTTGAATGGAATTCTTGAAGAAGAAGTTTACATAGAACAACCTGATGGTTTTGCACTATCATAAGATGAAGACATGGTGTGCAAGTTGCAAAAGGCTCTTTATGGATTAAAAAAGGCACCAAGGGCATGGTATGAGAGAATCCACTCATATATGATCAAGATCAGTTTCATAAGGACAAGTTAGGATAGCATTGTTTACTTGAAGGTTGAAAAGGATGAAAGATTGTTGATTGCTAAAGTTTTGTGGATGCCATCATTTTTGGTGGAAATGATGAGATGAGCATTGAATTTGAAGAAGAAATGAGGATTGAATTTGAGATGTCGATGTTTGGTGAGATCAAATTCTTTGTTGGACCATAGGTATCTCAACTTAGTGATGGAATCTACATCAACTAGAAAAATTATGTGAGGGAAGCATTGAAGAATTTTGGGTTGGAAGATTCTAAACTGGTAGGAACTCCAATGGTGACTGGTTGTAAGTTGTTCAAGGAAGATGATTCTAAAGAGGTGAGTGCAACTTTATACATATCCATGATTGGTAAGTTACATTATGTTGTTCACATTAGGCCTGATATAGTGCATGCAATTGGGATTTTTGAAATATTTCAATCTAATCAAAAGGAATCCCACATGGTGGCTATGAAGAGAACCTTTAGATACTTAAAAGGGACCGAAGAATATGGTCTTTGGTATGATCAAAAAGGAGATTTTTCTTTGAGTGTGTTCATTGATGTAGAATGGGAAGGTAATGTGGATGATTCAAAGAACACAAGTGGAGGAGATTTATTTCTTGGAAAGAGACTTGTGTCATGGATGAGAAAGAAGAAGAACTATATTTCTTAGTCTACTACAAAGGACAAATATGTTGCTTCTTCTATTGATTGCACTCAAGTTGCTTGGATGAAGCAGTTATTAGAAGGAATTAAGGAAATGGTAAATGAACCAGTGGTTATTTTTTGTGATAATACCAGTGCTATTAAAATATCCAAGAACCCTGTGATGCACTCTAACACCAAGAATATTGCAATTAAGTACCATTTTCTTAGGGAGAAAATTCAAGAGAAAGATGTACAGTTGGAGTATGTACCAACTAAGGAGTAGGTTGCAGGCATTTTTACCAAGCCACTACCAAATGATACATATGAGTACATCTAAGAGGTAAGTTGGGGGTCATTCCCCTACTTGAGTATAATTAAAGTGATGCTATTGCATCAATCCAATATTTTGTATTGAAAATCTTTGTTGGATTGATGTAACAAGGAGCTACTCCCAAGGGGGAGGAAGGAGAAGAGATCTCCGGTATTATGTATTTGACATTATTGTCAAAGGGGGAGAGATGTATTGATAAGTGGACAAGAAGATGATAAATGAGATAGATGACAGTCAATTCGGAGATGATGATTTAGTGTAAGAACACAAGTTGAGCAGGTTAAAGATGTTATGATTGTTTGGGTTTCCATCAATGCAAAAGGGGGAGATTTTTGGCATAATTGATAATGATATGGTACATTGATGGTACTGATTTGATGACTGAGATGATCAGTTATTGCATTGTCATTGATGTCAAGTATTGATCTAGTGTTCTTAATGTGTTTCCAATTATGTAATAAGGAAGAATAGTGCATTTCAAGTGGTTCCAGTACTGGTCGTGATTCTTAAGGGAGACTTGGGAATGTCTCTAGATGATAACTGTATGATCACAAGTATTGAATGTATGATTTGTGTGAGTTATGATTATTTGAAGTGTGATAGGGAAACTTCTAGAACAATCTATGACTGGCAATGAGTGATTTGATTGATTTGTCAAATCTATGGTGAGTTAGGTGGCAAAATCATAGAATTATGTTGTTAATTCTATGTTGATCTCATGGTTATGATCACAAATGGTTTGGATGATCGAAAAGCATGTTTTATAGTTACAAAAGTTGTTTCTATGAAAGGTGACTGTGTTCTTGAGCTATCGATGGTAGATCTTTTGTTGGCAACCAATGATCAAGTTATGATGAATTATTTGCATTCCAATTGTCATGATGACATGTCTCAATTTATTTATGGTAATGAGTTGGAGTTACATTGATTGAGGTAGATGTTTTTATCAAGATGAAGGCTGAGTTGGTCAAAATGTGTTTGACTATTCTTGATATAATAAATTGTAAGGGTCTATCCTTTGGCTGACATGTTTGGTAATGATGGTTGTTTCATTAGGATGTGTGTTTTGGCACAATATCTTTGGGTGCAAAGATTGGAAAATTGATTTCAAATGTATTAGATGAGGTTTTAGGTTGGTGGTAGTTAGGGCTTGAGTAGTGATATTTATATCATGGAATGAAAGATTTGTGGGTGCAGTTTGTGATTGTGATGGTTCGATCAAGCTAGGATATCTAGAGTTATCTAAGGAAAAAATGTATGCATGACAAAGGATCTGATGAAGCATAGGAGTTTCTATTTTCTAAATCAATTTTCTTGTTGTTTCCTAATAGTTACAACAAGCTAAATCCCTTAATCAGGTAGATCCTAACATATTTTATTTATAAATCCTTTAACAGGGTGGCACTTTAGCTAGTGTTTGATGTCCTCTAAAAAGGCTACTCCTAATAGGGTAAAGTTCCTAATAGGGCTAGAGAAAAATCCCATAACTGGGTGGTACCTAACCGTGTCTTTGTGAATCCATTAATAGGGTTAAGATCCTAACATAGCTTGCTTCAAAAGAGTACATAGTTTGTGAATTCCATCTCACATGTGGTTTTCACAGAAAAAATATCTGTGTTACGTGTTGCATGATTTGTGGTGGTTGTGTTGATTTGGTTAAGTTTCATTTTCTTATCAATTGGTGAACTAGTGAATGTTATCTTTGTGCTAAAGAAGTAAAAATTATCAGATATGTTAGATTACTATTTCACCTCCCCCCCCCCAGTAATATTGGACCCTTAGGACTAACACTTTACATGTGTCAAGATGATTTTTACAGAAATGATTTAATTACTCAAGATGATTATATAATGAAAATGAATGATATGGATAGGTGTCAAGAAGAAAATGTATTTGAATTTAGGGACAATTCTATAATGATCAACAAGAAGAAACATTGACTGCATTTGAAAATGTCTTTCAGGAGATATACAATCCATTGTATGATGATATAAATAAACCCGATCAAGGGATGGATTATCATGATGAATTTGAGAATGATTTTCAGATTTTTTCTAATCCCCTTTATGCTGAAGAAAAAATAGGTCATACAATATTATGCCATGGAGCGGTTGAGAAAAGTTTCTATCACTTTTTAAATCTAATGTATGAGGATGAAATATGCGATGATTCAGAATATGTGCTTGTTGATATGTTTTAGATTTTCATTTTGATGAAGAAATGGCAAAAAGTGGCCACGAGTCTCATTGCAGTGATAGTTTCAGCCAAGAGATCCTAAGTGCTGATTTTGAAAAGTGTTTGTTTTCTAGTATGGCTGAAATTTATTTTGAAGATTTTGATAATGATGAGTGTTTTATTGATCATAATTTTTATTTACCTAATGAATGCAACAAGTATATGTTGGAAATATTCAGGAATTAACCGAGTTACTGAGAGGGGAGGGGTGAATCAGTAACTCCAAATTTTCTTTCAATTACAGATGTATTAACATGTAATTTACTTTAACCTTTGCATACAGAAAGCATGAAACTTAAAAACATTCACAACAGTGACACATAGATTTGGTTACCCAGAAACCTTCCAAAAAGAAAGTAAAACTGGGGTGGGGATGAAACCCACAAAGCTTTAATACTGCAGAATAAAGTTGGCCGGTTAAGGCTTACAATTTGATCACTTCTGATGATCTGCCCTGTTAGGAGCAATAAGGATTGCTAAATCCACCCTGTTAAAGGATTTACAAACATACAATGAAGTATGCACTCGGTAAAGAGATTTTACAAAAGACTGTTAAGTCTACCCGGTTAAAGGATTTAGTACTGATTCACCTGTTAGGATGAAATAGTAGATCTCTTGCTTTGCAACTGGATTGCTGATTGAGATTCGTTGATGTACTGATCACCTTCTGTGATGAATTTGTCTTTGCTATTCCTTATACTGCTGAAGCCCTTTGTAATTCGCTTATCTCTGCCTTTCTTTCTTTTTCACATACATACTCATACTATTACATCTTGACATCTTTACAACATTGTTTATATACAAGTCTAAATAATTAATTACAATTACAATTACAAAGTCGGCTTGACAAATAAACATAAGTGCTACTAAGTCGGCCCAAGTATGGTTACACGGTTCTTGCAAACTAACTCGGTGACTTTCTGATACTCGGTGTCCACTGCATTACTCGGCATCGTCATGCACTTGGTAGAAGTGAAGGCACGGTTCATACTGACCACTTGGTAGGTTTTGAACTCGGTAAATACTGGTGACTCAGTAGACATGATGTTACTCGGTTTACACTGTCCTGATCGGTTTGTACTAACTTGCTCGGTTTGCACTGTCTGCTCGGTTTGCACTGTCTGCTTGGTTTGCACTATCTGCTCGGTTTGCACTGAGAATGCAGATAAGTGTTGTCACTAGTGGCAATTCTGCTTAATGCCAACAATCTCCCCCTTTGGCATTAGTGACAAAAACACTTATTGGCCAAAACTTATATACATGAATCATGCTGAGTTTTATTTTGATTTTTCAAAATTTGTCTTAGTTATAGGGCTTTATACATTGTCTCCCCCTTTCAATGTGCTAACTTTTTCTATACAAATCTTCTTCTATACATATCTCCCCCTTTTTGGCGATAATGCCAAAGAATCATATACAAGTGATTTACAGAGAGAATCCAAAATTTGATAGAAAATCAGAATGTACCTTCATTATTAGTGCCAGGGTTCTGTCCCAACTTTCTTACAGAATCTTGCATGTTTGGATTGCAATTTGGACTTCTGCAGAGAGTTCAATCATGTGATCTGCTATAGAGAACTGATTGTCATGAATCAATGTTTTGGAATGTTCAATGTGCTTATACATTGTATTCATGATGGGAAGGATCATGTGTTGGATGTCTAGCAGTGTGGACCGGATCCTTGTGTCTTCTTTCAGTAGATCTGACTGCATATTTGATAGGTATGAGATTTTCATGTGATGAGCAGAGCTTGAACTTGGTTTAAGTTGCAGCTTCTGTATGCTAATCTTCATATCCTCATCCATTTTATTCATTTTATCCTTAACATCCTTTGTGAACTCGGCAATATTGCACAATCTGGCCAAAAGAGAGGTAGCATTCGAATAGGTAGATTCAATGTTTGACAAAACTGAAGACAATTCTACTTGGTTAATAGCTATGTGCTGAGCAATGTGCTCAAGCACTTTATTGTTGAATCTCTTCTTGGCTCTTTCAACTAACTTTTCTATCCCAGATGAGTACTCATTGTATTTATTGACTGCTTCTGCTAATTGTAGCAAAACATGTTGGGAGGAGTCTACTTTAATACCTAATGCATCAGACAAAATGTCCTTAGCATCTTTGATGATTTGATATTCCTTGTCTCTCTCCTCTTTAAGCTTCTTTTGCTTTGCTTTCCTTTGAAGGATTTCACCTATATTTTGCATTTGGTCCGCTGATAGATTTGCAAAATCTAATGTTGGAATCTCTATTTCTTCATCTAGGTCTATATCCTCTACTATATTTTTACCCAAAAATTTTATACTCGGTAGAGCCTTAGGCTTATCTGTACTTAATGCCTTAGTAGTAGTGACAGTAGATATAGTAGGGCTGGCTATAGAGACTGGTATACTTTCTACTGGAGAGCTCAAAATATTTACACTTGTAGATTCAAAAACTGGAAAACTTACAGCTGGAAAACTTGATGATGTGGGAGACTGCAACTCGGTAGAAGAAATGGTAGTTGCTTCTGTTGTTGCTATAGATGATTGGACAAATGTTGAAGTTGTCACAACCATGCTTGAAGGTGTCTCCAGGCTAGATGTAGAAACTTTTACTGGAGAGGTAGGAAGGGATGCAATGACTTCTGCTGCTATCCTTATAGTATCATCTACCTCAGTGGCTTCTTCTTGTTCATCACTGTCATCTTCAATATCTTTTATTATTACTGTTTCAATACTCAGTTGGTGAAGGTGGTATATGTTCTTCCATGTGGCATTTGCAGCTTTCACAACCGATTCGATATTGTTGATCAGAATCAAACAGGTATTGAACCTTAATGTCATCTTATTTTCATTGTCCTTCAATGCCTTCTTTACTTCATCATTTTTCAAGCTCGGCATTAACTGTCTCAGGGTTTGATCAAATATGTCTATCATAGTTTGCTTTGCATTGCTCCATCTCATTTTTATTGGATTTAATAAGACAGCTGGAACCTGTGGGGCTATTTCATCAGGAGAGTATTTCCACTGTCCCATCTTTTCAATAACAGCATCTTCTATTTCCTTCTGTTCTGTTTCTGATCTGGTTTCATATTTAAAAGATTTTATGTACTTACTCCAGATCCTGATCCGTCTCTGAAAAGTTTGATCCTCTCTTGAAAGTTTAGAGGAGGCCTTTTGAATACTATGTCTTTATCTGCCTTGTCTACCTTACCTCTTGCATTTCTCCTTGTAAATACAGTAGTGGGAGGCTTAGGTGCCTTAGTGATGAATACCTTTCCTTTCTTCTTTGCAGGTTCTAGTTCCTCTGTTTTCTCATCCTTTTCCTCTTCTTCTTCATCTTTATCTTCTTTGTCCTCGGTTATCATTTGCATTTTGGCTATCCTCTTCTTTCCTTTGTTTACCACCTGTGGAAGCTTTGTGCTTAGTTCAATTCTCACCTTAGCTTCATCATATGTTCCAAAATATGGAGCTTTGGGATTGACAGGCTGATTAAGAAGAGCTTCAATGATATTCTTGGTTTCATCAATATTTACCTCATAAGGAAGAGGTTTTACATATACAGTCCTCGGTTTAGCTGCTTGAATATATACATTGTCATAATCCACCATAAAACAAATGTCATCCTTGTAATCTTCCACCAACTTCTGTGGAATCCAGAATCTATCATTCATTTTCTCTTTGAAAGACTCAAAATAATTATCCATGATGCTTTCAAAATTTTCACCCATTTCTGAGATGTATTCATTTATTTCATAAAGGACTGGCACATCTTTTCTCCATACAACTTTTCCTTTAGAAGGGAAGAATTTCTGAGCATAGAAGAATAAATAGACCAATAAGGATCCAAACTTACATGGATTGTTTTTGGAAGTTTGAATGCTTTCCATGTTTTTGTTAAACTGCTTTAACAATAAGTCTGCTAGGTCAAATGTTAAGTTATTCTTGACCACTTTGTATGCTAGGTCAATAGCTTCATAGGAGACACTATTCTGTCGACTAGAACTGTATATCTTATGGGCAATAATGTGTGTACCAAACTTCAGTTCAGCATCGGTAATGTTGCTAACTTTCATGCCTCTACCGTCCCACTCGGCTAGGGTTTTCTTCTCTAGTTCCGTCCGACCTAGGGTTTTGGTAGTTTTTGCTTTGTTCAACATGGGAAGACCGGTGATTTGATGAATCATCTTCTTTGTGATCTCTATGGGTTGCTCAAGCCAAATCTTACCATCATGTACACGGCTGAGAATGTATCTAACCCATTTATCTCGAAAGTTTCGAGGTAGATGTGCAATGTGAACTAAACCTTTATCTTCCAGATGTTTGTGCTCGGGTTTCAGAATACCATCCACACACAGTTCCTCATGCACAATATCTAGTTCTAGGTTCCCCATTTCATGAATTGAACAGTTGAAATGATTGCGAATATCGTTAATAAGTAGTACCTTAGGAGGAATATGAGATTGAGCTCCGTTCGGATCTAGGGCTGCTGCAATTGCGGGCACGATCTTGAAATCTGGTGCTCTCCATTCCCCTTGGACTAACATATCAGATCCTTTCTTCGTTGAAGTGCTGGATGATGCCATGGTAGCTCACAAAAAATTTCTTTCGCAAAAGTATTGAATCGCTGGGTTGCTCTTGAAATTTTCTGCTCTCAAAGTGCTAAAGGTTCGCGGTGAAGAATGAGTTCGATTACTTGCCTTTTGTTTACAACTCTGTCATTAATGCTCAGTACAAATTAGGGTAAGAATTCTGACAGACTGTCACCCACTAAGAATTAATTGCTCGGTAAATACTTCGCAACTCGGTGAACTTGAGAATTCATATTGCTCCGACCTCGCTCGGTAAAGACTGGTACCGACCTTGCTCGGTAAAGACTGATACTGACCTTCCTGTGATCTTACTGCATCTTGCATGCTGATTTAGATCTTTCTTTTAATTCGGTTTTGGAACTGCTTGAGATTGGTCTATGAGAATACAGTTCCAGTGCTTTCTTGGAAATTTAGTTTGAGTCGGTAGAGCCACCCATTCCATTACTTGGACTGGTTTGCTCGGTAGATTTAGGAATCCATTTTTGTCTCACCTGTTTCCTAACCTTAGTTGCTTCATTCTTCTTTCCATCTTCAACTTCACTAGCATTCATGCTGTTTCTGGCTATGTGACCGAGTTTAGTGCATTTGAAGCATCTTACGGTAGTATCTCTTTTCCTTAGATGATGTTTTATGCAATTCATGCCAATGTGTCCATATTCTCCACAGTAATGACATCTACACCAGGTGTTGTAGTCCCATCCAAACATTGCTTTCATAATTTGTTCTACTGGATTGAATGTCTTGGATCTGCACTCGGATGCCTTGTGACCTTGTTTGTTGCATTTGTGACAATTACCTCCGAATCTTGGTTTTTCCCTGCATTCATTTGCTTTGTGACCATGTTGATTGCAGTTGTAGCATTTTCCATTGAATTCTGCTTTTTCACTGTTCCAACATTTATTTGAAGTATGTCCTATTCTACCATAGTGATTACAAGTAGGTTTCTGATTCCTTTGAGTACCTTGCTTAGAAGATTCACCTTCTCCTTTGTATCCAAGTCCTGCTTTTCCTTTTTGCCTATGAAGATTTCACTCATACAGCTGATTCAAGTCTTCTTGACTTTTCAGCATTCCTTCATTGATTTGTTTTTCAGCGTTTAGGTCATCCACCAATCTTAGATTGATTTCCTTTTCAGATCTTAGTTCTTCTCTTGTGTTTTCTATTTCTGATCTTAGATTCAGAATTTCCTCATTTGTATGAGAGATCTGATCAATTAGGTTTTCTAGTTGAAGGGTTTTATTTTGAACTTCAATGTTCCTTCCATCTAATTCATCTTTCAACTTGTTTCTTTGTTCCAAGATCTCACAAAATCTTGTAGAGTGTAGCTCTTGTTCTCTTTTTAATTTTCTCACTTCTTCCTGCAGAGACCCATTCTTTTCTAGGAGTTCTTTGACAGCATTGTTTGCTTCATCTGAGCTATTTGAGGGAAAAAGATCTTCAATCTTTTCTTCAATGTAATTCTGATCATTCATCTGATTTGCAAGTTCCTTCCTTCTTCTTAGGGATTGGGAAAGATGTTCTTTTGCTTCTTTAAGTTTAGCTATGGCCATTTCCAGATCTAGCTTTTCATTTTCAATCACCTTGTTCAGTTTGAATACCTCCATTACCTGGATCTTTGCTCAAGCTAGTTAAGCTTTGTCTTGAGAACCAATGCTACTCTGATACCAATTGTTGGAAATATTCAGGAATTAACTGAGTTACTGAGAGGGGAGGGGTGAATCAGTAACTCCAAATTTTCTTTCAATTACAGATGTATTAACATGTAATTTACTTTAACCTTTGCATACAGAAAGCATGAAACTTAAAAACATTCACAACAGTGACACATAGATTTGGTTACCCAGAAACCTTCCAAAAAGAAAGTAAAACTGGGGTGGGGATGAAACCCACAAAGCTTTAATACTGCAGAATAAAGTTGGCCGGTTAAGGCTTACAATTTGATCACTTCTGATGATCTGCCCTATTAGGAGCAATAAGGATTGCTAAATCCACCCTGTTAAAGGATTTACAAACATACAATGAAGTATGCACTCGGTAAAGAGATTTTACAAAAGACTATTAAGTCTACCCGGTTAAAGGATTTAGTACTGATTCACCTGTTAGGATGAAATAGTAGATCTCTTGCTTTGCAACTGGATTGCTGATTGAGATTCGCTGATGTACTGATCACCTTCTGTGATGAATTTGTCTTTGCTGTTCCTTATACTACTGAAGCCCTTTGTAATTCGCTTATCTCTGCCTTTCTTTCTTTTTCACATACATACTCATACTATTACATCTTGACATCTTTACAACATTGTTTATATACAAGTCTAAACAATTAATTACAATTACAATTACAAAGTCGGCTTGACAAATAAACATAAGTGCTACTAAGTCGGCCCAAGTATGGTTACACGGTTCCTGCAAACTAACTCGGTGACTTTCTGATACTCGGCGTCCACTGCATTACTCAGCATCATCATGCACTCGGTAGAAGTGAAGGCACGGTTCATACTGACCACTCGGTAGGTTTTGAACTCAGTAAATACTGGTGACTTGGTAGACATGATGTTACTCGGTTTACACTGTCCTGCTCGATTTGTACTAACTTGCTCGGTTTGCACTGTCTGCTCGGTTTGCACTGAGAATGCAGATAAGTATTGTCACTAGTGGCAATTCTGCTTAATGCCAATAGTATATGTCATATGATAATCAATACTTTCAGTTTGTGCCTGATTTTAGACAAGTATTGATAGTGAATGTGTTGATAATGTTGTACATAAGTTGATGAGAAGTAAGAACATGTGTGATCAGGTATGTGACAATGACATTTTGAGGTGGCCTTGGGCCATCAAAATTGGTTTAATTTTCAAACCAAAATAGTAAGGGGCAAAGGTAAGTGTTGATTCTACTACCCAAAGGGAAAATATGTCGGTTGGTATGCTTTACTAGTGATTTTGATTATCATGTTAGTCAATGACTAACTATCCCCAACAAGAGCCACTATTGGTGCTTGTGAATTTTGAAGAAATTTGAAAGACACCAAGTTAAAATTTGCTAAAGTACTAGAATGTACAGTGAAAAAATGTTCTAAGTAGCCCTCTTTGAGAAGCTGAAAATTTGATGCCTAGTTAGTGTCATGAGAAATAACTTTGGGATTATATTTTGTGCATATCATTGAGCCTATATATCCACTTGAAACCTTCTGTGATCATTTTTAGTTTATTTTTGATACATCTAGCTTGAGGGGTTTGCATAAATCTGCACTATGCACATTTCCCAAATTAATGAAGTAGCCTACTTTAGAGGCATGTGTTTGCACCTAGTTGATTACCATGGTGAATTAAATATTCCCCTATATTGTATACATAAGAGAGGACCCATTAATTCATTTTGAGGCTCCAATGGATTCGTTTGACCTATTTGCCAAGTCTATTCTAAAAGGAATTTATTCTAGTTTCTTGCATGTTTGGTAAGGCATATTTCAGATAGCCATTTTAATAAAGCCATATTTCACAACTTGTTGACTATCAAGAGGTTCCAAGTGTTGCTCCAACTGTTGGTATCATAATGTACTAGTTTGAAAACCTCGAGCCCCGAGGAGTCCATTTAGTATTTTTACCAAATCAAAATGAAATGTAGATTATTGTTTGTGGACAAATCATGTTGCAGATAAAATGGAATAGGTTGCATAGTCAAAGGGAACCATTTTGTAGGGTGAATGTGTGCAGATCAATTTGTATGTCCACCAATTTGTTGGACCCAGTTATGTGTTTTGGTCAGTTTTTAAGGGTAGTTATGGAGACTATTTATTCAATTTGGCCAATTTGCAAAATGGTTGAAAATTAAGTTTTAAGTGATCTCCCAAGTTTCACTATTTTGATCTACATGCATGACAAAGTCATTCAAATCACTTTTAGAAGGCCAACTGTATGAAAACAATTTTTTTAGTCTGGCTCACCTAGGAACCTAGCTGGCCTCATCAAGTAACAATTTTCTCAAGGTATATATCAATAACATATTATTTAAATTATTCCAATTTAAATAATGATATAAGAATATGAGGAATAGGAACATGAATATTTAAAATCATTTGAATAAATGATTTAATACAAGTATATTTAAATCATTTGAACAAATGATTTAATAAAATGGGAACTATATGTTAATTTTATCTTCCTAAATCAATTTTTACAAATGATGTAAAATGTGAAAAGATGGGAGGAATGTAAAAATCTATTCATATTGTGTGGCGCCCTCTCTTATTTCCTAATCAGAAGAAGCCTAATCTCATCCCCACAATAGAAATAATGAAAAGCCTTAACTGATGGTGCGAATATGCGATTGAGAAGGAAGTATTCAAGTAAACAATTGAAGGTCTTTTCAAGAAATTAAATAAAAGGTGGTGGGATTGAAGGTTAATTTTTGTACAACACTGTCGCAACACCGCAAGCATCCCAATACTAAATTGTAGGGTAGCAATTCAATAAAGTTTTTTTAAGAAGATTTTCCATGGGCCATGTGGTGTACAACCGCAATGCCATTGGAATAACATAATTTTATTGCCCGCAACTAGTATTTTTTGTGACCGTGATAATAAGGGAGAAATATAAAATGTTAGGTTTTACAATGTGATTCTTAGTATTTCATCCTTGGTAGTTCTACCAAATTCCAAATAGAAATGGCATGATGAAATGTATCAATTATGGAATGTGCAGAGATTGATTTATTAACAAAAGTTTGAGAACTTCAAGAAAAATACAATTGACTGGTGTTGAGCTATTTCAAAACTACCTCTTCTTGTGAGTTTGTGGGTCTACACAAAATAGAGTTATTGAAAATGTCTTTGTAAATGTATGACAAATGCAAATAGCTAATGTAAAGATAAATCTACAACTGTTGCCAAATATTCCATACATACACATGAAATGGATGTTGTGATTACATCATATGCACACAAAGATTAGATGAATAGGTTTTAGAAACTATCCACCAAATTCCACAACCTTTGACTCATACTTTTTGCCTATGCGTAAAATGGAGCTTTGGAATAGGGAATGGGTATCCACCATAGTGTTTGGTGGGAGATCCTTGGCAATGCCTTGGTATTCATGTTTGCAGAACATAAGAAATGAGAGAATAAAATACACAAAATGGGGGTTTATATGAAATTGGTTTTTTGTCAAGCTAGGTTCTTGACCCGAGTATGGCTAAGTGTAGAACCTAGCAATCCCGTGAAACACGGGACTACTCTCAGGCTATGGGTAACCTATCAGAGAGTAGACCTATGGATTAGGGGCCAGCTTCCCCTTGAATCACCAAAAACTTAACTAAACTTTGAAGGGAAAAGGAGAGAGTGTGCATGAAATAAATAACTAAATTTAACTTGAACTAGGTGATCCATCGAATTAATAAAAGATCCACAATTGAATTAAGCTTACTGCAACAGTTAAAATAGACTGCACTTCACAACTTGATTCTACCACCTTAAACTCCTTAGAAAAGTAAGGTACTGGAAATACAGAGAAGGGAAGATGTTTCCACAATTTTGATTTTGATTTGTACATGAATTAATCACTACAGAGCCAAGACAAATTTCTAAACATTCAATTGGATCAACATACAGACTAAGGATAAAATAACATCACAATAATCCCGCACGAGATTCAATAATAACTCTGAAACTATAGGGAACAAGAAGGATCAATTTGTATTACTGAAAAGAAGCTAAGTACAAGATGTGTCTCTCATAGCTACAACACTCATATCAGAGAGAAAAAGTGAAGAGCTGACCTCAATCACGCAAGTGAGAGGTATAAAAAGAAAACCTAGGAATCTGCATTGAAACCCTTAACCTCCTAAAAATGGAAAATCCCTCAAAATAGGCCCATGAGGATGCCTCATAAACTTGGATGTCAGATTCCCAAGTTCATAGGGGTAGTGGAAAAATAGGACTCTTGAAAGCGGTGGTCAAAGGAAACCATTCCATCCATCCAAGTCATGCACTAATAATATTCTGACAAATGGTATATAAAATACCATTGTCAGAATTTACAGTAAGAATATTTAGTGACTTCTACATTAAAATTTAACTCCTATGCCAATAATAAAACATGGATTTAAAATTTTTATTTCCTAAGTTGACAAATGACTCTCAACCCAATTAAGGGGAAAGCACATTTAAAAATTACCATATTAATAAGACCCTTGTTTTAAAAAATACTTAGCACAAAAGGGATAATTAAAAAATTCTCGACCCTAGAAAAGGGGAGAATATATTAATTAATTATCTGGATAAAAAAACCTCATCAAAGATGAGGGATCCTACTGGTGACAACCACTTCTCCTTCTGGCACTTGGCAAGTTGCCCTTTTCACTAGCACTCTTGCATCAGTTCCTCGGGCTGGATATGGAAACATTCCAATTTTGAAAGCCTTTTGATCTTTGAATCATCGCTATTGGAGGTAGGTATTGTGGCTCTTGTTTCAATTACATTTTATCTTTCGAGGGCACTATGTTGTTGATTTTTGAAGGCATATGATCATCTTCTTACTGTGAGGGCATACTCTTTTATGCACTGTATTCCTATTATGCCATGCCCTGCTGTGATGTTTGATTTGATAGTATTGTTTGATCTTTGCTTGTTGTCATATATTCCTATCTTTGTATGGCCCACAAAGTATCTAGGGCATCCATTTCAATGACCTGAAAGCACATGAAATCTAGGCACCATCACTATATTTTATTTGTGTTTTCTCACTACCCTCACCACTCCCGCTGGTTACCAGTTAGCTTGTGATCTAGAGTTTGGGCACTGCATGTATATGAGGATTTTTGCTGTTAATAACACCCTTTTCTAGTATATTTTTGATGTCATATCCCAGCCTGTGAATGTAGATTATGCTGCTTCATATTTTATAATGATGCCCAATGATGTTTTATTACCTCACTATTCAACACATTGCTTCATTGTTAGAATTCCTGAGAGCTCAAGAGTTGAGGCTTGGGCATTGCAACTCGGTGATCTGCCAGTTGAAAGACTAGGGCCCGATGCCTATGTATCCAAGATCATTATGCAATGTCTATGCTTTGCTATTGTGTTTGGGGCCTTTAGCTTGCTGCCTCTCTAGTATTTCTAAACCTGTGATTATATTAAAATGTTTTCATGAAAGCTCAAGTTTGCACAACCCATGAGCTATGCAACTTTACCTTTGTTCATTTGCTAAGAATTCTAGGCATGGATGTCCATTTGATGTGACATATTTATATGTCACCACTCTATTTTGAGACCATGCCATTAAGATCTTCTGTATGCTCCCTTACGGTTTGCATGGCACAGTCCATGAGGCCATGGCTTATTGTATACACTCTTGATCATTGTTGGAACATATGCCAGCACGTGAGTTAGGGCACTACATTCATGCTTGGATTCACCATTTTGGCCCGTGCCCTGGGCTTGATTTTATTATTCATTTGATTCTGTTATCACCACCATTGAGTTTGATCTACATTTATTTTTATCATACTTTCTGCATTTACAAGAGTGCATGGTATCATACCCTCATCCCGTGATCTATTTTCATGTCACTCACAGGCTTACCTTTAAGAGCCCACAAGCTAGGGCATCACATTCTAGTTTTTATTGACATATTCATTGACTTGAGAGCCCATGAACCTAGGGCACCAATGTTATCTTCCATTGCTCACTATTCTCTTAACTAAAGAAATGTGTATGGGCATTACTCCATGTTTACATTTGCCGATTTAGCATCATGCCAGCCTGTAATTATATCTTTGTATACCATGCCTCATTGTCTATGAAAGGTTTGGGCTCTCATTACTATCGCATGTTGTTACCATGATGGATCTCAGAGCCGGTTGATCTTATGCTAGGGATGCTTGCCTTCTATGGAGCCCGTGAGTTGTGTTGTTGGGCATATTCTATGTTGTTCATTTAGATTGGAAACTTCATTTGAGATACATTGATCCTTTAAAAGGCTTACAATAGCTTAGTGCTCATTTGATTAGGCTTGGCATTATGGGATACTTGGCACTAATGTTGTTATTTTCATTGGTGTTCATGCCATTGTTTGATCTTGATTATGTACAACCCACGCCATTAAGAACCCCACTATGTCTGACTGTTGCATGCATAGTCTATTTTGTAGATTTAATACCTTCATTTTTTATGTTGATATTGCATTTCCTATATTGATTTCTTATCGGTTTGAGCCCGTGAACTTACTAGGGCAACATCTCTGGCTTAATGCCTCCCCTTGCACAGGCTCGTGAGCTATAATATTGTAGTATTTAATGCCTTTGGTGCTATTGCATATTGAAATTATGACATTATTTATTGTGACTGGTTATATCTTGGAACATTGGTATCCATTCTTTGTTCACTTGATCCCACTGGCTGAAAGTTTACCATTTGATCGACATTGGATTCACTATTTTATGTTGTCTTCTTGTTACAACTTGTGAGCTAAAATTTGGTGCATACTTTACTTTCACTTACTACTTAGTTGATTCTTGTGTTTATTTGATCACTGATGTGAGTTTAACCATGATGTATTGATTCACCATACCCGACACTCTGTTTCTATGTGGCTTCAAGTTGTGAGCTTAGTCATCATTGTATTGCAGGCTTGTTCATTGTTTGGGTTACTATGCCACGCTATGCTTTGACTTTGGCATCATGTTTAGTATTTTCTCCATGTGGATTCACTGTTGATTGTCATGTACTTTCTTAGGGCTTGTAAACATCTAGCATTTCCCTTCTCATTCTCTTAAGATTGATACCTTTATTGATGCACTACTTTGCCTTCTTGAAGTTGTGGGCTTGATCATTTGCAATCTCCTCTCTCAGCCTAAAATGCAGATCTAAACCATGCCATAATGTCCTCTTCTTAGTATGTAGATTGTGTACCTTGTTCTCTACTTTGATGATAAGTTTATGTGTGTTGTAAGTCCTCCCATTTGCCAGTGCTTGACCATGCTTTACTTGATTTATCTTTAGGATTTTTGAATGTCCCATTGATATTTCCACTATCCACTTGTTCCCTTGTGGTGATCATGGGTGCTCTCGACCCATGATGTGGTCTTTACCAAGGAACCCTGAGGTTTTCTCAATATAGCCCACATCATAGGGCAACATCATTCATCTAGATTCCAGTACCTTTGGATTGTTGTTGTATAGGTAATCACTTTACTTCAAGGATGGTCTTTTGGAAAGACCATCCTCTTAGTACTTTGATTATCTAAATGAGGTAAACAATAGTGAATCAGCTTCTTCTGTATCTGCACATGGAACAAACAAGTTAGTGAAAACATGGTATCTCTTTTTCATTCCTATAGCATCTTAGTGCACATGCCCTGTAGCATAGCCCTTGTCATAGGTGTATGATTGAGTTCATATAAGAATGCTTGTAAATATTATGGTACCATACATTGTTTAGATACATTAGATCTAACCCCCATCTCTTCTTCTCTTCTCTGTAGGTTTAGGATCATAAGAGCACATTGGGAACACCTTGGATCAGGACTTCATTGCTGGGCAATGTCTGGTAGCCCAATATTTATGCTCATTATTTCATGTATGTCTGTACTCATTTATGAAATTCTAAAAATGGCCATGCTCATGACTTGTGTGAGCTCAGATAAATGATCTTCTCAATCCTTCCTTTTGTACAATACATTTAAAATAGTGGCACATATACATGTAATGCTTAGATGTAGATCACTTCTTTTCTCTTTCATGCATTTTATAATGAAATGAACACAAAGCTAAGAAAGACCACCTAATAATCCAAACTAGGGTACATTAGTCTCACTTAGTAACTAGGTCTCCAAAGATGAGTAAAAATATGATAACATTTTGGTGACCTCAACTGAGCGCTTGCCTGCTAAGCACCTTTGACTAGTTGCCTTTGTATCCATTGGGCATAGGGTCCCTAGTCTCAAAATTGAACTTAGCTCCCAACCAAAACAACCTCCTTCTCTTCAACAAAATTGAAACTAACTAGCCGAGACAGACTTCTTTGGCTTATTGCTAACCAAAACAAAACTCAAAACTAAAAGCTGAAAGAAAAATTGTTTTGAAGCACTTAGGGAACATAGAAAACAAAATTTCTACCCTACCTTACTCTAACAAGTATCAGAAAATTGGTCAAACAAATCCATTGACTGGACTATTGAAATAAATTCCCATTCTCCTCAGAGTGTTATACTTTGCATATTTGATGTCAATAAGGAGAAGATGGAACATAAAAATATACTGAACTACCTGGCATATCAACTTTTGAAATTGGTAATCCAGATTACTAACCTTGATTAGATCATAGGTGTTTTCCTCCCAGGGAGGCTAATAATACTGAATAAGCTCTTGGTCACCAAGAAATGGACCTCTGAGATCACCCTCTATTGAATCCTTGAGTATGGATGTTCTAATTGACCCCACCTGAGCTAGATATCTGATAGGACACCCCCTTGAGAGGATGAAACTAGGCCTCACTTTCTCAGTATGCACCTTATGAATGTCTTCAACATGCTGATCAAAATTATGCCCCTTCATGATAGTCTACCATACCATTTCTTCTTCTGTAGTTAGAGGACCATCCTCTTCATTAGTTGGAACATCCAATAGCTCATCAAAGCTATCAAACTATCTTAGGTCCTTAACAATTCTTGGCCCCTCCTCACGGTCCAGGAAACATGATTCTTGAGATTCATCCACCACTTTATTGCAAATAGGTCTAGATTCTACAACTAAGACAACATTGACCTCTTGAAATACAAACTCTTTCTCAAGAACATGTAAGCTATTATCTATTTCAGGAGGATGAGGAACATCAACAAGAGTGGAGCAGGAAGCATCAATTATAGAATCAAAATCTTCTTGTTGCCCTAAGTTAGCAGCAACTATATAATCTTTCTTATCATAATCAGTGAGCTCAACTAGTAAATATTGCACTACCTCATCTTGCTCAACATAAGAAGGCATCCCCTCAAATAAATTAGTTAGGATCTCACCTTCTTCACTTTCTTCTTAACCTTTTATTTTCTACCCTAATTCATCAACATGTAACAAATCTACTTGTTCCTCATGATCATCCTAAAAAAGCACACCTAAGAGACAAAAATCATTCTCTTCCTGGTGGCCTAAAATGTTATGAGGTGTAGGGGTCTCTTTAGGAATTGGCTTATAGGGCTTAATCTACTGCAGGATGGGCTCACTATGAATTAGGAAGTCAAACCTTTTAGGTGTCTCTTCTACAAGAATAAAATGAGGTGGTTGGAGATCTAGGATGGGGTCATGAATAGGCTCTAAAAATGTATGGAGGTTAGGCCCCTATTGACTAAGATTCTAAATTGAAGGAGAGATCCTAAAGCTTGGAATTTTAATAGAAGTGCTAGGGGACTTACCAGGCAAGAAACTTGGGATTTGAACCTTATGATTCTCATGTCTGGTCTGCAAAGCCTCTAGGTCCTCTTCAACAACATGATGAATCTCCTCTTGGATCTCCTCCTTAAGAAGAGTTGACATCTCGAAACTCAGATATATGGTCCATGAGGGTCTGCAAGACTGCATTAAGTTTCCATTGCCCTCTAGTGGATTTGGTGAGCTCTCTTGCATTAGGGCCATAGTGACTTCTTGATCTCCTTGCCTTGGTGCTTGTGCCAAAAAATTCTTAATCAACTATTCCTTTTCTACAATCTATCTAGCCAGTGTCTCTTTCTCATGATCATGAAATTCATCATTTTTTGCTAACTCTTTTTGGAGATCCTCCTCATTTTTTGTGGCTATTAGATAGATGACCCTTATTAATTCTTGATGATCTTCAAGATTATTCTCATAAGCCTTCTCTTGTGTCAAGATCAGATGGTTCTTCACTTCAAGGGTCTTCTCATGAATTTCTATTTGGCTCTCAAGCTACCTTGAGAAGGTCACCACCTCCATATACTACCTTGAGAGCTCCTCTTTCTGAGACCTCATCTCTACATAGTCTTTCATGAAAGAGCTCATTTTATCTCAAAAATTTTCCAACCAACCATTAGAGTTTGTATCTAAAGTGGGGTGAGATTTATTCTAAGGATTGTAATGGTGACCCTCATAGGGCGGCTCATAGGAATATTGCTAGGATGCTTGTGTTAGAAAGTAAAGTCCACCAAGATAACTAAGAGGGGAGGGGGGTGAATCAGTTATCAAATAATTATAAATTTTATCATCTCCAACAACATTTAACCATGTAAGTAATGCAATTACTAACCATACAAAGATATTCATACACAATGACACAATAACACAAGATATGTTGACTAGGGAACCTCTTGATCAAAGAGTAAACCCTGGTGGGAATGATGCCCACAAAAGATGCACTAATATGAATATTCCTTGTGAAAGGATGGAATTTGTTAGGAGTCTTATGAAATACATTCAGTACATATAAATCCCTTTTAAGAGATTTTGAATCCCTGTTAAAAGATTCTAACCTTGTTAAGAGTTATGGAAGATAGAAGGACCCACTGCCAAAACAGCTTCAGGGTAAGATCACTGAACACACTGTCCAAAGAACCTTAATATTATTCAGTAGAATAATATGAAATATGTTACCTCCTTACTATGCCAAACCGCACTCATTGTTACATCAGCTCTCAATTCCAGATCTCTGTACTTTGCATGTCTTCCTTCACAATTTCACTTTCACAACTTCTTAGACTCTTTTCTTCACTTCATGCTTACATTCACATGAAACCAAAACCATGCTCACACTTCTTTCATATTAAAACTAAATACAATAAGGAAAAACATTCCTTCCTTTATACCACACTCAAATAATTACAAATGAGTCGGCACACAATTACAAAATAAAAGTTTCCACATGCTACATCAAAATTACACAAAACTGTCAGCTTCCACATGCAATAAATCTTCACTCATGTGAGCTTGAAGTTTGTGCTATGAAAAACATCATCATCAATGTGTCTCAAGCTTCCCTTTAACTACACAAAACTAGATTCCATCCCGATTAGGAGATATCATCCGATTTCCACAAACCGCTACTCAGGAACACTGCCTGAATACTGCTTTTACCAAAATACTCATAACTTTCATGAATCAATGAATTACTATCTGAGCTCTTAACCATAGACAAATAACATATCAAAGAGTATAACATCAACATCACATAGCTCCAACTACAATATCCCACATGCGCTAATCAAAACACTATCTATTTCTCTGCTAGTCTCCTGAAGATCACTGTGTTGACATCAATGACAATCATAGTCATGAATGCAACAACTACTACAAAATGACTGCCAACATCCAACATTCATTCCTAACAATCTCCCCCATTGGCATTGATGAAAACATAGATGAAAAACATCCAATGTTCCAAAAATCCAATACTGCTGCACTGATACTATGAAAGTTCTTCAAATCTTCTTCATCAATCAAATCTTGCTTTGTTATCCTATTAAGTTCTCTCCAGCAGATGGTACATAGGGTTTTTCATGTACACTTCTCCCCCATTGACATCAATGATAGAAATTTCATCACTATGTCAACAACAACTCAATGTCCAAAGACACTATTTTAGAAAATACATTCACAAGAGTCCTCATGACTCAGCTCAGATACACATACTCCCCCATAGAGGAAGTACCAACATCCAATCTAGAAAAAGATAGGGCTCATATACCACTAGACAGATGTAACCAACTACATCATTACTCAAAAGTAGGCTGGGGCATAACCCCAAGCATACCTCTCAGATACTCAAATGTATCCTTAGGCAAAGGCTTTGTAAATATGTCTGCTATCTATTCCTTTGTGCTTATGTAGTCCAGTCTGACTTCTTTCTCAGCTACTTTCTCTCTTACAACATGATACTTGATCTCTATATGCTTAGTCTTAGAATGTAAAATAGGATTCTTAGACATACTGACTATGCTGGTGTTGTCACAATGTATGACAACAGGCTCAACAAACTTAATTCCAATATCCTTCAGCATCTGCGTCATCCAAATTATCTGGTTACAATTATTTGCTACTGCTACATATTCTGCTTCTGCTGTACTCTATGAAATACAATTATACTTCTTGCTCAACCATGAAACCAATCTTCCTCCAAGAAAAAAGGCTCCACCACTGGTGCTTTTCTT
The DNA here is from genome assembly GCA_027943335.1 of Chamaecyparis obtusa. Taxonomy (NCBI): domain Eukaryota; kingdom Viridiplantae; phylum Streptophyta; class Pinopsida; order Cupressales; family Cupressaceae; genus Chamaecyparis; species Chamaecyparis obtusa. The sequence goes on along the minus strand of BSBK01000522.1, from coordinate 335,329 downwards.
ATCATCAACACGACCTCCCCAATCAGCATCTGTATATGCACATAGGGTAAAATCATTAGATTTTTCATACCACAATCCATAGTCCATTGTGCCTCTTAAATATCTCAATATCTTCTTTACTACTGCATAATGTGACCCTCTAGGTTCAGCTTGAAATCTTGCTACCATGCCAACTGAATGTTGTATATCTGGTCTAGTGTGTGTTAAGTACTGCAATCCTCCAATCATGGATCTGTATTTCTTTTGCTCAACTGCTAGTGTTTCATCTTTGCTTGATAGTTTGTGTCCTTTAACCATAGGTGTTCCAACTGGTTTACAGTTCTCCATTCCAAATCTTTTCAGCAAATCATTCAAGTACTTTGTTTGGCTAACAAAAATACCATATCTATTCTGTGTTATCTGTAATCCCAAAAAGTATTTCATCTCACCAATCATGCTCATTTCAAATTCTATCTTCATTTCATTAGCAAATTTGTCACTAGCTTCATCTTCTCCTCCAAAGATAATGTCATCAACAAAAATAACTATAATTAACATTCCATTTTCAATTTATTTTGTGTATAGATTACTATCTGTTGTTCCTTTAGTAAATCCCAATTTCAACAAATACTTATCCAATCTAGCATACCAAGTTCTAGGTGCTTGCTTTAGTCCATATAATGCTTTCTTTAGTTTACATACCATATCTCCTTCTTGAGTCAAAGGAAAACCTTCAGGTTGCTTAATGTAGACTTCTTCTTTCAATTCACCATTCAGAAATGTGGACTTCACATCCATCTCATACACTTTGAATTTCTTAAAAGCTGCATAAGCCAAAAACATTCTCACTGCTTCAAGTCTTGCTACTGGTGCAAAGGTTTCTTCATAGTCAATTCTTTCTTGCTGCGAGTATCCCTTACATACTAGTCTTGCTTTGTTTCTTACTACTTCTCCTTGTTCATTCATCTTGTTTCCGAATACCCATTTAGTTCCAATCACATTCTTGTCTTTAGGTCTAGGAACCAATTCCCATGTCTTGTTCTTTTCAATTTGATCTAGTTCTTCTTTCATAGCATTAATCCAATGTTCATCTTCACAAGCTTCATTAGTATATTTAGGTTCAATTTGAGAAATCAAACATAAATGTACCTTATTTCTAGTCATAACTCCTTTGTCCAAACTTCCAATAACTTGTTCAATAGGATGATGTCTAGATAAATACCTGTTCGGTGTCATAGTCACTGATCTCGCTTCAACTATAGATTCTTCTCTAGATTCTTCTTTAGTTTCTTCTTTAGTATGATTCTCATTCAACAATTCACTGTGAGTCTCATAGAATAATTCAGTAGTTTCAATGTTAGGTTGAGGATTAGCTTCTTCATCAAATTCATACTCAAGCATTCTTTCCTAAATTTTAAACTTCTCATCAACTTTAACATTTGTGCTCTCAACAATAGTTTTAGTTCTCTTATTGTAACATCTATATGCTTTACTCTTCAAATAATATCCAAGAAAAATACCTTCATCACTTCTAGGATCAAACTTTCCAATATCATCATCTCTCTTTATATAACATTTGCTTCCAAAAATTCTAAAATACTTAACTGAGGGTGCATGTCCAAACCATAATTCATAAGGTGTCTTATCTGTATCTACTCTGATTTGTACTCTATTCATTATATATACTACTGTATTCACTGCTTCTCTCCAAAATGTCTTCGCCAAGTCATTCTCAAATAACATAGCTCTTGCTGCTTCAATTACTAACCTGTTTCTTCTTTCTGCAATACCATTTTGTTCAAGTGTTCTAGGGGCTGAAAACTATCTCTTAATACCATTCACTTCACAAAAAGTGTTAAACTCTCTAGAAGTAAATTCTCCACCTCTATCAGATCTCAAACATTTAATCTTCATTCCAAATTCATTCTCAACTTTAATCATAATGATCTTAAACTTATCAAATGCTTCAAATTTTTCTTTTAGAAATGCAATCCACATCATTCTTGTAAAATCATCAACAAGAATCATAAAATACCTTTCTCCATAGAATCCTCTAGTCTTGGTAGGACCGCTCAAGTCTGTATGAACAATCTCCAACTTCTCTGCCGATGTGAACTTCTTACTAGGAAATGAGCTTCTCTTATGCTTAGCCATCACACATTCTTTGCAAATCATGTTAGTAGGCTTCATAATTTTAGGCAAATCCCTTACTGCAAGTGTTGTACTCACTTTCACAATGTTATCAAAGTTTATATAACAAAACCTTCTATGCCATAACCAACTGTCATCAATTTTAGTGATTAAGCATGTCATCTCAGTAGGATTTAACTAAAATACATTACCTCTGGTTCTAGATCCAGTTCCAATTAGATTTCCATCTTTATCCTTTATCACACAAGTTTTCTCAGTAAACCAAACTTGATATCCCTTATCCACTAACTGTCCAACACTCAAATGATTATGTTTCAATCCATCAACAAAGTAAACATCATCAGTATTAGTCTTTCCATCAAGAGTAATAGATCCTATACCTTTAATCAAACAAGGTGCATTGTTACCAACTCTAACAACTCCTCCATCATAATTGTTAAACAATATGAACTTCTTCATATCTCCAATCATATGATGTGAACAACCACTGTCTATAATCCAATCAGCTTTCTTTTCAACTTGGAAAACTAATGCTTTTTCTTCTTTAACATCAGATTAAGAATTTTCTTCTTTAATTGCTACAAATCCTATTTCATCATTATTCTTAGTATCACTTTCACTCAAAGTTCTTTCTATAGTAGCTTCAAGATCTTCATCATTAGCATAATAACATTCCTTAGATCTTCTAGGCTTGAAATTATTTCTGTACTTCTTAACTCTCTTAGGACATTTAGATGCAAAATGACCATATTCTTGACAAGTCCAACATTTAAAAATTTTCTTACCGTCTGGTTCTCTTTTCACAAGCAAGGCAATACCTTCTTCAATTTTCTTATCTTCTTCAATTTTAGATCTGCTGCTGCTGGCATAATCTCCACTCACACTGGTACTTCTTGACAAAGTAGGATGAATACTAAGAGCACTAAATGCTGTCTCCATTCTGGGTAAGTCTCCTGATAACCTCAGGTTCATCTCTGCTGCTTCCAATCTTCCAAGAAGAGTCTCTCTTGTAAAGTTTGTAGTACAAGGTATAACTTGTTCAATCATTTGTGTTGTCTGCTTAAATATAGGAGTCAATGTCCTCAAAATTTTCCATATCACTTCATTCTCTATTTTTGATCCTCCATAAGATTTTATCCCTGCAACAATTTCTGACATTCTACCAATATAGCTTCTAACAGATTCATCTTCCATCATTCTAATATCTTCAAATGCACATATCCAATTATGTTATCTAGCTCTTTTTGCATGTTCATCACCTTCAAAAGTAGAGTGTAAAGCTTTCCAAATTTCATTAGATTTCTTAAAACATTTTACCTGACTGTATTCATTCTCTAGGAGTGTTGTCAAGAGTGCTTCTCTTGCAAGTATGTTACACATGAATAGATCTACCTCATCTTTAGTACTTTTTTCAAGATTGTCTTCTTCAATTATAGTCCTTTCATTCTTTGTAATCAACCAATAGTCTGGTCCTAAACACAATAGATGTGTCTTCATCTTTTCCTTCTAGCTGTCAAAATTTACTCCATCAAACTTAGGGCTTTCTTTCCTAAAATTTTCCATGGATCTCCTTAATCTGTTAAACTTTCCTTTCAAGGACCTGCCGCTCTGATACCAATTGTTAGAAAGTAAAGTCCACCAAGATAATTGAGAGGGGGGGGGGGGGGGGGTGAATTAGTTATCAGATAATTATAACTTTTATCTTCTTCAACAACATTTAACCATGTAAGCAATGCAATTACTAAACATACAAAGATATTCATACACAATGACATAATAACACAAGATATGTTGACTAGGGAACCTCTTGATTAAAGAGTAAACCCCGATGGGAATGATGCCCACAAAAGATGCACTAATATGAATATTCCTTGTGAAAGGATGGACTCTATTAGGAGTCTTATGAAATACATTCAGTACATATAAATCCCTGTTAGGAGATTTTGAATCCCTATTAAAAGATTCTAACCCTGTTAAGAGTTATGGAAGACATAAGGACCCACTGCCCAAACAGCTTCAGGGTAAGATCACTAAACAAACTGTCCAAATAACCTTAATATTATTTAGCAAAATAATATGAAATATGTTACCTCCTTACTATGCCAAACCACACTCACTATTACACCAGATCTCAATTCCAAATCTCTGTACTTCGCATGTCTTCCTTCACAATTTCGCTTTCACAACTTCTTAGACTCTTTTCTTCACTTCATGCTTACATTCGCATGCAACCAAAACCATGCTCACACTTCTTTCATATTACAACTAAATACAATAAGGAAAAAAATTTCTTCCTTTATACCACACTCAAATAATTACAAATGAGTTGGAACACAATTACAAAATAAAAGTTTCCACACGCTACATCAAAATTACACAAAACTGTCAGCTTTTAGATGCAATAAATATTCACTCATGTGACCTTGAAGTTTGTGCTATGAAACATGTCATCATCAATGTGTCTCAAACTTACCTTTAACTACACAAAACTAGATTCCATCCCAATTAGGAGATATCATCCGATTTCCACAAACCGCTACTCAGGAACATTGCCTGAATACTGCTTTTACCAAAATAATCATAACTTTCATGAATCAGTGAATTACTGTCTAAACTCTTAACCATAAACAAATAGCATATCAAAGAGTATAACATCAACATCACATAGCTCCAACTACAATATCCCACATGCGCTAATCAAAACACTGTCTGCTTCTCTGCTAGTCTCCAAAAGATCACTGTGTTGACATCAATGACAATCATAGTCATGAATGCAACAACAACTGCTACAAAATGACTACCAACATCTAGCATTCATTCCTAATAGCTTGATGCTGGGTGGGAGGGTATGGTAGTGCATGCTGGTAATTTGCTTTTGGTGGGCCATTTTGACTATATGATGCTACTTGGCTAGCTTGATATGCCATGAATAAAGGCACATGGGTAGATTTCTCATGATATGGGGGGTGATAGAGAGAATATGCATTAGGAATCAACATGCTTACTCATCAAATAAGCTGGTAAAAGGATATTTTATAAAACTTACCAGCACTTGGACTACTTAAACGAGTAGATTTTTCTCAGAGTCACCATGGTGTTTTAAAAAAACTACCTCTAAAGGTCAATTGCACTGAGGATCACACCAAAAACTCAGTGAATGATGGGAACATCACTATCCCACTGGGCGTGCCAAAAACTATTGTCACTTGGGTTTGCACCTGAGTATGGCTAAGTGTAGAACCTAGCAATCCTGTGAAACATGGGACTACTCTCAGGCTGTGGGTAACCTATTAGAGAGTAGACCTCTAGATTAGGGGTCAGCTTCCCCTTGAATCACCTAAAACTTAACTAAACATTGAATGGAAAAGGAGAGAGAGTGCATGAAATAAATAACTAAATTTAACTTGAACTAGGTGATCCACCAAATTAATAGAAGATCCACAATTGAATTAATCTTACTGCAACAGTTAAAATAGACTACACTTCACAACTTGATTCTACCACCTTAAACTCCTTAGAAAAATAAGGTACTTGAAATACATAGAAGGGAAGATGTTTCCATAATTTTGATTTGGGTTTGTACATGAATTAATCACTACAGAGCCAAGACAAATTTCTGAACATTCAATTGGATCGACATACAGACTAAGGATAAAATAACATCACAATAATGCCGCACGAGATTCAATAAGAAGAACTCTAAAACTGTAGGGAACAAGAAGGATCAATTTATATTACTGAAAAGAAGCTAAGTACAAGATGTGTCTTTCAGAGCTACAACACTCATATCAGAGAGAAAAAGTGAAGAGCTGACCTCAATCACGCAAGTGAGAGGTATAAAAAGAAAACCTAGGAATCTGCATTAAGCCCCTTAACCTCCTCAAAATAGAAAATCCCTCAAAATAGGTCCATGAGGATGCCTCATAAACTCAGAAGTTAGATTCCCAAGTTTATAAGGGTAGTGGAAAAATAGGACTCCTAAAAGCGGTGGTCAAAGGAAACCACTTCATCCATCCAAGTCATGCACTAATAATATTCTGATGAATGGTTTATAAAATACCATTGTCATAATTTACAATAAGAATATTCAGTGACTTCTACATTAAAATTTAACTCCTATGCCAATAATAAAACATGGATTTAAACTTTTTATTTCCTAAGTTAACAAATGACTCTCAACCCAATTAAGGGGAAAGCACATTTAAAAATTACCATATTAATAAGACCCTTGTTTTAAAAAATACTTAGCACAAAAGGGATAATTAATAAATTCTCGACCCTAGAAAAGGGGAGAATATATTAATTAATTATCTAGATCAAAAAACCTCATCGAAGATGAGGAGATCCTGCTGGTGATAGCCACTTCTCCTTTTGGCACTTGGCAAGTTGCCCTTTTCACTAGCACTCCTGCATCAGTTCCTCAGGCTGGATATGGAAACATTCCAATTTTGAGTCATCTTTATTAGAGGTAGGTATTGTGGCTCTTGTTTCAATTACATTTTATGTTTCGAGGGCACTATGTTGTCAATTTTTGAAGGCATATGATCATCTTCTTGTTGTGAGGGCATACTCTTTTATGCACTGTATTCCTATTATGTCGTGCCTAGCTGTGATGTTTGCTTTGATAGTATTGTTTGATCTTTTCTTGTTGTCATATATTCCTATCTCTGTATGGCCCATGAAGTATCTTGGGCATCCATTTCAATGACCCATAAGCACATGAAATCTAGGCACCGTCATTATATTTTATTTGTATTTGCTCACTGCCCTTGACACTCCCGCTGGTTACCAGTTAGCCCGTGATCTGGAGTTTGGGCACTGCATGTATATGAGGATTTTTGTTGTTAATAACACCCTTTGCTACTATGTTTTTGATGTCATATCATGGCCCGTGAATGTAGATTATGCTGCTTTATATTTTATAATGATGCCCAATGATATTTTATTACCTCACTATTCAACACATTGCTTCATTGGTAGAATTCTTGAGAGCCTGAGAGTTGAGGCTTGGGCATTGCAACCCGATGATCTACCAGTTGAAAGACTAGGGCCTGATGCCTGTGTATCCAGGATCATCATGCAATGTCTACACTCTGCTATCATGTTTGGGGCCTTTAGCTTGCTACCTCTCCAATATTTCTAAACCTATGATTGTATTAAAATGTTTGCATGAAAGCTTAGGTTTGCACAGCCCGTGAGCTATGTAACTTTACCTTTTTTCATTTGCTAAGAATTATGGGCATGGATGTCCATTTGATGTGACATATTTATATATCACTACTCTATTTTGAGACTATTCCATTAAGATCTTCAGTGTGCTCCCTTACGATTCGCCATGACATAGTCTGCGAGCCCATGGCTTAATGTATACACTCTTGATCACTGTTGGAACATATGTCAGCCTGCGAGTTAGGGCACTATATTCATGCTTGGAATCACCATTTGGGCCTGTGCTCTAGGCTTGATTCTATTGTTCATTTGATTCTATTATCACCACCAGTGAGTTTGATCTACATTTATTTTTATCATACTTTCTGCATTTACAAGAGTGCATGGTATCATACCCTCGGCCCGTGATCTATTGTTATGTCGCTCATAGGATTACCTTTAGAGCCCGTGAGCTAGGGCATCACATTCTAGTTTTTATTGACACGTTCATTGACTTGAGAGACTATGAACCTAGGGCGCCAATGTTATCTTCCATTGCGCACTATTCTCTTAACTAAAGCACTGCATATGGGCATTACTCCATGTTTACATTTGCTGATTTAGCATCATGCCAACTTGTAATTATATCTTTGCATACCATGCCTCATTGTCTATGAGAGGTTTGGGCTTGCATTATTGTCACATGTTATTACCATGATGGATCTCAGAGCCAGCTAATCTGATGCTAGGGATGCTTGCCTTCTATGGAGCTCGTGAGTTATGTTGTTGGGCATATTCTATGTTTATCATTTAGATTGGAAACTTCATTTGAGATACACTATTCCTTTGAAAGGCTCATGATAGCTTAGTGCTCATTTGATTAGGCTTGGTACTATGGGATACTTGGCACTAATTTTTTTATTTTCACTGGTGTTAATGCCATTATTTGATCTTGATTATGTACAACCCACGCCATTAAGATCCCCACTATGTGTGACTATTGCATGCATAGTCTATTTTGTAGCTTTAATACCTTCATGTTTGCCATTGATACTGCATTTCCTATATTTATTGCTTATCAATCTGAGCTATGAAATTACTAGGGCATCATCTCTAGCTTAACACCTCCCCTTGCACAGGTCCATGAGCTATAATATTGTATTATTTAATGCCTTTGGTGCTATTGCATATTGAAAGTGTATCATCTTAAAATGGAAGCGCTTCCATGTTAAGAGCATTTAGCCCTTCGAGTGAGTGGTATGGGGTCATGTTAAGCACCTTGGTTGGGTCTTTGCATGTATCAGGTTGTTTCCCCCATGTTTTGCTTCTCTTTCCCTATTTCCAACCTATTTTCTAGCAGTTTTCTCTAAGAATCTAGAGTTTCTAACTGTCTGGGTCAAAGATGAACTGGTAGGGTCAAGGAAAACCTCAACCCTAACCTAGGTTGGGGATGACCTTGACCCTGACCTAGGGCATAGTCTACCTCATCCCTAACCCTAGGTCCAATTTTTAGATTTTGGGAGTTACAGGATATCAGGCTTCAGAAAGTTTCTTTTTTCCTGCTTCCAGGTCAGCCATTTCAGGTTTTGGAATGGTAAATCCTTAAATTTCATTTAATCTAGGTCCATTTCTAGGGGTTAAGATTAATTGGGATTTAATTCTCCAATGTCGGCCTCTCTAGAAGTTTGGGCCCTAAATCACTATAAAAGGAGGCCTTCCTCTCTCATTTCTACATCACCCTTTTCATATCTCTCAAGAAAGATCAAGTGAGCATTCAAGCATTCATCAAGGAGATCCATTGCTAGCTATTGAAGGATTCAATCTCTTTGGACCCCCCTTGAAGATTTCTCCATCCATATTCATACAAGCCTCTTCCTATGCAAAGATCCATTCAAGATTGGTGTTGAAGATCTAATGCCATTGATTTGAGACATCCTACATCCATTTCTACATTCATTTGGAGCATCCCTACTTGTGGATTCAAGGATTTGAATCCTCTACAAGGACTTCAATATAAGCAAGGTGAAGAGTTCCATTTATTTTGTTTATATATATTGCAATTTCAATTCAATTTCAAGGTTGATTCCAAATTAGGGTTTGACCAAGGCAAACCCCCCATCCAAACAACAAAAAAACCATTTTTCTTGTAGGTACAGGTAGAGGACTATGAATTGGAGCTTGGATCTGGATACCCTTTTCGGTGAAGTTCTGAGATCTACGAACAAATTTTCCGTTGGAGTTGTTTCAGGTCAGGGTTGACCTTCAATGGGGGGTAGGATCTTGCCCTGCTATTTGGGTCAAGGATGACCTGCTTCTCAAAAGACAAATTTTTTTTGAGTTTTCTCCATCTTGACATTTCTAGTCTGAAACAGGTTGCAGAATTGCCCAAAACTATGCATAGACATAAGAAATTAGCATTTTCTAGATCTGCCCTATTTTGAGGTTAGTATTTGCCTTCTATTTACTTCAGATTTCAAGCATATACTTTTTATAGCAGATTATAGGATTCTCTCCTTTCTTCATATTCTCCATTGTTTGATTCTTTTGTGCATTGATCACTTCTTTGTGATTAATCCATTTGGATCTTTCCTTTTCAGAATTTGGATTGAAGATAGGTCCTATATTCCACCCCTATATCATACATCTTACCCCTATTCAAATCCAACCTCATTAATTTTGGTGAACAACTATTTCATATCATTCATAAAGTACAACATTATTTATTGTGACTGGTTATAGCTCAGAACATTGGTATCCATTCTTTGTTCACTTGATCCCACTATCTAAAAGTTTACCATTTGATCAACATTGGCTTCATTATTTTATGTTGTCTTCTTGTTACAACCTATGAGCTAAAAGCTAGTGCATACTTTACTTTCACTTACTGCTTAGCTGATTCTTGTGTTTATTTGATTACTGATGTGAGTTTCATCATGATGTATTGATTCACCATACCCGACACTCTATTTCTATGTGGCTTCAAGTTGTGAGCTTAGTCATCATTTTATTGTAGGTTTGTTCATTGTTTGGGTTAATATGCCATGCTACACTCTACCTTTGGCCTCATGTTTACTATTTTCTCCATGTGGATTCACTGTTGATTGTCATGTACTTTCTTAGGACCTGTAAACATCTAGCATTTCCCTTCTCATTCTTTTAAGATTGATACCTTTATTGATGCACTACTCTACCTTCTTGAAGCTATGGGCTTGATCATTTGCAACCTCCTCTCTCAGTCTAAAATGTAGATCTGAACCATGCCATAATTTCCTCTTCTTAGTATGCAGATTGTGTACTTTGTTCTCTGCTCTTATGATAAGTTGATGTCCGCTATAAGTCCTCCCATTTTCCAGTTCTTGACCATGCTTTACTTGATTTATCTTTATGATTTTTGAATGTCCCACTAATACTACCATTATCTAGTTATTACATTGTGGTGATCATGGGTGCTCTTAGCCTGTGATGTGGTCTTTACCGAGGAACCCTAAGGTTTTCCTGATAGAGCCCACATCACAGGGAAACATCATTCATCTAGATTCTAGTACCTTTGGATTGTTGTTGTACATGCAATCAATTTACTTCAAGGATGGTCTTTTGGAAAGACCATCCTCTTAGTAATTTGATAATCTAAATGAGGTAAACAACAGTGAATCAACTTCTTCTGTATCTGCACATGGAACAAACAAGTTAGTGAAAACATGGTATCTCTTTTTCATTCCTGCGGCATCTTAGTGCACATGCCCTATAGCATAGCCCTTTTTAGAGGTGTATGACTGAGTGCATATATGCATTCTTGTAAATATTATAATACCATACATTTTTTAGATCCATTGGATATAACCCCCATCTCTTCTTCTCTTCTCTGCAGGTTTAGGATCACATGAGCACATTGGGAACACTTTGGATTAGGACTTCATTACCAGGAAATGTCTGGTACCCCAATATTTATGTTCATTATTTCATGTATGTCTATACTCATTTATGCAATTATGAAAATTTCTATGCTCACAGCCTGTGTGAGCTCAGATAAATGATCTTCTCAGTCCTTCCTTTTGTACAATACATTTAAGATAGTGGCACATATACATGTAATGCTTAGATGTAGATCATTTATTTTCTCTTTCATGAATTTTACAATGAAATGAACACAAATATAAGAAAGACCACCTAATAATCCAAACTAGGGTACAATAGTCTCACTTAGTAACTAGGTCGCCAAAGATGAGTAAAAATATGATAGCAGTTCTTAAATCTTTGTTATTTTTTCCATATGTGTGCATAGAAGGTAAAATTTTTCCAATATTGTGGTCTAATATGCTCAATTTGTATATATGAAAATATGGCAATAATGCTCAAGTAAAGCGGCTTCTAGATTTTCTAAGAGTAAATTTGTGGAAAAAGGGTTCTATTAGGTATCTTTATCGAGTAGGAAGCAAAAATACGTTACACAAGTATTTTGGCACTACTTAGGGTGAAAGTGCTAAAAAAAAGGAATAGTTATATGAGTGCACAATGAAGTATTTTTTTTTCATTTTAGGTGAACATGTATTATGTAATGCCCCACCAGGGAACTTACGAGAAATTAACCTAAAATATGTTACTAAGTTTAGTGAATAATTTTTTTCTTAAGAGTTTACAATCAATAATGAATAAAAATGCAAAAGCAATTCAACATAATACAATACATACTCATAAATGTAACCCATTTATAGATTACAAGTCTCAAGGGTTCCATGACATAGAATTATGTGTAAGTTAACTAATATACTAAGTACAATTCATAACATAATCACATGATATATATTAGTTTCATTATAAAACCAAAATTGAAGTATTCCTAATATTTTTCCAAATCATAATGAAAAGAACATGAATCATAAAGTATACTAATGTATTCATTAAAACTAAATTATATAATACATTCATTACATCAATGTAATCAAAGATACAATCCATAGAGTACAACTGATACATCATGACATACATAATAATACAACTTCCACTGCACATGTCGCAGGGATAATAATAATACAATACAAGTGCATATAAATCTCCTAAATCAATATCACTAATCAATACATAAAATGGAATCCAAGATATACATCTCATGATGATGATAATAAAGTCTCCAATCAATGAATAATAAGATAGAAGAAGCATCAAGGATCATCCAAGCACAAATTCATGAATGTCAGATCTCAATGGTAATATAGAATCACTAACACCCGACCATGTGAAACCAAGAAGTCCACTCCCACCATGTTGAGGAGATAACACCAGGCCTCACTCAAGAAAACACCTAAAAATAAGAAACACTAATGCCAAGGTACACTGGATAAAATGGTAGTAATGGTTACAAGTTTATAAAGTATAAATGATCATGACACAAGTCAGGTGTACCAAATGCAACGTAGGAACCTAGGACACATATAGTGAAGTGTCATCACATAAGTAAACTCTAGGGTTACCTTGGTAGTCTCTCTGAACCCTGACCCCTAGTGACTCTATGCAGTATCAATAAACCTCTCATACAGATAAAGTGACTAACTATGCAAGACCTTAATCAAGTATCTTCTCCCACTCCCATACTATCCTATACTAGCACTCAAGGCATGAGTGAGGCACATTTATCTTATTAATGTTTCCTCTTAATAAGTTTATTAAGTTTTCAATTTATTAAGCTACTTACAAAGGATACCCAAGTAGTCACTTTAGGGCTCCGATGCCTCCAAAGTAAGCCACTTCCCCTCTATGCTCCTAGACAACCTACCCTAATGATCCCAGCAAAAGAACCAAAGAGAAGGCAAAACCAAAACCATAAAAGACTTCTTATAAGTAATGAAAATCACCAAGTAAAGTACTTGAGCATAATAAAGAATGTCTCATCCTAAACAAGGATTCAAACTGTCCATCCCATATTGGACATCTCAATAAATCAAATACCAAATACACATGGTTATCATATCATAAGATCAATGATCATCAAAAACATAAATAACATCTCTCTCCAAATATGGAGTAAAACATAATCAACAATATCATCCTTCATATCATAGAACAATCAGAATAGAAGAAACAAGGTGACCAAGCAGAATCTCAACACAATAATGGTCATCACCTTTTGTGATCGAATAAAATAATTATCGAGGATGCAAAAAAACTCATATATAACTCATAGTTGCACCCACAACAACACGTGAACCAATCGTGACATAAAAAGGTTATGAACTTCTCAACATAAACCCAAAGAGTAAAAAAGTATAAAATTATAAAATGCTTTAGTATAAAAAATAAAGTTACACCTAGGACATCACTCTACCCATTGCCAACAAATAGTCCCAAACGAAAAAACAACAGCAAAACCCCAACAATAAAACACATCTATATCTAAACTCTCTTTTGACCATATAATACCATTAGCATTAATTATAATCTTAATTCATTATAATCATACTAAATTATTAATTGAATTATTAATAATTCTAACAAAATTAATTTACAAATTAATCCCATTTTAAATCATACGTTAACTTAAATAATTTACAAATTCTATTTAAGTTAACATAAGCTAACTTTAAATTAAATAAATTTAATTTAAATATAAAATAATTTAAATTAAAAAAATTAACTAAATTTATTTTCAAATAATTTAATTTTATACCACACATATATATGTAAACTAGTTTACAAACCAAATTATAAATCATAAATAAATTAAATAAAACTAAATAATAATAATAATAACAAAACTATAAAAAGAAACATGTTTTACAGGGGTTACGTGGCCCACCCCCTTCCTTTTTCCCTTCCCAAAACCTAAATCCTAAAAAAATAATAATAAATGAGGAGGGAGGTGGGGTCTCACCTCCCACTCCCCCTCATGCACTACAAAACAACGGAGTTGCATTTTTAGTAAGATGACCCACACCAAATGTAAAGTGAGGATAGTGTTGGCGCTGGCCCCACTATGGCTCGCCCACTAATAAAAACTAGCAATCACACCTTAGTGTGCAATAGGTACACCGAAGAAGTGTAGAAAGTCATTTTTTGAAAATTCTAGTCTATTTTTGCATGCATTTGTGTAGTAGATGAGATCATTTGATGGACCATTTAGAAATTTATGTTGTTTGTAGAAAAAGGTCTCGATGAAGAAGTGATATTGTAATGGTCAAACATAAGGCTACTTAGAGGGATCTAAAATGATTGAAATAAAATCTCTAAATTAGAAAGCTAATCAAACTACATTACCAATAAGCTCATGTTGTTTTTTGCAATAGCGAGGGAGGAGGGTGGGAGAGGAGGAGGAGATAGAAACATATAGATGATGAGTTAGAGTGATAAAGAGATAGAGATATGCAATGATATGGAGAGAGGGGGAGGGGACACAAAGATAGAGATAGATAAAGAGATAAACAAATAAAGATAAGTCTAGACAAGAAAATAGAGGTAGAAATAGGGAGAGTTAAAGAGGAAGATAGAGGTAGAGATGGAGAAATATATGGGGAGATAGGGAGGGATTGAGGTAGGGAGATGTGGAGATATTAATAAAGACATGATGAGGAATAGGGAAAGTGATGGTCATCAATATATTTGAGAGTCTCAAGTCTATGTATATGAATGGATTTTTATTTACGCATAGTGAAGCCTAGTTTTGTCCACTCCCATTTGGAACAAATAATATGGTAGAGGCCCAGGCATTATTTGTAGGGTTAATACTGGCTAAAACTAGAGGATTCGAGAAGATTCATCTAGAAGGTGACTCGATGATCATAGTTTCAACATGTATTAATCGAGTATCACACAATTGGAGACTCACATACATTCTACAACAAATTTGGCAATTATTAGATTCATTTCAAGAAGTACACATTTCTCATACACTGCAGGAAGGAAATGAATTAGCAGATCATCTGGAAAATAAAGGGTGTGATGGACATGAGGAAATGTCATTTAATCTAGAGGAAATCATAAAGCAGGATGCCAAACTTCATAACATACTTAGTTTGGACAAGATGGCACTTGATGGATCTTGCTCAAACATGTGGATGTGAGGCTTTTCAAGGTGCTAACTGGCAATAGGGCCTTTTGCTTGGTGGGTGAAAGTGACAATTCATCAATGATCCACATGGATTAAGTATAGTATATGTGTGTTAGTGCAAATTGCTGATGCAATAATGAATGCATAATCTATTTGAATCATAATCCTACATTCGCCTGCCGTCATTGCTAAACTACAGATCATCCAAAGTACATAGTATATGTAGTTTTGTAAGATGATATACAAAGGATATGTGTGTTTTCTCTGACATGAATTTTGTTTTATAATGAGCCCTGTACCTCTTCTAATCCAAGCATAGATTGTGGGAGATTTGCCATTAAATGGAACGAATTCCAAATACTCATCCACTGCCTTCAAATACCCTGATTCCTAACAAGGCTATGCATCTTTTTTGAGTTTCTTGCAAAGCAGAAATATTGTTTTGATATCTGTGTCTTATTTTTCAAATGGAGTTGCCTACATGTGTTTCATGTGGTTATCTCCATGCCAAACTCTTACCTAGGAACTATAGGGTTTTCATATCTCCGCCTACAACTGAGCTCCCATTCCCAAATAGAATCGATGGTTCGAAGATTGAGCAAATGTTTATCTGCAATTCCATGCTCCATTACAGGGTAGTTCATCAGGTTATTGGTGAAAACATGCTATGACCAAGGACAAAAATAGTGGTATTTCCTTCACATTTGGTGTCGATCTTCCTTTCTAACTTAATGGACCTGTTGCAATCGGTCGACTTAGTGGTTTACATTGCCAACAAGATAGTTTGGCCTTAGTTTATCCCAGGCACTCGGCTTATGGAAGCACTTCAAAAGTATGAGTTCTGGTCAAGTAAAGCACTAATTGGTGGATTATTTTCACATCATGACATTATGGTAAGCCATGAGCATCTGATGGCATATGACAGTTTTAAATGGGCCATGGAGAAAAAGAGTTTTTGAATTGTTAGCAATAATTTGCAGATGGTGACCCCGACTCTTGGGAAGGATCTTGTAGACAAAGTCAGGAGAGTAGCACATGTGGTGTTGGACCTATTACTCTCACCACTTCCTTTGGTTCAACCTCCATCTTTGAACACACCTGGCATTGCACTACTCCCCGCTACTTCAAAACAAGTTCCTGATTTAAACATCCCACTCTCACCTGTTCAATCTTCAACCGTTCCTCCTACAACACCACTTTTGCTTGATGGCTGGGAAGCTTCGAAGGTGTCGGCTTTGCCCGTTGGATGGGAGCATTCATGGGATTTCATGCTACAACCATCCTCTCCCATGGACGAATGCTAGTTTTGTGTAATGGAATGTTATTTTTCAAAGGCACATATGATAGGTCTATTTGGGGTTTTTTAATTCTGTTATGCCCCTGCCCAACTAGTGGGTTTTTTGAACTATCATGATTTGCATGTGCAAATCCAATTGTAAAAAGCATTTTATTTTCTTTCTATTTATACGACTATGATCCTAGGGTTTCTTCTCGATTCTTCCATGGGGGGGTCCTTGAATTAGTTTTTTAATATAAATATGGTGGCTAGTTCACTTTGGCTTAAAAAAAAAACTAAAATAATTATAAAAAAGTAAAGTTAATATTAATATACAAGTTTTATAAAAATTGGATATATAATAGAATAATTAATATGAAAGATAATAAAATATATACCAAAATATTCTTAAAAAAGTCTTTTTAGAATATTAAGTCAATCACTTATGTTGCAAGTGAACATGGTAGAGATTCACAAATGAACCAAAAAATTAGAAAGTGACTAAAAAGATTTTATTGTAAACAAGTATGGAGGGAGTTGATGATTGGATCAATTGGAAACTTGTTTGTTACATATATTTTAAAACTATTAATAATTATTGTTCAGAGTATTAGTAATTGGAGAGTAGTAATAGATGTTAGTAATTATGTTAATATCAAGCTAAAAATAAAGATTCTGAAATTCACAACTAAACATTGAATTAATATGAAACGATGATTAATTAGTAATAAAGGAAAGTCAATTATGAGAAAAATTGATTTATGTGTTTTTCTTACATTTGTATAGTACATGAATTCAATTGGCCTTTCAAGAAATGATGTTGTTTTTGCAATAAGAGTCTTAATGGAGAAGTGGAAACTTTAAAACAACAATGCATCCACCCCTAAATAAAAAAGACTTGATTAGGAAATTATAATTCACTTACACAAATACAATTAAAAAAATAGTCTCAACCTATCTCTCCCTTTCTCCTTTCCTCTTTCTACCTTCCCTTATCTTCACCTCCTCTACATCTCCCTCTCTATCTCTATTTCAAAATAAGTTATTGAATTTTAGAAAATGGTACAATATTTAAGTAAACCTTACAACAATTGAATAAAAAAAGGGGAAAGGATTGTAAGTACCTTGGTCAAATGCATAAACAAACAACAAATGAAATACAACAAACTAATCTAGATAATTTGATAAGGTGGTTGAAGAGATAAGACCACTTGGTAGTCAACATGTAGTAACACAATATCATATTTCACTCCCAAGCTATAAATGTTGTAGTAGGAGGTGCTGGTTAGGTATCCCGTACAAATTGCATCTTTGTAAGACTCCCATTTTGGTACAGGCATGGATGATGCTAGAAAAGATTGCACAGTTTGGCTTTACATTTGATTGAAATTTTATAAAACCATTTTGTGCATATCCTGCAATGGTAGCATTTAAGGAGACCACTTCATTGAGGTACCCTATCAAATAGTTTAGCTACGTTGTCTATAATTCCACTATTTTGTATGCCAGAGCATTTGCAACAGTAATAATGGACGTACATACCTTGTTCCAAAACTCCCATTTTGGTACAAGTCTGGACTACACATGATAAAACCTATTTAATACATAGGGAGATTCATCAAGTATATATTATGTTCTTGGCTTTACTTGTCAGATATGGTAGTCTCCACCTTGTATTCAATATACATACACAATTCCTACATCAAGTCTTTGGTCACTCTAACAACCCTTTCTACACCTAGAGTTGAAACCTAAGAGGAAAATGAACCAACCAAACTTGGCCTATTATAAAAGTAAGCTTTCTTAACAAGGTATTTTCTTGATGAAAATCAATTCTTACACATTTTTTTGTCAGCAACTGGTGTGCCTTGAACATAGGGACACATTAGGGTATTAAATTTGTTAAAATTTTCATTATTTTGATATGTCCTTTGAACCCAAGTAATTTATTAAGAACCTTGTTATAATAGGTCTAGACGTAGGCATCTCTCCCACAAAATATCTAAAATCTCTAAAAAAATGTAGCAAACATCATTATCATAACATTCAAAATTCCAAACCCAAAATACTAATGAAAGCATATCTAAGGAACTTGCTTGTAAGAAAAGGACTGGCCATAGAGGGTAGGAGTTTTAAAATCTACTAATTGACCATATCTATAGATATGACTAGGACAAATAAGAAGGGCTATATATCAAAGTACACTAATGATCTAAAAGATGCCATGAACAAATTAGAAACATATACATCAAATGTATTAATTATGTTTATACAAACTTCTCAAAAAGAATTTAAAAGAACTCCTAGGAAGGATTGTACATACAGAAGAGACTCAAGAAACACAAATTATCATTTCATTCCAAATTTATGACACATTACCATATGAATATTGCTTTTCTTTGTATTGACAAATAACATTGGGGGTGTTGAGTGCAAGAGTAGAAGCCACTACCAAAGCGTGTCTCCTTCTTGCCCACCATTCCCTTGCATTAATTGCAATACTCATAATTTTAAAAAAAAGCTAGTTAATGTTGTACTCTATTATGCAAATTTTACTCAAACACACTTTTCGTGCACAAAAAAAGTGGAGAAGCATCATGGAGAAGCAGTGAGATGGAGGATGAAACCAAGGATCACCTGCACAAAATTTTCTGCTGGGAATGAATCATGTGCTGCGCATGCCATCTAATTCAGTTTCTCCAAAAATCTGCAAATCTACTCTAATAATACTACAAATGACCATCCCTCCCTTCAAGGTGATCTTCGTACTAAAAAAAAATGAGTCAAGTGACGAACATGGAAGAAAAAAAGTGTGTGGTCATTAATGACGTATAAATAGGTGTATTTCCAAAATTATGAATTTAAACTAAAATCCACGACAATTTGAATAAAATCCACGATAGACTGAAACAGTGCAAGGAATTAAAAGAGCAACAAAGCAACGTGAAAGCATGGTAAATGTCATAACCCAAAAATGGGCTATAGGTTCATTAACCTCCTACATCTTCAAATCGAATGAAATTGATACAAAAGTCCTAACCTAAGGCACATCTTCACATTATCGAATCCTAATTGATTATCCTAAATTCTGCATCGGGGAATATTCCTAGCAATATTTCTATTTATCCTAATTATTCTTAATTTAATGATTATTTGGCGATAAATCCTATTTATCCTAAAGTTTGATTAATTGAATATTCTGAATATTTAATTAATTAGATTTAATTCTACCACTTAATTATTTAATTAAATCTATTCCTAATTATATTATTTAATTCTGACAATAAATAAAAAATCTTATGACTAATTGATTAAATTCCTATTTAATTAATTAAAGTCAATTATCAAATTTAATAATAGAGTTTTTTGAATAAAATTTTGAGACGATACCATTCTTCCTAGTTCCGCCAACTGTAATGAGGCTAAGGCCTACAAAGTAGTTCTAAACACATATATGAAGGCCTCAGGCCAACAAGTTAACCCTCTTAAATCAGAAATCTTCTTTATCAATACGACACCTGATTTGGAAAAGGATATCTGTGATACCCTTGGTCATCAATGGGGTACTTTTCCATGTAAATATCTAGGTATAGAATTGGATAAGGGTCAACACTCTTCCAAACTTTGGAAACAAGTACTATCAAAGGTTCAGGATAAGAAAAGCTCTTGGAAAGGTAAATGGCTCACTAAGCCTGGTAGATCCATTATAATTAAATCAGTTTTGTCAGCTATCCCTTCTTATCATATGTCCATCCTTCCCCTTCCGACTAACATCAAGCAGGACCTAGATAAGATGATGCATGACTTCTATTGGCAAGGCTCTGCCAAGGATAAGAAATTGGCCCTAATCAATTGGGACAACTTATGCAAACCTATTTCTATGGGGGGTCTGGGGTTTAAAATCCTTACTTGGCAAAACCGAGCCCTAGGCGCTAAGTTAGTTTGGAGACTCTTCAAGGAATCCAACTCGAAATGGGCTTCTATTCTACTGCACAAGTATGTTCCTAAGGCTGACCCTATAAATATTTTTAGAGCCCATTCACACGTCAAGGGTTTGCAAATTTGGAACTTTATCAAAGACTCTATAGGCATAATCAGAAAATTCCTCACTTGGGATGCAGGTCTTGGGAATCAAGCTTTATTATGGGAAGATTCCTGGGCAGGTTTCCCGACGCTTAACACAGTAGGCTTCTCACCAAATTTCATTGAAATGTGTAAAGCCACCTCGGTACTTATCTTAAAGATTATATTAGCCTTAACAATGATTATGATACAGATTTAACCTCAAGAGGATTACCGTTTAATCCAAAAAGTCAAAAGTTATTTAGTATCTTAAAAGATAGAAATATCACTATTAAAAATAGGCCTGACTCCCTTGTATGGGCTGGCTCTAATAATGGAGAATACACAGTTAAAGATGGCTATAAAACCATTATCTGAGAGGAGAAAATGGACAATTTAGACATTCCCCTTAATTAATGTTGGAACAAAGCCTGTCTTCCCAAGGCTAGGATGTCCTTGTGGGCTGCTCTGCAGGACAGAATTTTAACTTCGGATAGGATTTGTAAGATAGGCTTTGAGGGTCCTACAAGGTGCCCCTTATGTGAAAGTCAAGAGGATGTGAATCATCTATTGCTTAACTGTCCGTACACTCAGAATTGTTGGATTTGGCTTCAACAATGTCTAGATTGGAAGATAGCCCTTTCGTCTGACCTACTAAGCCTTCTAAAAGCTTGGCCTACTCTTTACAAAGATAATATTTATAAGGATATCTGGACCATCTCCCCATGTATATTAGCATGGGATATTTGGAAGGAACGTAATCACATAATTTTTACTAACCAAAAATTAGATTGGAAAAACATAATTAACAAAATTGAGGCCTCAATTATGGAAAACATCAACAGCAAAATCCATAATATCATTTTCTATGAGGATTCATTTAGATCCTAGGATAACAAGATCAGACTTAAATGGCCCTCTCTAATCATTCCAAATCTTTTTGGCAGAGGAGGTGCAAAGACAATAGTTGACAGAGCTAATTGCTCCTAGGTTCCCCCTGAAGAAGGTTGGGTAAAACAAAATTTTGATGGAGCATCCAGGGGTAACCCCGGAAAGGTGGGCATCGGTTAGATTATTAGGAACTGGAAGGGAGAATCAATTTATAAGTATGCCCACCCCATCAAGCCTACTACGAATAACATGGCGGAATGCCTTGCTACTCTGGAAGGCCTCAAAATCTGTAAAAATCTAAACTTGTCAAAAGTTGTGATTGAAGGAGACTCCCAAATTATCATTAATGCTATCCACACAAAGAAGACTCCTAATTGGATTATCAATTCTTAAATTGAGGAAATCAATCTTATCATAGAAACCTTTTTCGAGGTAATTATCAAGCACACTTACCGAGAGGGTAATGCTGAAGCTGACTCCTTAGCAAATCTATGTGCCAACGACAACCACATTATGGAATAATTGCTTATTAGTTTCTTTTTTAGTTCTAATTCTAGCTTTAAAATATATTAATATATGTCTGAGAGGTCTATTAATGTATAGTATAGGTATTTGTATTCTTTGAGATATCATTTGGGTATATAGATATACGTCTTTATATATATTTATATATATACATAGAGTGACTTATATATCCTCAGTTATATCCTATTTTATACTCACATTTGAAACACACATTTGGCTATATATATATATATATATCATTATGAGTTTAACTATCTTTATTTATTACTGCCACCTAGTTGGTAGCCCTATCCTTTTCGTTCTTCTTCAGAAGCGCTCTTGTATTAGCATATCTCATACTGGTAGCTATATAAGCTCTCAAAAGAGGTATAGGTCCATCCTTTAACATTTTTGCCTTAAGTAATCCTAGCCTTATCATTTATGCATATGTTAGCTTTGGCAATATGCTCGATCAATCCTGTACATGTTCACTCATAATCATTAAAGAATGATACTTGTTTGCCACCTGCCACTGGATAGCATTAGTGGCAATGACTTCTTGGCAATTCCTTTATCTTTTCTAGTGGATGATGTTGAGGTAGGTCTCCTTCTAGCCTAAGCAGTTTCCCAATCATTGCAATACGCACCAACCAGCACACATGTGATCTTTCCACATGTGACCTTCTTCCTGGCATGCACTAGAAGTTTCGACAGACTTCCACTCCCTTCAGTGAAGCAAACCTCTCTTTAGTATACTCAATTTGAATATGTACTCATACATGTACTCATTTTGCTCGATGTAGGCTTTTCTTCTCTTAAACTTGCAATATTTAGGTCCTATGTGTGACTTGGTGGCCACGTCTGGTTTGATAGTCGGGTTGAAGACATCTCTACTTGGATATATATGTATCTATATAGTAACTTAAATATAGAAACTTATATATCTATCTTCTAGCCCTGTCTTTCCAGATTTCTTTATATCATACACATATATTTCTATATATATTGCTGAAATATATATACTGATATATGTTTAGACTTTTATCATGTATTCATTCATTCATCCTTCCTTTTAACATATACATATGTTTATACAGATTTATGTGTTTTCTGATCTGTATATTTCCTTACTTATTAGAACAGAGTTAGATTTAATCTAGTTGAATGTTTTTTCATTCTAGCTGAGGTGCAGATTATCACTGAGTTCTAATTTGGTAGCACATATAAATGTAAGGTAATAATGTTAATTCTGGCCCATTATGGCAAGCCGGCTTTCAGAATAAGTATGGAGCTCTGCAAAATAGGATTGCTATTATTTAAATTCTATTCTCTACTAACATTGGCAAATAGTGGATTGTTAATTAGAATGGATAAACAATCCATTGCGAATTCAGATATCTTGATGAGGTAATCATTTCTTTATCATTTTTAACTTATTTTCCTTATATGGGCTAATAGTCTCTTTAAATTAATATGCATCACTTTGTTATTGTGATATTGGCTAATTTTTGGAGGAGGAGACTTGTTGTCTGATATCTAGGAAGGACTCATCATTAGGATACTCAAGAACCTTTCTCGACAAAGCAAGAGGGTCAGCGATTTCATTTTATCAACATTATTGATTCAACCCATGTATATTCATTATTTGATGTATAACTATTAGGTCATGTTTCTTAAAGATAACATTTATCAAGAATATATGGGACATGGGTATGCCCATGTATGAAAGCACATATCTTGATGAATATCGAGCCGTGGGTATGCCTACGGAAATTTTGTATTTAATAAATCTCATCATGATACGAGTCATGGGTATGCCCATGTTAATTTTGTATAAGGACAAGACCTATGGTCCCGGGCTAGGATGGAGGTTTTCTCAACCCTTCTCTTTCCTACCAGTGCCTACAGCGAGTGGGGTCACACTATAAAATATTTATTTATATTAATAAAAAACTCTTCAGGGCTTCGGCCTTTTATCGATAAAAAAAATAAATTAAAGTCAATTGTCAAATTTAATAATATAGTTTTTTGAATAAAAGTTTGATTTAATAATTGATTAACCCATAAATCAATTGTTTTTATTTAAAAAATCAGTTAAGTTGAGAATAAATCACTTTATTTTTAATTAATTTATAATTAAATCATGCACAATCAAAAAAGCAGGCAACTAAAAATTAACAATCAATTTTAAAATTGAAACTCAACATCTGATGATGAGTTGAAATTTGATCTAAACTCTATTTTGAGTTAAACACTGCTTTTGCATGATTTTTGTGAGTTAATTATCTCTGATTTCTTGATAACTCAAAAATCAACCTGAGTTTATGAAGAGTGATTTATGGCTTTTCTCTTGCATCCTCAAAGCCCTGGATTTATATAAAAACAAGGCTCAGCTCTTCACAAAGGTCTGCATAATTTCTGGTTGGCAATCAACACTCAAATTTGCACAATTTCTGGCTGGCTAATCAGGACCTCAAAATTGCATCCTCATTCTGGCGAATTGGTGACTGAAGAATCAATCTTTTGTGAATCAATTATATTATGAGATTTTCATTTATTGTTTGAGCATTCATAGTTTCATATCATAGTTTTCATATTCATTCATAGCATTCTTAGATTAAATTTGCATTCAATCTCAATTTCATTCATTTAGCTTAGATTCATACAGTTTCTTATTCTTATTGCACAAAAAATAAAAAAATATAGATTAATCTGCATTCAAATCCTTCGTTTAGGTGTTGCATTGTCACTGATCTCAATTCCAATATGAGAACATCATACTTGCACCTACTAGAAGGTAGTAAATCGCCTGGTTAGCATAGTTTTAATTACTTGTAGATTTCAGTTTTTGCTAACCTCTAATATTTTACTAAAGTGTTGTGTCTACAGCTAGGTACAAAATTCACACACACATTTTTGGGGCCCTAAACTGGGTTTCCCTTCTATTCTATCAATCTTCTATCATTTCTCTATCAAAACTCCCCTGCTGTTGCCTGTTCTGGTGTTTTTGAAGTAGTTTTTGAGGTTAAGGGTTTCAATTTTTTTTAAAGATCTAGTATTCTCTACAGGACGTTATTTTTTGTTTCTTTTTTGCCTGCAAAAAAAGAAAAATAAATAAATTTTTAAGCACTTTTTCTATCAAAACTGTGATTTTTAATTTTTTGTTCATACTTTCATACATCTCTGTATGGATTCTCATGTGAGATTTTTCATCACGCCATGCAAAGTTTTGCTGGTTTCAGCACTTCCTCATGTGAGACTTCATCTTTTGTCACGCGAGACCGTACTTCCTTGCACAAGATTTTATCCTTTGTCGCACGAGATCGTACTTCCTCACGCGGGACCACATCCTGACTCACACGATATTTTGCTATAGACACATAGAATTTGTAGATTCGTACTTTCAAATTATTGATTTCTAATGCTTACTATTTGCTGTTGATTTGTCTTGATTTTGTACTTTCAGATGTGTGCTAAATTCTGGATTGTAGAGCATTGGACCTAAGGTATCCTTCTCAAGCTGATAATATTTTGATTTGGATTAAAATAAACTCTCACGTGTCAATCTTGTGTGACTTTTCTTGCTTTCATATCACAGACTTCATTTTGGGCTATAAAAATGAACATAGATTTGCTTTCTGCATATCTGTTACACATAGTAAATAGGCCCTATGAACACTATTTGCGAATGATCTTGAGAGATTGAGCTTCTTTCACTTGTTTATTCATGTGAAGCTCCTCTTGACGAAGGATCCCCTTGTAGGTAGGGAAGGTTACTGAGAGTGTCTCATGTTCTACTAGATTTGTGCGTCTTCAAATTTTGATTGATGCATTCTCTCTCTGGAGAGGTTGATAGATCATAAGTAGCTAACATCATAGATCTTTGTGAGATAATCTTGGTCTTAGCGTGTCAGATTAATCTGTCTACTTTGTTTTGGTTAAAAGTGAAAAGGTTAGAGGACTATGCTCTGCTCCCTTTTTGGGTAGTATTAGAAACTCAGATCCTTGAATCTGGAACCAGTCTCCATGTGGTATCTTTTGTGAGTCACCTTTAGAGAGGGTTAACTATAGTGGACATTCCCTTAATTGGGTCAACCATGTGGATGAAACCTCAAGTGGTAATAGCCATTTTTGCCGTGGTAGCAGAAGCCACTATATACATGTCCTTGTAGAGGAAATCTTCATAGGTGTGGTATCTTGTTGGGCTGTCAGATCTCCCTAGCAGCTCCTGATTGATTAAATTCTTGGACTGTGTCAAAACCCTGGTACACTTGGATTGGAGTTCACCCTCTTGAGATCACAAAAGTTGTAGAGTCAGACCATTACTACAAACTCTAGTGAGGCCAAATTTTTCATTTTCTAGGAATATGTGCGTTATTGAAAAACTTTTTGGAACATACACAAGTAGTATTTCTAGGGATTAGCACAATAAGTCACTATTGCTTGTTCATGTGCAAGGTTGCTTTTGCCCTTGTTCATTATTTTCAAATGATTTCTTGCTCCCCTTGCTTGCTATTCTGCGTGCTTGATATCTACTTGGTTACTTGAGACAAACTTTTACACAGATCTTCAAAAACTGGACAAAAAAAATTGCAAACAAACTGATACTGAAAAATTGAAAAATTTGTAAATCTGAAGCAAAAATCCTTTTCGATGTCAAAAGTCATCCTAATATTTCAAAACTCGTATCAAAGCCAAAGTCAAAGTTGTCAGAGATTGGTCAAATTTGTCAAAAATCTAGTTTTTACAGCCTATTCCCGAATTCTGTCAAAATAGCGAATTGATTCTTGTCATTTCTAGTCTTCCTTGGTCAACTCGGGTTAGATCTTAGGTGTTATGACATGTTTCTCAACATCCAAATGAACTTAAATGGTATCAAGTTGCACAAAATGACTCTTGGTCTTCTTTCTTCCACATCTCCCATGTCTTCCTAGTCTCCCATTTCCATCCTTTCTCTTCTTCCTAAACTCTTCACATCTTCTTGATTCTTTTCCTCTTATTATCTAGACTTCTTTCTTCTATTCATCTCTTTTTTCACTTCCATGCTTGATTCCTCCTCTTCTAGAACCATGAATTTCAGCTATCTTGTTATGGAACCTCTCTTGAAAATGGATGATCTCAAACTCATTGCTCAATTCGAAGAGTATTATTCCAAAAAACCCATGAGTGATAAATTTATGATAAAAATAAAGGAAAAATTGATTGAATCAAATGCCTTTGCTAGGATCATACACATGATCTTGTCATGACCTCATTCTTCCAAACATCTTTCATCTTCTAAGTCTTTTCATTCTTCCTCATCTTCCAAGTCTTCTTCCTCCACTGGGTCTTCACCTTCCTCTTCTCCATGATCTCGTTCCTCTACTAATTCTCCCGAGAGTCTTACTTCTCTTCTCAAGACATACCATAATGAGCAACGTGATAACCCTTATGATACCTCTTCCATGGAGAGTGAAACACCCATCTTTGAAGACTATGATGACTATGATGAAGGACAATATAATGATACCTATGACACCTCTGTTCCTAAGAGTCCTCCTCATTGTGTGATCATGCTTACTGGAAATGGGTCATCACATTGGATAGATCATGATGGTGATCCATATGATTCTGATTTTGAAAGAGACTTTGATGATTTCTGTGCATAATACCTAGATGATACATCTACTTCACTTGAGGAAGAGAAAGCTTACCATGCTAATTATAAACATGCATACTACAAGGATCTCTCCTCTAAGAACTCTCATGCTGAAAATAAGGATTACACTCTCAAGAAAGATCATGTTAATGCTGACCCTTTGTTTTGTGATGATTCCCTTCCATCCTCTACTTCCTCCAATACCCATACATTTCCTAAAGCTTCCAAGCCTATCAAATATTTCACAAGTCCTTCATCCACCAAAGGTCCTAATACTTTTCATGTGATTTCCTATAGTTATCCTCAAGGGCTACCTCTTAAAGAAACTCAAGCTAACCTTCACTTGGCTGCAAATACTTTCAATAATGCTAAACTTAAAGAGCCTAAGCCTTTATACGCTATAATGCCTACACTAGCTAGTCCTTCACCATCTCTTCCAAAGTCTTCCATACAATTCCAACATGCTTCCTTGTCCTTAGAAGTGGCTCCATGTCAAGAGGACTCTAAAAACGATAAAGAAAAGAAGATAAAGAAAGATCAAGATCAAGAACCCTCCATGTCATCCACTCCTTTTCACGATGTTTCTTATTCATTTCATGGTTCTTTTGATCCTACACCGCCTTTCTCATTCATCCCACCATGTCTTAAGTCTTCTCCTAAGCAAGATCAAGCTACCAATTACACTATTAAGCTTATTGGAAATCAAAATAACCTTACCCCACTTCCAATTTTCAAAGATGATACTTCCATTAAGGTTGGTAAAAATGGTGTTGTTACTTCCAATGTTAAGCCTATTGAAAATCAAGAGAAAAATTGTATGCTTGTGCTATCCAAAGATCCTTGTCAAGATTAAAGTCTTCCATCTTCTTATTCTACCACTCCATGTTCATTTCCACTTTCTACTCTTCCCAAGTCTTTGCAAGCTTTGAACAATCCTATCAAAGAAGGTGCTCATATTCAAGATGTCCATGATTCTATTGAAAATCCTAATGCTCACTCTAAAGATGCTGATGTCCTTGGTTGTCATATGGATGTTGATGAACTTATTGATTATCCTGTTGTATCTTCCACGTCCATCCTTGGACCTCCTCCACCAATACTAAGAGCTTCACATCTACCTTCCATCTTGGGTCCTTATGTCCCTTCACTTTCCCCTCCTAACTCTCCTAATTTTCCATCCATCTTGGGTCCTTACATACCTCCATCTCCTATCTTTCCTCAATATCAACATAGATGCATACCCTTGAATATTTTTCATCCACCCACCCATCTAAACTAGTCATATCCTCCTTCTTCCACAAGTCCCAAGTCTTTTGGAAGTAACTTGAATGTTCAATACAAGAAAAAGAAGTAATACAAGAATCCATCAAAAAAAGATCACCATGTCTCCTCTAATTGACATAGAGGCATAAAGTCAAAAGAGATATCTAAGAAAAAAATTACAAGACAAGTATGGGTTCCAAAATCCATCATTAAAGATATTCTCTCTAGATCATCAAAAAGAAATAAAAAGCCTACAACTATATGGATTCCAAAGTCTCTCTTGAAAGAGTTTGGTGTTGAGAAAAAAGTGAAGTTGGCATTCAAGCTTCCAAAGACTTCCACTTCATCTTCTTCTAAAAATATTCTTCCATTCCATGCACCAAAACTACAACCTCTGCTATCCATTCGCTATATTCCTTCACGTATTCCTTCATTCACGTTTCCTCCATCCTCTCACCACCCTTCAAGGTGTGTGTTGATGTTGATCTTGCCTTCCTTTCCATCTACCCTTTCACAATCATTCCATTCATTATCCTTCTACCTTCTATTCTTTTTCCTCACTTGCCTATTCCTCCTATCTTCCAACCTCACTCACTTTATATAAAACCTTATCCTCCATTTTTCTCTTCCATCTTCCTTTCCCTATCAGCATCTTTGAGCATATCATTTTGAATCCTTGGCATATCATGGTTTATCCTTTCAAGGAGCATTATCTAAAAAGCTTTCCTTCTTCCAAAAAAATTAAAAAAGAAAAAAAGAAAAAAAAAAGAAATGAAAAATAAAAAATTGAAAATGTGCCTTGGTGAAAACCTAGAAACAAGTGCCTTGGTAGCAAAAGTAAAGAGAAATAAATTTGTCCTATGGTGAAAACCACTCCCTTGTGGCACCTTGAATAAGTACCATGATGAAAACTTGGCAATCATGCATCATGCGTAGTTCTTCTACATATTTCATCCATTCCATCTTCTCTCTTTGATCTTGACAATGTTGATCTATACATGAACATTTGGCTATCTTGTGAGCTATCTTACGATGATCTTGCTTTCATTCCCTTCCTGTTTAGCCTTCATATTTATTTTTCTCCATTCATTCTGTAGACACGCAAAATTGGACAAGTACTTTTAAATTGCAAAAAATCAATAAATGGCTCAAAATCATCAAAATACATTAATTCAATAAAAAAAGGGATCAAATCAATTAAAAAGGGACATAATTAAATAAAGGGATCAAATCAATTAAAGCAAAGGAAAAATCAAATAATGAGGTTAAATAATTAAATCAAAGCTTAAAGGGGTAAAAACACTACATAATTGATTTTAATCAATTAATTGTATAGTTGTTTAAATCAAAAAATCAAAATGAACCTATTACCCTTACATGGCTAAATTTAATTAATTAATTGAATTTAATAATTCCTAATTTCTTTCAACAAAGTGGAGCAACCAATGAAAATTAAGGACAAAAAGACATAAATCACTCAAACCTTTAAAGTGTCCAAAGCTTTGAGACCATTTAAAGGATTGTCCCCTCATTGTCCCCCCATTTATGAACAAAGCAAAGTATTTGACTCAACCTAAGGTAAATCATGATTACTTCACTCCACCCCCTACCCTTGGGAAATTACTATAAATATGAAGCATTTTGAGAGCAATTGATATCTTAGAAATTCATTTGCAAAGCATTGTTACTGTAGGCAATTGAGAGCATTCTAAGAGCAATTTAGAGTAATTTGCATTATATCTTGTCAATTTGAGCTAGAATTAAGCATTTTAGAAGCATGACAGCATACATTCTTATTTTAAAAGTGTCACTAGTGGAGATTTGAGCTGAGAGCTTCACTTACCACCTCTTTCTAGAGAACCATGAGATGCTATAGATAATTTTAATTAGATTTTCATTGTATTTACTTTCAATTGTTGCTATTAGATCTTAATTTCATGAATGTGATAATCATCATCACAAAAATGCACCCACCGTGGGGTCCTAGGCCTCATTTTATCATTTTCATCATAATTTGCATGCTTGTATCTTCTATTTTCCATGAATATTTTGCAGGAAACTGGTGAAGTCATGCCTACGGGAGATTTGTTCACGCCTGCAGTCATTTTACTGTGGCCTACAATCTCTATACTGACGCCTGTTAGCTGAAGATTCACACCTGGCATGCGACTTTGATTCAGAATTAATTCCTTTATAGTCACTTGCTTATCATAAGCTCACGCCTATGAAAGCAACGCATTCAACCTTTGGATCTTAAAGTCACGCCTTTGACTCAGGAAGTATCACTTTGATAAAGTTTGTTGTCGCCTGAGTTAAAGCTTTGCTTTGCACTTTTCAATAATAGTCATGCTTTGAATATTTCTAATTCCACTTAGTGTTATTAAAGTGTTGCTTAATAGTAATCATTTTCTGTAATTTTCAGTTTTGTTCACACTTTGGAATAAATTGTTTATGCCTGTGTAATTTTTAGTATCACCTGTGGCACTACAGAGTGTCGCTTGCCATCAGTAAAGTTATGACTACAAACAATTTGTTCACACCTATTAGCTGGACAATGTCGCTTGCTACATGTTGTCTGTATTTACTATTAAAATTGATCAAATCATTTGTCTAACTCCCTGTTTGTGTGATTTAACAGTAAATGACCAACCACAAAAAGGTGCAGAAGCCATAAAGTAGATTCAACCAAGAAGGAAAGGCACTAGAAAGGAAGATTAAGAAAGAAAATATAGCACACATCAAGGCTATCATTGAGACTACACGAGACGAGGATAATCAGGTATTCTAGCATTATCTTAAAATTGTTGAAGCATACAAAGCAAAGTTTGTTTCTCTAAATTGGATTTTTAGTCCTTAGATCAAGTTTTCTTTGGAAATTTGCAAATAAGCTCTATAAAATTCATACATAAGTATTGCTTCTTCAATTTTTGATTTTGGTTTCCCCTCATAGTGTTTGTTAGTGTTGACTAACTTGCTGGTGGACAAGCACATTTGGAGGAGGCTATTGCTAAGGTGAGTTGAAAAACAATGACAAAACCTTTCAAAAATGCCCCTAGCTTAGGCTAGCTACAAAGGAAAGGTATTCTTCTATTCAAGCTTGCACTTGATTAAATTGCGGCATTATTTTTGAACATAGCTTAATTAAAACAAGGAATTTGACCAAACACTTCCATTTCTAAGAATCTCTTTGTTGTGAGATTGAAAAAGAACCTTATTGCTTGAGTGTTTGAGGAACTAAAGGGAAAGTTAGGGATATGCTCTTCACCTTTTAGGTGAACCAAATTCCCAAAAACTTAACCTTAATTCCATTTTCTTGCTTTTAATGAACATGCTAGTTAAAGTAGAGATTTAGTGGGCTCACCTCCCGAGTTGTGCCTTAATGAGGCCGGTGAGAGGGACAGCCCAAAGTGGGATACGCTTGCTTTTACCACAAGAATTTGACCCACTATAAAATGAAACGCATGCATCCTTAATGGGGTGTGTGACAAATAGATCTTAAATTTTTCAAATTTCCTCTAGTAGTCTTCACAGATTGTGCAAAATTGTACCTTGGTGCGTGTGGGAAACCCCTTAACATACTTGGGGGATGAAAATTTAAGATCTATTTGAATGGAAGCCATAATAAATCTTGGATAAAGTAGCAGGCCTACCTTTTAGAGCCATTTTAAGAGCCAAAATTTGACTTTAGGTAAGCTGCTTGGAATTCTTTCTTGTGTTATACTTGTGGAAATGATAAAAAATATACACATTAGATTGTTTTAGGGACATTGATGTGTGTGTTGCATTTGTTTTTTATTTTCAAACAAGAAAATTTCAAAGGACCTGATCTTAAACGTTTAAAAAATTCAAAATCTTACAACTTGGTCAGAGAAGTGCCACCTGTGCATAAATTAATCCCGCCTATCAAAGGTTTAGTCATGCCTGTGACTTTTATGAAAATGTGTATCAACAGGCCAGTCACACCTAGAACACATTGATTCACACCTGTCAAAATTGGAAAGTCGCCTATCAGTAGGAAAGTGCCGCCTGCATCCCTGCAGAGTGCCGCATAACAATATACCAGTACACGCATATGCAAAATTCAGTCACGCCTACAATCAGTTCAGTGACACCCAAAAATCTAAAAGGGCAAACAAAGAGTACTTGTAGGGGAGGTCAAAAAATTTTGATCACATATTTGAGTACCCTTTTCTATGTTCTTACTATTCCAACCTTCAGTCCAATCAAAAATCCTATTCTACACCATTTTTTCAAAATTTTACAAAGGATTAGACCACGGGAAATATTGACTCTTATTCTCCAAGGTTGATGCCTAATTTTACTAGATCTTACTACATCAAGAAAACCTTGCAAGCAGATGAAACTTATTTGAGTCAATAACTCCCTTACCTAGGAGACGAGTCTACCACTCCAAGAATACCCAAAAAATTACCCGAACAAGAAGGGGAAGACAACATGATGTATTATAGTAGTTTAGGTAACAAAGCAATAGTGGAATTGACCCTAATAACCAAGGTGATGCCAATAATGGGGGCATTGACATAAATAACCAAGGCAATACCAATAGTGGGGGGGTAGATGAAAATTATCAAGGAATTGATACCAATCACCAAATAACTAACAGCGAACCAACAACTGACGATTCCATTGATGATAAGGTTGACAAAGCCATTCAATGCCCCTATTTCTTAAGACTCATGGAAAAGGCAATGGAAAGAGATAAAGAGAAGTATTTCATGGACCTAGCCTGAGCAGGTCTCAAACTTCCACAAGATTATGATGTAAATCAACTAAAACCACCAGAAGTTGAAGAAAGTGCCATAGACATTATGAACAAAAAGTTTAAGATATTTCAAATGCAACTAGATACAATCAAGCAAAGCAGGGCTCCTAAACCCTTTTCCATCGAAGCATTATGCCCATTCCCATTTGATAGAAGTACAGTAATGGCACCATTCCTGAAAAATGTAGTGTTCCCCAAATATGACAAGTATGAAGGAACGTCGGATCCACAAGATCACTTACATGAGTTTTGTGCATTGAGATTAGAGTTCATGCATGATACAACCTATTTAATGAGACTATTCCCAAGAAGGTTAGGAGGCATGGCTATGGAGTGGTTTTCTAAATTACCCTTCGACATAAAAACCTTCGAAGAATTAGGTTCAAAATTTGTAGCCCATTACTCATATAACATCAAGCATGAGGTCACAAGGATAACATTATGTAACACTAAACAAAAAGATGGAGAGGCATTCCTCACTTTCTTACAAAGGTGGAGGGCAGTATTTGCGAGGTATCCTAGGAGTGTGCCTAAGAAAGAAAAAATGGATATATTCATTAATAGTTTGAGCACCGAGATGAACTACTGAATGAGAATGCAATGTCCCAAGACATTTCAAGACCTCATAGAAAATGGAGTAACAATAGAAGAAGTGTTGGTTAAGAGTGGAGAATTGAAATTGTATAAAGAGAACAAGAACAACTCTAACAACAATAACTCCAACAATGGCACCAATCAAAATAAGAATTGGTTCAATAGCAATGGTTGGTATAAAAACAACAATAAGGGCATAGTCAATGATGGGGTTGTTGACTCTAGAAACTTGAAGATAACTCCATTTGTTCTTACAAGAACACCTA
This sequence comes from Chamaecyparis obtusa, assembly GCA_027943335.1. NCBI lineage: Eukaryota > Viridiplantae > Streptophyta > Pinopsida > Cupressales > Cupressaceae > Chamaecyparis > Chamaecyparis obtusa. The sequence goes on along the minus strand of BSBK01000522.1, from coordinate 300,736 downwards.
ACCAAGTGAATAATGCTAATCAGACCTCCAATGCACCTTCCAACAACAATAATGCTAATAATGGAAACCAAGGAAATAATTCAAGGAGTAATAAATTTGATAAATATTTGGTGCCAACTCCTCAAAGGAACTTCACACCCTTGGGTGAACCCCTTGAAAAGGCACTAAAGACCCTCATGGCCAATAATATCATTACCTTAACCAACATTTAACTGTATGAGCCACACAACAAGCCTAGTTGGTGGAGTGCCAATAGCCATTGTGAGTACCATAGGATTCAAGGGCACACAACAAATGAATGCTTGCAACTAAAGAATATCATGCAAGACTTAATTGATAGTGGCATGATCACCATTGATGGACCTCAAAGCAATGAAGACCATACAAAATTCAAACAACCCTTCTACAAACATGACAAAGGGGAGTCATCTAGTGGCAAGAAACAAAGCAGCAATAACATTAACTTTGTGCCATCTTATGATAACATTGTGAATGCTATAATAATCAAGGAACAACCCCAAAAAGAGACATCAAATGTTATTACAAGAGGGTAGACTTCGAAGATTACCTTACAAGGGGTTGCTCCCAAAGTTATTAGCACTCCGTAGTCCAACATTGTAATTAAACAATCTTCTATAGCAGCAAAGCCTTATAGCTTGGTAGATCAGTTGCAAAGAACTCCAGCGCAAATCTCTATCTTGGAGCTATTGAAGCTATCCCCTAATCATAAAGAAATTTTAGAAAAAGCTCTAGTAGAGATGAATGTTCCTACTAATTTAGAAGAGGGGAAGTTCCAAAACATGATAGGTCATCTCGTAGCACCTCATTTCTTGTCATTCTCCGACCAAGATGACATGTCTATTACTCATCCTCAAAACCTACCACTACATATAGAGGTCTTGATTGAATGCCATAGAGTCAAAAGAGCTCTCATTGATGGAGGATCTGGTCTTAACATTTGTACATTAAGTCTTGTTAAATCCTTAGGGTTGTCTGAGTCTTGCATTGACCCTATGAAAAAAATCACCATTAAGGCTTATGATGAAGTTGAAAGGGCCTCTAAAGGCATGATCATATTGCCTATTCAAGTGGGACTTGTCAAGAAGGACACCAATTTCCAAGTATTGGACATGAAGTTAACTTATAATATTTTGTTAGGAAGATGATGGATCCATGAGATGCAGGTAGTCCCATCCATGTACCACCAATGCATCAAATTTCTGTACATGGGTGAAGAAATCAGGGTTGGAGGGAACTCAAACCCATTCCAATATTGCAATGCACTCAAACCCCTTCATGAGATATTTATCCCACATAATTGGGAAGGAATCATTCAAAGAGTCACCATTGAAGATACCAAAATGGATGATCCTATCATAACATTAAATGCTTCTCAAAACCCTCCTCAAGCTAGCTCAACGACATCAACTAAGGGAAAGGAAAAGATGAGCTACGAGGGTCCAATTACAAATGAGGGTTGAAATCAAGTGCCTAAATCAGAGATAGTGCCCTACAAACCCACTAGAGAAGAAAAAGATAATTCTAAAAGGGAAAATTGCAAGAAAATGGATGCGATGATGGATGCATTTGATAAACAATGCAAAATTAGTTCAAAAGGAGTAGGGGAATACTCCGTTTCCCTATTTGACATGCCCACATCTCCAAAAACACATGGAAAACCATCAAAATAACACTTGCCTCATAAGTACAAATCTTACTTCGTAAGAGAAAGTGACAAAGCAGCATTCGACAAGGAAGAGAATGAAGTCCTTCAATGGCTTTATCATGATGAAGAGGATACCTCAAACACTCCCATGGAAAGAATCCAACATGTTGATATACAAACCGAGCAATATGGGAAAGGGTTTGAGATAATACAGAAGATGGGATACAAGGGAAGAGGACCCTTAGGCCAAAGGAATAGAGGTTTATTAGAACCCATTGAACCTACTTGGAGGGCAAAACAAGAAAGGTCTGGAGTAGGTTACCAATACAAAGGTGAAAGCTCTAGCCCAATGTAAGATTTCTATCCTCAAGTAAATGCCTTAGAATCCGATGGAGATAGTGATGACTCCCAGGATTATGAGTGGGACACCCTATCTGATGAATCATGTCAAGGCAAATAAGTAGTCACAATACACATGTATGCAAAGATCCCAAAGCAAGAAACTCAAATCAATGAAGAACCTAATATACAAGGTCTTAACATAGGACAAGCATATACAAGTCGGCCATGGATAGATACATTTTGGATGCCTTAAGAGGAGGGAGATTCAAACATTAGTTTTAATCCACTCATGGCTTTTCCCATGCTATTTCCCGTAGAAGTCAATGAGGACTCAAGTGAAGGGGATTTCGACCCTTCTTCCATGGACCATCTTGAGGAAGTGCACATCATAGATCTAAATGATACAATGTACGAACCCTCAAACGAAGTCATGTCCATAAACCAAATTGATGAAAACTTTCCTAATGAAACCTTATCCTTAATAAATCCCCATCTTATTGATTGGGACCAAACTGAGCCAAGTGACTTGCTTTACTTCCTAAATGACCAAGTAGCAAACCAATACCTTAATGCGGTTGAGCCCTCTTTCACCAATGAATTCAAACCGAACATGATAGAAGCAATGGGGGTTCAATATATTAGTTAAAAGCAAAAAATGAAAAAAAAAAGAAAAAGAAAAGTTCTAGTGCTAAAAACCATTATGTGGCAGTATTAGAACCCAAAAAAGTAAAGATAAAAGATGTTTCCTTTGGTGAAACCCAATTGTGGCATCAAAGGAAGAGAGATTGGATACTCTACCAGAGCATGAGGAAAAAAGGTCACCTATACTCATAAAAATGATAGAAAAGGTTAACATTGGGATAGAAGTGGATCCAAAATTTATACACTTGGCAACATCTCTTACACCTCTAGAAAGAGAGGATTTCATCAAGTTTCTCCAAGAGCAACAAGTAAACTTTGCATGGTCATATGCCGACATGCTCGGCTTAGATCTTGACTTTATAATGCATCATCTAAATGTTAGACCAGGGGTTAAGCCCGTTAAGAAAAAGTTGAGGAAAATGCACCCACACATAGCTCTTTTAGTCAAGGCAGAATTAGAAAAATTATTGAAGGTGGGATTCATAAGGGCAATAGCTTATGCTGAATGGATATCTAACATTGTACCGGTCACAAAACATGACAAATCCATTTGAGTATGCACAGATTTTCAAGATCTAAATCTTTCTTGTCCTAAGGATGATTTCCCACTTCCAAGCATTGATGCAATAGTTGACTTGACAACGGGTCATTCCATGTACTCCCTAATGGATGATTTTAGTGGGTATAATTAGATCAAAATTGCACCTGAAGACCAGGAGAAGACTACCTTTACTTGCCCTTGGGGCACTTTTTGTTGGAATGTCATGCCCTTCGGCCTTAAAAATGTCAGAGCCACATATCAAAGGGCCATGACAACTATCTTCCACGACATGATGCATACATTCTTAGAGGATTATGTGGATGATATATTGGAAAAGTCCCACAAAAGAGAGGAACACCTCCAAATTTTGAAAAAGATATTCATTAGGTTGGAACAATTCAAAGTTAGATTAAACCCAAAGAAATGTTCCTTTGGTATCCAATCTGACAAGTTATTAGGCTATATAGTTTCCGCCAAAGGAATTGAAGTGGACCCAGAGAAAGTATAGGCCATAATGGACATGGAGATACCTAAGAACATCAGCCAAATGAGATCCTTACAAGGCAAAATACAATCTATAAGAAGGTTTTTTTCTCAATTGGCTAAAAAATGTCATTCCTTCACCAGGTTGCTACATAAGGATACTCTATTCATGTGGGATGAGGAATGTGATCAAGCTTTCACATTATTGAAGACCTATTTGATAAATCCACCTATTCTCATGCCACCAATCAAGGGCAAAGCATTTCTTTTATACATATCTACCACTGAAAGATCCCTAGGAGTGCTTTTGGTGCAAGAGGATGAACAAGGAAAGGAAAGAGCTATCTACTATTTGAGTAGGACATTGATCAAATATGAACTTAACTACACATTCATGGAAAGGGTTTGCCTAGTAGTTGTGTTTGCATCTCAAAAGTTGAGACATTATATGCTGATGCATAAGGTCAAGCTAATTGCCAAAATTGATCCTCTCAAGTATTTGTTAAGTAAAAGTGCCTTAACAGGTAGGATAGCCAAATGGGTTATGATATTGAGTGAATTCGACATTGAGTATGTCGATAGAAAGGCAATAAAAGGGAAAGTGATAGTAGATCACTTAGCTAAAAACCCCATGACTTCTACACAAACTATCCAAGTGGAATTTCTGGATTCTGCCATTGTAAACATAGAAGCAAAAATGTGGAAGTTATACTTTGATGGCTCCTATACTCAAGGAGGTTCCGGGGCTGGCATACTATTGGTCACTCCTCAAGGTTACACCATTCCTAAGTCCTACAAGCTCTTGTTTCCATGCACAAATAATATAGTGGAATATGAGGCACTAGTCATAGGCATCAAAATGGCCTTAGAGTGGAGCATCGTGGAGCTACAAATTTATGGAGATTCTCAACTCATCATCAATTAAGTCAACAATGAATATAACAGTAAAGATGAAAAGTTGATGCCATATAAGACCATGATTGATGGATGGAAGAAGTACTTTTCCTTGATCACTTTTGAGCAAATTCCTAGAGAGAAAAATAGAGCAGTTGACACCATGGCCACCTTGGCTTCCTTGTTACAAAAACCTGATCAAAATGAGAAGTACGAGTTCTTGGTGGAAGAGTTGGTGAAACTAGCATTCAACCTTCCCGAAACCCAAATTGTTGCCCTATTACATGGACATGACTATCCTTGGTACGACCCTATATATACATATCTCAAAGACCAAGTGCTACCCTTAAACCAAACCCAAGCTCAAAAATGAAACTTTATATGCCAATCAGCCCATTACATAATCCTCTCAGAAACATTGTATCGTAAGGGTCTCGACAGGATGTTACTTAGGTGTCTAGAGGAGGAAGAGTCTAGATTAGCTTTGCATGAAGTTCACGAAGGCATTTGCGGGTCACACACAAGCAGGTTAAATAGCTAAGAAAATCCTTCACTTAGGGTATTTTTGGAAGACATTAGAAAAAGATGCTTGCCACTTTGTTAGGATATGCAACAAATGTCAATATCATGGTGACATGATACATGCACTGGCATAGGAATTACACCCATTTGTTACACCTTGGCCTTTTTATCAATGAGGGTTTGATTTAATTGGTGTCATATACCCACCTTCTTCAAATGGACACAAATATATCATAACAACAATAGAGTATTTCACCAAGTGGGTCGAAGTGGTTCCTTTGAGCACGACCATGGTAGGTAAATTTCCATGTTCATCTTGAACCACATCATTTGTAGATATGGCATTCCTCATCCCATCATAATAGATAATGGAAAATAATTTAAAAATAAGGATGTGGATGAACTTTGTGCTACATTTCATATCACTCACCACTCCTCATCAATCTATTACTCTTAGGGAAATGGGCAAGCCGAAGCCATGAATAAGAATATCTTGAAAATCTTGAAGAGGTCGGTCAATAAATCAGGAAGGGATTGGCATGTGCAAATTAATCCAACATTATGGGCCTATAGAATGAGCATTCACACACCTACGAGAGCCATGGGCCGAAGCAGTTCTACCATTAGAGGTTGAAATCCCATCTCTATGAGTTTCATTACAAGGATTGATCATAGATGAGGACTATAGAGTCACTAGACTTCAACAATTGGAGTTACTTGAAGAACACCAAACACAAGTTTATGAGCACCTGAAAGTGTACCAAAATAGAATCTCGAGAAACTATAATAAACATATCAAACCGAGAGTCTTTCAGGTAGGAGACTTAGTGTTGAGAGAGAACCCAAAGAATCAAGTTGAAAGAGAGAAGAAAGGCAAATGGGAGGCTAATTGGCTTGGCCCATTCATCATAGTGTCTTCATTTGGCACGAGGACCTATAAGTTATCAGATTGTGAAGGAGAGGAACTCCAAGAACCCATCAACAACATTCATCTCAAAAGGTTCTACACATAAGGGATACGAAAGAGTATAAAGAATATCAAATGAGGAGCATCATATTTATTGCACATAGAAAAAGAGATCTTGAAAAATACAAAAAATTTGAAAAAAAGAAAAATACAAAAAAATGAAAAAAAGAAAAATACAAAAAATTGAGAAAAAGAAAAATACAAAAAAAAAGAGAAAAGAAAAAAGTGCCTTGGTGAAAACCTAGCAATAGGCGCCTTGGTAGCAAAAAAAGAAAAAACATCCAAAAGGTGAAAACTTGGTAAACAAGCGCCTTTTGTTCCCTTAAAGTTTGTCTTTCCTAGTCACATATGTCCATATTGCATTTCCACCATCCCATTTGTACAACTACCATTGCATCCATCATTTGTACATAGTCATAATAAAGCCAGTCAGTCACATTGTCGCATTGCCTATCAGCCCTAAGTTTGTCGACCGATCACATTTATCACTTGGGGGCAGAAGAGGATTGGAAATTTGGTACCAAATGGATTCAATAAGTGCTACAATCAGTCACGTCAGAGAGAGATTTATCAGAGTTTCAGAAGAGTGGAAAGTTATTGAACCTTTGATGGATATCATTGTTCAAAAAGCCTAAGCATTTGATCCTACAACATGATCCTTGAGCCTTCATTGACTTTATAAATTAGGATTAAAAATTGACAAAACACCTTAAAGATTAGAATGCTTGGAAATACTTTTTGAAAGTCATGAAACATTGCAAAACACTAGAAATTTTCTTTTTGAGAAATCTTTAGGAAATTGACTTTATCATATCTTTTGAGCTATTCGATGATGTTTCGAGTAGATTAGTCATGAGAAAGACATGATATTTTATTGCCTTTGAGTGATTGTTTTGAGGAAGATTCATCAACTTATGAGAGTTCATCTAACGACATGGTCATCAAAGAACCATCGAGGACTATCTCATAAGAGGATGGATTGACCTTTGCTTGTTTACACAACTGGATCCCTTGGCTATTTAGATCTTCTATATCTTAATACCAAAAATCCACTTGCAACATTGAATCCGTTGACACTGGTATTCAGACTCCCATAGTTTGGTCATCCAACTAGTGAGGGTTGTACTTGGTTCAAAATGAGGTTACCAAAAAGTGATAAAAAGTGGTATTCATATCATGATGATGTGGTCAGTGATGATTGTACTAGCTTTTCAGTCCCAAAAATGCTCAATGATGAAAACTTATCTTCATGGCATTTATTTTCTAAAAGTTGGCGACACTTAGGTTGCATTGCATTATCATATTAGGTTAATTGCATTGCATTGATTTATCCTGTTAGATTGCATTATCATGTTAGATTAATTGCATTTGTTTGTGGTTAATTTTCCAAGGGCAAAGGGGGTACATCAATAATCTTGGTTAGTCAAAACATTAAAGAAATGAGGGATTCCATCAAACGTCTTGATTAGATCAATCAAAACTGCAAGAAAATGAGATTATCTTTTGCATTCATGCATAGCATTAATCATTAGACATTATCCATATACTAGAAAAAAGAGAAAAACATCCATACATCATTTGCATACATATAGCTAAGGATAGAATTGCATACATTGAAAAATTCAAAAACATAAGGGACATTTCCATAGGCATTTTCATTTTGCATCCATACATTGAGAAAAGAGAAACCATGTCATAAAATCTATACATCATTGCATCATTTATCTATATCATAAAATAAGGTAACTGCATCCATAGCATAAATCAAAGTAAATGCATAACACATCATATAGCTGCATAAAAGATAATCTCATAAACAAATCATCAAGGAGAACCAAGGAGTATATCATCATATATCATCAAAAAGTGTTCTTCAACGATCCATCAACTCAGTATATCAAGATACAATGTCATACAAAGGAGTACATCAAATGGTCCGATCAATCAAAAAACATGGCATGTGATACAAGTACATCAACCATGAGTGAATCTGTCATCAAAGATATCAAGATCCTATAGGACCATATCCATCTGGACCTCTACCATCTGGTGGAGGAGGAGCCTGAGAAGTACTCGCTCCACTCTATCTTTGCACCACAGCTGACATAAATTATTGCATCAAGGTGGCAACCTGATCTAAACATCCAACAATGGTGGACATATCTATCCTCAGAGACTGAACCTCTCATAATACAACACATATAGTAGGAACATCCTGTGCACCCTATCCATGATCCTATGGCTACTGATCCTGTATAGGCACTTGCTGTGTCGGAACTTGATCCTGTTGTGCTGCATCATCATCTTGCTAAGCCAAGGCTACCCTCTGCAACTAAACCAAAGGATCCAATCCACCAGGAATCTTCCTAGTAGCATCAACATGAGCCTGTCTCTCCCATCTTTGATGTCTGTGAGCTCTCTGCTATCTATCTACTCTAGGCTATTTATCACATGCATCATCCTGACCTCTAGCATGATCTCTATCCCTCACATGACCATCTCTCACCCATCCTTGATCAACAATAATAGGAGGATCTTTCTACCCTCCTCATCTCTGCCATCTACCACCACCACCTCCATCTCCCCGACCTGGGATAGGCTCTGTTGGATCAGTAAACTGAGTAAACCTATTATGAGCCCACCAATTGGCAAACTCATGAGACATCCCTGCATCTACTACACCAGAAAGCATCTCCCATCTGCAATAAGCCATACTGACAATCTGATCTAAAGAAAACTCATAATTAATAAGAGGACCCCACATAGATCTCTTGGCCTGTACCCGAGCATATAATGCTATACCCTGTGGCATATCCTATGTCCAACTGTACTATCTAGAAACTTTGCAAAAGTAGAAGCACTCAATAGTGGTAGGAGTGTGACCAATCATCCAATGAGGGGCAAACATATATGGTAACTCATCATCATCCTCCCTCCACAGCTCGCAACCCCTGTATGGTCTCCATAAAACTTGATCTAGATCATTAATCTGTCGACGCCAAAAATCCAAATGACCCAAATGATGCTATATAACCATCCCAGTGTATAGAAAAGCATAGGGAAAACCCCAAGGCTGAACCCTTTCAGAAATGGGCCTAGTGATGGGAAGATGCTCCCATATCCATAACTGAAGAACCACTGCACTAGCTGACAAAGATGCACTCACTTGATAGACCACCTCATGCAAATCATGATATAGCTATGCTAGGATGCATGAAACCCAATCAAAGCATCGAGGATGAGCAAGAAAATCCTCCAATATCCTACCCCATCTAATGGAAAAACCACAACCTCGCTGGTCGGGAAGAAGTAAACCGCCAATCAATGCACCAAGTACTGCTAGCAAGGTAGGAAAGGAAGCAAACTGAGGCCAAGTGATCGTATCACCATCATCAATAGAATTGTCCCTGAACAATCATCGGTGGATAGTATAATCATAAATGGAATCATAATACACTACCTCCCCTCTGCATGGGATCTGTAGTAATTGATACACGTCCTCAGGCGTGATCATCATCTCTCCATAAGGCAAATGAAATGTGTTGTGATTAGAGTGCCATCGCTCTGCCACTGCAGTAAGTAAACCATGTTTCAATTGGAACTATGGAAGATCAAGGAGAAAGCTCAAACCACACAACTCAATCACGTGGAACTCCACATCTATAAGAGTCTGGTCCAAATCAATGACCCAATAAGCCACTGTCCGGATGTATAAAGTAGGAAAGTTTTCCTGTTAGCAAAACAAAGGAATCATATCAGTATACCATATCAAGGAATTATCTCAAGTCAATAAATTCTATCAAATGTATTGAGCAATCACACCAAGTACCAATTGTTCATTTCTTTGTCCTGAGAATGAAGCAGCAGTATGAAATCATATCGGTTTTCACACTGATTGATTTATCCTATCAATATCCTATCCTAATCATATTGACACATCACATTCATTGGTAACACTATCCTGATATCCTAATCCATTTGTTTTGTTGAAAGCAATAGACCTAATCTAATCATTCGACTCGAGCATTGAAAGTCATCAAATTTTTATTAGACACAATCAAGTACAAGTGTGGAAAAAGTATAGAAAATTTTTCAACAGTCTACAGGCATGATTTTAATCAGCCTAGGTGACATTCCTCCTAAGTGACACCAAAAAGTTGGGAACCGACATTATTCGGGTGTTAGGCGATAGTTCTTATGCTACGCGACATTGAATCATGCTAGGCGATAGCAAAATGTGGCCTAGGTGACAGTAAAATCGCTAGGGTTTCCTAAGTGATAACATAAATGAAAAAGGGCATTTTGACCTAGCTGTAGGCATGAGTATCCTATTCCCAAGCGAGGATAAAAGTTTGTTAAGTGGCTTTAAACTAAATGAAAGCGTGAAAAAAAAGCACAGATGCGACAGTTAAAGGGCCTAAGCGACAGTAAAATGTTTCTAGGCGTGATTTCGCAGATTAAACGCAACGATAAAACAAGAAATTGCAATAAATGCTCATAAATGTGCAATAAATGCAAATAAGAGGTTAGAAATAACTCACAGGAGGTCCATACTCAGGTGGCCTCACATATCTCTGACACCTCTCAAAATGATGCTCTTGAATAGGGACAACCATCTCGAAATTCACCGCAGGATTAGAGCAAAATCACCAAAGAGAAAAGTAAAAATGAATAGTAAAACAAAGTTTTTAAACCTATTTAAGCTATTTTGACCTAATTTTGGAGGTGAAATTTGGCTTAGACCTATATATTGACATATCCAACTAACCAGGGCATCCTTTAACGCATAGCATATCATCAAAATTTTTAGAAATGAAAAAATATTCAATGAATTAAACATCATCAAAATTTTCAAATCAAACTATTAATATGTTTTAATTTTTGAGGGGGCATCAGAGCATCAAAACATAATTGGAATCAGTGGGGCATCAAAATTTTTTACATTATCAGAGGTAGCAATCATATCAATATCATATCAGGGGCAACAATCAATCAGTATGAGAGGCATATCAGTGAATCAACAATCAAGACCTAAAAGCAATCAGGACTCAAGAATCTTTGAATCAATGTTCTTTGCACATCAATTCAAAGAGGGGAATTTGTAGACACACAAAATTGGACAAGTACTTTTAAATTGCAAAAAATTAATAAATGGCTCAAAATCATCAAAATGCATTAATTCAATAAAAAAAGGGATCAAATCAATTAAAAAGGGACATAATTAAATAAAGGGATCAAATCAATTAAAGCAAAAGAAAAATCAAATAATGAGGTTAAATAATTAAATGAAAGCTTAAAGGGGTGAAAAACACTACATAATTGATTTTAATCAATTAATTGTATAGTTGTTTAAATCAAAAAATCAAAATGAACCTATTACCCTTACATGGCTAAATTTAATTAATTAATTGAATTTAATAATTCTTAATTTCTTTCAACAAAGTGGAGCAACCAATGAAAATTAAGGACAAAAAGACATAAATCACTCAAACCTTTAAAGTGTCCAAAGCTTTGAGACCATTTAAAGGATTGTCCCCTCATTGTCCCCCCATTTATGAACAAAGCAAAGTATTTGACTCAACCTAAGGTAAATCATGATTACTTCACTCCACCCCCTACCCTTGGGAAATTACTATAAATATGAAGTATTTTGAGAGCAGTTGATATCTTAGAAATTTATTTGCAAAGTATTGTTACTATAGGCAATTGAGAGCATTCTAAGAGCAATTTAGAGTAATTTGCATTATATCTTGTCAATTTGAGCTAGAATTAAGCATTGTAGAAGCATTTTAGAAGCATAATAGCATACATTCACATTTTAGAAGTGTCACTAGTGGAGATTTGAGCTGAGAGCTTCACTTACCACCTCTTTCTAGAGAACCATGAGACGCTATAGATCTTAGTTTCAATTTTAATTAGATTTTCATTGTATTTACTTTCAATTGTTGCTATTAGATCTTAATTTCATGAAGGTGATCATCATCATCACACACATTCTAGCTTTTCACTAACCTTTTCCCATTTGGTCTTGATCCAATAAAAAAAGAGTAGAACATGATGCTTTGAAACCTCTTGACATGTCTACTCCTTTGGACTACATCCTTTCCTTCATTGGCATTACACTTTTGTGACTTATCCTATGCTGGCCTTTCATTGCTTGTCCAAATGTGCTTTACATAACAATTTTTTTCCCTAGCTTGGGTACCCTTGAGGAGTTTTCCCTTGAGGATTTCCTCCCTTCATTCTCATTCATTCTCTTGTCTTCCATCTCTTCCACTAGCTTGCTAATCCCTCTTGTTCTCCACCTTGCTAGACATTGGGACTGCACGATGTGATCTTACTTGGGAGTTTGATGCCCATTCTATCCGGGGGCATCCTTTGTACATACTGAGCGGTACTACCTATTGAGGTTGAAATCCCATCACTAAGAATTAGAATGCATGGTCTAGTAACTGATGATGACTACAGAATGTCTAGGTTGCAAGAACTTGAACTACTAGATGAGTGCAGACAAGCAGCGTATGATCATCTCAAAGTGTATCAGAAAAGAATGTCTAGAGGCTACAATAAGAAAGTTAGACAGAGAATTTCAGGTTGGCGATCTAGTCTTGAGAGAGAATCCTAAAAATCAATCACATAGAGAATGCAAGGGGAAGTTTGAACCCAACTGGTTGGGTCCCTTTGTTATCATTGCTACTTTTAGCTTTAGAGTCTATCAACTCTCAATGACTGAAGGAGAATAGCTTCAAGAACCAATCAACATTCTCCATCTGAAGAAATTCTATGCCTAAGGCATTCAGTGTATGGTAAAATGTCCTAAAAAAATCTTAAAAATCTGAAAAAGTCCTGAAAAAATGAACATCTTGGTGAAAATCTAGCAATGGGCACCTTGATGATTCACAAAAAAATAAAAAATATCAAAAGTACAAAAAAATTGAAAAAAATGAAAAAACAAAAAAATGAGAAAAAGAAAAAGTGCCTTGGTGAAAACCTGGAAATAGGCACCTTGGTAGCAAAAATAGAATCTCTGCCAAGATGGTGAAAATCCGGCAAATGGGCGCCACTTGTTTCAAAACGCTCCATCTATCAGCGCAATCTTGGTCTTTCCTAGCTTTCAGTCTTGCTTTAGTTTGTACATATCTCTTGGTTTGTTCCCGCATTCCTATTTTCAATAAGTCGGTTGGTACACCAATTGACTCACGTGTCTTTATCCTATCAATGCCTAACACTTGGGAGCAATCAATGTCATGTCCTATGGTCTCTAGTATACCTCAGATGAGTCATGTCCAGTCAGAGTCCTTTGAAGCTTTATCCAAGTCAGTTAGTCAGTCTCCTCTCTAGAAAGGATTTTGCATCTACAACAACGCAATCAAACACAAATTGAAAACAATCTATGCTTTTTACATGCTTTTATCTCCTTGTATGCTTACTGATTCACATTGAGATTTTTGCATATTGTGTCCTTTGAGCTCTTCGATGATGTCCTTTACAGGATTTAGAGAGTGATGACTGGGGGCATTATCTTTTTTATTTATTTTCTGCTTGTATGTGAAAATCTAATAACTTTGAAAATTCTAGATTGAAATGGTGTCTGTCTGTAAGAGCCTCTATCTCGAATTGGATGGCCATGAGTACCTTGACCATTGATACCCAAAAAATTCAAAGAAGTTTGATCTAACTATTATCTTTTTGAGTGAGTTCTTTCTCCTACTGTGAAACACGATCTTGCCTAAGGATGTGAATGATAAAGGGTCACTATGGGTAATTCACACTAGATTTATAATGATCTCTTGACTGTTTGATGTGTTTGAACACAAGGCGTATTCAGGTCATCATGACATTTATGTTCTGATGCTTATACAAATTGCTATATCAAAATGGACATGATATTCAGGTCATCTTGGTGTTTGTGCCTTGGTGCTTATATCTAATCCGACATTCCAAAAATAAAATCAATATTCATATGTCCATGGTTGCCTAACTAGTGGGTGTTGTATTGATTCCTGTGCATACAAATCAATATTCATATGTCTATGGTTTCATAACTAGTGGGCATTGTATTGATTTATTCGGTTACCTAAAAGTTCAATGATGACAACAAATCGACACATGATCAGTGACTAGGTCCTACGTCCTAGGTTTGCATTTCATTTTGCACTTTGCATGATCTCAAAAATTGCTTGAACACTCAAATGATTCTTCAAAACCAAAAATGCTAAACATGACTACAAGAGCTGAATCTTACATGAAGGTCCATCCAACGAATTAGCAAGTAGAATCCTTTTTCGAGATCAAAATCAAAATCTGAGATCATTTATATTGTCAACTGCTTGCACAATTGACCTTCAATCATCACATAAATCCATTTTTTAACTTAATTGATTATCTTACATCAAACTATCAAAATTTCAACTTGGTCAACTATGGTCAATTCATGGTTTCACCTAGTCAAACTTGGTCTTTTGGACCTCCAAACGATGCAGAACGTGTTCTCGAATGTGTATAACCACTTCTCAAATCAATTAACATGCTTCTAAACTATAACACTGATTTTTCTTGTTAGATTTCAATTTTAATCCCAAAGGGGGCATGGTATTGCACATCATTCAAGTCTATAAATCTAAATCTATAATCAATCTTTCCTCAGTGATCAAGACAACAACCATGTCTAGTTACTGATTCATCTAAAGTCCTCATCGCTTGGGGAAAATCTATTATCACTTGGGGCATATCAGATTCATCAAAGATCCATATCAATCTGGTATCCTAATCTATCTTGTAAACTATATCAACTTTTTGTAACTATCGGTTCATTAGCATCATTTCCTTGTTTCTTCATAACTGATGGGTTCAGGATGTGATACCAATATGATTCATACAAGGACATTCAGGTCTGGAATCGGTCACTCACTTCTTCGCAATCATAAGGTTCAGAATTAGGCATTTTGGCACTTTTTCGTAATCACCGGTTCATTGTTGCTATAATTGACATTATCTCTAGTCATCCAGGACCTAAATCTTGAATCTTTAAATCTTTCAAATTGGTTTTTGTCTTAGAATCGGTTAATCTTTCAAATCTTTCAAATCAATCTCAAACATTTGTATCATACACAAACTATCTTTGAACCACTACGCTTTGCACAGTGATTCAAAGAGGGGCAAAATGTAATACCCCAAAAATGGGCTATAGGTTCATTAACCTCCTACATCTTCAAATTGAATGAAATTGATACAAAAGTCCTAACCTAAGGCACATCTGCACATTATCGAATCCTAATTGATTATCCTAAATTCTGCATCGGGGAATATTCCTAGCAATATTTCTATTTATCCTAATTATTCTTAATTTAATGATTATTTGGCGATAAATCCTATTTATCCTAAAGTTTGATTAATTGAATATTCTGAATATTTAATTAATTAGATTTAATTTTGCCACTTAATTATTTAATTAAATCTATTCCTAATTGTATTATTTAATTCTGACAATAAATAAAAAATCTTATGACTAATTGATTAAATTCCTATTTAATTAATTAAAGTCAATTATCAAATTTAATAATATAGTTTTTTGAATAAAATTTTGATTTAATAATTGATTAACCCATAAATCAATTGTTTTTATTTAAAAAATCAGTTAAGTTGAGAATAAATCACTTTATTTTTAATTAATTTATAATTAAATCATGCACAATTAGAAAAGTAGGCAACTATAAATTAACAATCAATTTTAAAATTGAAACTCAACATTTGATGATGAGTTGAAATTTGATCTAAACTCTATTTTGAGTTAAACATTGCTTTTGCATGATTTTTGTGAGTTAATTATCTCTGATTTCTTGATAACTCAAAAATCAACCTGAGTTTATGAAGAGTGATTTATGGCTTTTCTCTTGCATCCTCAAAGCCCTGGATTTCTATAAAACAAGGCTCAACTCTTCACAAAGGTCTGCATAATTTCTGGCTGGCAATCAACACTCGAATTTGCACAATTTCTGGCTGGCTAATTAGGACCTTGAAATTGCATCCTCATTCTGGCGAATTGGTGATTAAAGCATCAATCTTTTGCAAATCAAGGCTATTGTGAGATTTTCATTTATTGTCTAAGCATTCATAGTTTCATATCATAGTTTTCATATTCATTCATAGCATTCTTAGATTAAATCTGCATTCAATCTCAATTTCATTCATTTAGCTTAGATTCATATAGTTTCTCATTCTTATTGCACAGAAAATACAAAAATATAGATTAATCTGCATTCATATAGTTTTTTAATTCTTTGCATTCAAATCCTTCGTTTAGGTGTTGCATTGTCACTGATCTCGATTCCAATCTGAGAACATCATACTCGCACCTACTAGAAGGCAATAAATCACCTGGTTAGCATAGTTTCAATTACTTGCAGATTTTAGTTTTTGCTAACCTCTAATTTTTTATTGAAGTGTTTTGTCTACAGCTAGGTACAAAATTCACACACATAGTAAGCATGGTGGAAAAAGTGGCTATTTTAAAAATTGATGATAACAAGTAAAAAGAAAATGATGAAACTCTATGGACTAATGTGATGATTTACATGGTCATCCTTGCCTCTGTGTTATCGTCAACCATTGATAATTTCCAATTAGCTCCTCCTTTTCAATTAGGAAACACCTTCGGCGTAATAATAATAATAATAATTTTTTAATTCTTTTTCATTATCCTAAAACATGTTCGGTGAAAATAAAAGGAATGTGGTGGGGTGATCGCTCATGCGGCCCCACCAACATTCCTATATATTTAATATCCTATTTTTTATATAATTTTTTAAAAAGATTAATTTACTGTAATTTTTTTTTATCATAAATTATAGATAGCCAATTCTTTTTTTTAAACCAAAATAATTCTTTCTCTAAAATTAATTATAAAATAATTGTCCAAAAAAGCTTTTGTGTTCCAATTTGTTCTAATTTTTAGAATTTTATTCTTAAGAATATAATCAAAACCCTAAAAACTAATTCTATATTTTCTTTTAATTCTATAAAAAGATTATGTCCATATGCAAATCAATATATGTATGCTTGATCAGAAACAATTTTGAAAATTTTGATAGTTTTTGGTTTTATTATGTATTAAACAAATGTAATTGTTGATTTTCAATTCCAAAGGGCTTTTGGTGACCCTTGGGCTCATGAATTGGTATATGTACTAGATTTTTGAATGGGGCACTTTGTTTTTGGATGGTTGCAATTCTATTCTTGTATGCAAATTTTGTCAATACCGAAGGTTCTCACTAGGTGTTGTAATCCGAAGCCATAATTTTGATCAATGGTATCAAATAAATTTTGTTCCTATATGTCATATCACATGCGATCAACATATCAGAGGTTGGGATTGGAAACAAGAGATCCTTAAGACTATCTTCCTTTCAAATGCACACAATCATAGATGGCTAAGTTACAAATTGATGATGACATCAAAGCGTTGGTTGAAGATGAAATAAATAAATAATGTGAAGAGATGGTGGAACATTTCAAACATATGCTAGAAAGTTGTGGGCCACAAGAAAACCCACCATTCAACAGATACACCTCATTCAAAGTGTAGGTGAACTAGTTTGACATACCAATATTTCAAGGAAAGGTTGATGCAGATGATGTTGATGACTGGTTATCAAAATCAGAGCGATATTTTTCTGTTAACAAATTCTATGATGATGAAAAAATTAATTTTTCCCTCCTTAAAGATAAAAGTCACATGAAGCATGCATGAGAAGCTAAAGTGTCATCTAAGGAAGAACAAAATGGAAATACGTTCAACATAAGTGTTGATAAAAAACCTACACGGGGGGAGTTTTTTGAGCACATAAAGGAAGAATACTTCCCCAAAGATACATATGAACAAAATTATATGCAGTGGCAATTGCTTCACCATAAGGACCAAACTATTTAGGAATATACTAATGTGTTTCATGCTTTATCATAAAAAATTGACATTAAAGATTATGAGAAACACCAAGTCTTGAAGTATCAAAGTGGACTCCATAGGTATATTCAAGCTGAAATGGAATTCCTGAAGATAGAGACTTTACCTGGCGCTTATAAATTTGCTTCAAATATTGAAGAGAAATTCAAATAAAAAGGAAGGAGGAAAAAATTCGCAAGCAACAAATGGAAGGGTGAAGGTAGAAATACTATAGAGAAGAAAAATACCAAAGAGTCTTCTCTCAACTCACCAACAAAAAAGGCATGGGGTGTGAAGAAGGCACAAGAAACTGGTATGTGGTGTGAATTCCATAAAATCCCATCTCATAACAAAAAATAATACAAGAATATAAATTTTTTAATAATGGAGACACATGAGGATAAGGTGGAGCTAGAGGTGGTAGAATCATGCATAAAAAAGGATCATGAATAGGTCATTGAGGCTGATCCATCAATAACTACTGCAAAACTATTGCTCCAAGAGGATGAAGAAAGGTTGTTCCATTCACAAATGTGGGTTGGAGGAAAAACCATGCACTTTATTGTTGATAGTAGGAGCCAAAATAAAATAATATTAATCGAGGTTGTGAAGAGATTGAACTTGAAAACAACAACACACCCACAACTGTACTCAATAGGATGGGTAAGTCAAGGATGAGATATTCAAGTGAACCAACAATGTCACATTCCATACTCTATAAATCCTTTCAAAGATGAGGTAATATATGATGTAGCCCCTCTTGATGTTTGTGATGTTTTATTGGGACAACCATACATGTATCAGTATCACGGTGTGTATGATTCCAAATCTCACAGTATGACAATCAAATTTGGTGGACAGAAGTATTGGATACTAGAGGTAAGCCCTACACATTCTTCATCTTTGATTAGTGCTAAACAATATAGGAGGTTAATTGCTAGGACTAGGAAAATTCATATTATTGACGATTCATCCTGAAGAAGAAAGTAAATCAATGTATAATTCCCAAGCCATCACAAACACAAAAACACAAAAACAAAGATCAATGGATCAAATTTTGATAAAATATCAAAAAAAAATTAAGACACCAACTAGGGCATCCTCACATTTCCAAGTTAGACATTCTATTGATTTGATACCAAGAACACCCCTTCTTAACGATCTAGTTTACCGCAGGTTAACGTTAGAAAATGATGAAATCAAGAGACAAATACAAGAACTAATTGAGAAGGGACATATCTGTCCAAGTGCATCAGTGTTAGAATAATAATGTCACAATCAACTAAGAGGGGGAGGGGGGGGGGGGTGAATAAGTTGATGCGAAACTTATTAATCTTAATTCCAATTATAACCTTATAATGCTTAATTGAATGCAAGACAACCATAATACATAAGAACACAATAACACCAGTATTTAGTTTTGAGGAAAACCTTCTTAAGGGGAAAACCCCAATGGGAATAATGCCCACAAATTAGTACTATGAATATAGTAACCCGA
Organism: Chamaecyparis obtusa; assembly: GCA_027943335.1. NCBI lineage: Eukaryota > Viridiplantae > Streptophyta > Pinopsida > Cupressales > Cupressaceae > Chamaecyparis > Chamaecyparis obtusa. Next base: position 281,240 of record BSBK01000522.1, on the reverse strand, counting down.
TTAAGATTTCTAGCCTTGTTAGGATCTGATTATTACAATAGTATAGTCCCTTTTAAAGGATAGACCCTGTTAGGAGTCAAAACCCTGTTAAAGGTATTACAACTGGTCACTGACCGAAATATAAGAGAAGGTTACATCCACCTTCAGGACTCATTGCCCTAGATATGAAGAAATATAATCATGAATACTTGAACTAGCTTCCAATATATCCAATGCCAAGATAGTTCCAACCTTGTGCCTTAATGCACAATCCTCTTCTCTACATAAACAATCCTTGTAGCCCAAAAGATCGCACAATAATCCACATACTTCACATCATGAGAACTACAAGGAAATACTTCCTTATATACAAGTTACAAACATAATTTTTGGGCCGACCATTATAGGACCTCTCCTATAAAAGAAATATTACATATACCCATGTGAGGATATAGAAAACATCCTTAATAATATTACAAAAATTATAAATCATGAAATAGTCTGCTGCAAGATTAATCCATGCTTAATTATTTAAGAGCACACTACCACTCTTGGGTCGGCTTCCAAATAAATCTTCGCTGGAGTACATGCCTCAAATGATGTCACAAATCATAGTAGTACTATGCGATCACATAGTAGACCCTCCCATATGTCTTTTGACATTCCCCAAGCTTGCAAGGTTTAATCCATTTCCACACTAAAGTTATACTGCAAATACTGAGACCAACTGTATGAGTTTCCCAGTCACTGGCCCTATATCTAGTCTTCACAAATTCATCCATTACTTGAGAAAATGAGCATATAAACATATGCAATCATAATCATGAATAGTAAACATGTTATGCTACACAAATCTCATCTCATAGGAGATAAGTCACCGTACATTGTCCGTATAATTCTCTATAACCTATCTATCCAATCTGTTTGCAACTTCTAGATTCCCTTACTGAAACATATGTTGACATGAATGACAAAAAAATGAATGACAACATCATAGAATGTAACAATTCCAACAATTCCCCCCTTTGGCATTGATGACAACACATGGGAAAAACCATCAATCCAAATATAGCCTTTCACAACAGCCTTCACATTTTCCTCTTCAAAGCTCCCCCTAAACCAATAAGGGTTTTTCACCAATATCTCTCCCCCTTTGACATCAATGGAAAAAGGTACCATTACAAATATCCTTGTCTTCCTTCTTTTCTAGGTGTAAATTTTTCAAATCTTTAAGACCTTCAACTACTAGGTGCAAGATCACCTTGATTTGATCAAATATGCTCAAACCATTACTCCCCCTAAGGAGTAGACCTCCGCATCAAGTTAATAAATGATATAGCTATGATTGCTAATGGACTTGTGCACTACTGCATCTCCTTAATTACCTTCAGGTGAGGTTCTAACCCCAAGCCTACCTATGAGATATTCAAAGGTATCATTGTTCAGTGGTTTGGTGAAGATGTCCGCAATCTGCTCCTTTATTTCTTACATATTCAAGCTTCACCTCTTCACATTTCACTTTATTCCATAGAAAATGATACTTGATTGAAATATTCTTAGTTTTTGAGTGCATCATTAGGTTATTTGACATATTCATAGTACTTCTATTATCACAGTGTATGATAAATGGTTCACTTTCACACCAATGTCCTTCAACATTTGTTTCATCCAAACAATCTATATGCAATTAATTACAACATCGACATACTCTGATTCGATTGTTGAATGAGCTATACAATCCTACTTCTTTCTTAACCAAGAAACTAACCTCTTCCCAATGAAAAGGCTCCTCCACTTGTGCTCGTCCTGTCATCTACACTAATTACATGACATAATAACCCGACCACAATAACCCGAGGACAAAACAACCCAGGGTCATAATAACCCAATCCAAAATAGCCCGCGTTCAAAATAACCCATGGACAAAATAACCCTATAAGATTATAGAGAAAGGAAAACAAAATTTATAAATTACAAGTATATTTCTAGAAACTTTTTTATTCAAATTTTCAATTAAAGTGTCAAATTATGAGCAATGCCTGTTATATAATCTAAAATATTTATTGACACAACGCCAAATCATTTAATTGTAAAATATTCTGCACAACGCCAGATCATTTTATTGACACCTTCTCGATGAAGCAAAAATGTGTAACCATTTAAAATGAGTAATTTCTTTTTTTTTTGACTTGTTAAAAATTGAAGAGGCATTGTATATATTAAAAATTATGAAGAATTTCTTGATTCCCTAAAAGTATATTTATTTTTGTATACTTTTATAGAAACCCCTAGGAAAATTTAATATAATGTTCAAAAAATTATATTAAAAAATATATTCTTTTATGAATTTTGATTTCTCTTTTTCTTATCACTCTACACACTCTTAATTCTTCTCCCCTTCTCCCTTCCTTTAATTCTCTTAATTATACCACTTAATATATCCTCTTAATGCCTCTTCATAATGCCTTTTGACTTATATCTTTTCATAATAACTCTTATTTAGCTTATTCCCACGAATTTCTCTTTATTTCTATAATTATTAACCATTTTATAAGTTATTTAAGCATATTAAATATGTTTTAAGGCTATTTTAGGGGTATATAATGGATATATGGTCTAAAAATGACCTAAATATCCTCTATGGTGCCTCACAATCCCTTTTTTAGCATGCTAACTTGATCTAAAATGACCATGGGTTATTTTGTCCATGTGTTATTTTGACCATGGGTTATTTTGACCATGGGTTATTGTGACCCTGGGTTATTGTGTCCTTGGGTTATTATGGTGGGGTTATTGTGTCCAGGGTTATTTTGGCCGAGTTATTATGTCTAGTTACCATCTACACTACCTGTCCAATCTGCATCATTGTATGCTTCTAATGAGAATTCTTTTAACCTATCATACCACATGCCAAAATCAACTGTGTCCTTTAGGTATCTGAATATCCTCTTGATTACAACAAAATGTGTTTCCTTTGGATTTTCCTGGAATCTAGCAACAATTCCAACCGCACTTGCAATATCAAGTATAGTATGTGTCAGATACTGAAGACCTCCTGTCATAGATTTGTATTCTATTTGAGGTACACCTTTTGTCTCATCTAAAATAGACAACTTATATTATCAAAAGTTAAATTTAATTTTTTTTTACTCAACCATTACTAGCTAGGAGTATTAGTTGTTAGACTACAACTGATTGATTACTTGGTGAACAAAATGTGAAGATGATCACCGAGCTATAAAGGTATATGTGAGGCATTAAATCAGTTATTATATTGTCATTGATGTCAACTAGTTTTGACTGTACTTATCATGATAGTTGCAAACATCTGAAGAAGGTAATAATGGTGAAGGAATGATATATTAGCATGAAAATGAGATGTATGAGTAAGTTATGAATATGGTATTCATTGGGTAACTTATTGATGAGCCTATGATAGCATGATAGTGATTTGATTGTATTACATGATTCTGTTAAGGGTGAAGATCAAGAATGAACAAGTTTATGTGGTTGGTATATGAAGAACTTAGTATACACTGAGTAGAAATAGTGTACACCGAGAAAGTGTAGTGTATATCGAGTGCAATATTAACCAAGCTAGATGTCACCAACACATCATGATATTAACCGAGTGAAAGAAATAAGATGGAACATGTGATTTTTGACTTGAGATGATGAGTTGGACAAATTAGGATGATTCTAAGGACAAAGATAAAGTTTTTTATAAAGGTCTACGATTGAAAAAATTCAAGAAAGATCAAATGATGAAGAATGAAACGTGTTTAAGGCACAATTTACGAGGGAGGTTAAAGTGGAAAAATCAATGATGGAGATTTAGGGGCAAGATCTATGGATGAGAAGAAAATAGTTTATCATGTATATAAAAGGAGATAAGAGATTCAAAATGAAGTATGTGCGTTAGGAGAAGATTGTATTCATGTGAAGCTGGTTAGATAGGTTGAAGTGAGAACCGAGCAATTCTACAAACTACATTGAGTGTTAAAGAAAAGAGAATAACCAAGCAGAATAGAGTTGGAGGATAGAAAGAAATTGAAGAGATTATGATGGCCAGAGGTATATGAGCTTAGCATAGATTTGAATATCTACAAAGGAAGTTGTATTTGAATCAGATCATTTATTGTTGCATTCTAACCATTTCTATAGACAAAATCTCTTAACTGAGTGGGACTTAATAGTCTTTATTTATTTCTTTATGGCATTCAATGAATGTTGATTGTTTTCTTTTTGACCCAAGTGAATGTATGGTCACGGAGAACTATTAGTGATAAATCCTCTAACAAGGTCACACCTTACAGTGTGTTTTGTAACCTTTAACAAGGTTGTTCTTAACCAAGCTCACTTTAGAAGAGTGAAATTATTTCAAGTACCAGTCCCAGGTGGTTTTTCCCTTAACAGGGTTTCCACGTTAAAAATCAAGTGTTATATGTGTATGGATGTGATGATTTGTTATTTTACTTTACACAATACAATTATTGGTTTGATTGGGATATACTAGATAATTTAACTGACATTTGGTAAATGAATTAGAAAGACACAGTCAAGTGTTACTGAGCTATTTAAGATTACTTGAAGGATTTTTTTTATACATATGAGAGTATTTGGGAATGTAGGATAACTAGACTTAAAAAATTCACCCCCCTCTCAGTTATCTAATAATTGGTATCATAGAAAGTTACTTGAAGGAATAAGTTTGAAGGACTTAAGTTAAAGATCACAAGATGTATAAGAGAGAGGTGCCGAAGCTGAACAAAGGCAATTTCTCAACATGACAAAGAAAGATGAAGTTGTATCTATTAGACATTGGATATTTTGCACTATACTACTTGGAAAATGAGTTTATAACTCCTACTGGCCCTTTGACTATCACACAGATGAAAGAAAGACAAGAACATAATGCTATGATGGTTGATATTGCTTCTTCTCTATCAGATGTTAAATTTGAAGACATCAAGACCTGTACAACTACAAAAGATATGTGAGACAAATTGACACTAGTTCATGGAGGAGATGTGAATGTGCTTAGGGAAAAAACTAAAATCTTAAGAGGTAAGTTTGATGATATGAAGATGAAAGAAGGTGAAAACATCACAAAATACAACAACCAAATCAAGGAAGTGGTGAATGCTATCTGAGGAGCAGGTGGAATTATTGAAGAAGACACCGTGGTAAGTAAAATTCTCAGAATATTGTTACCTTCCTATGCTATTAGAGTCTCAACCATACATGAAATGAGAGTAGATCCTAGTAATAATATTTTTCTTGATAGTTTGATTGGTAGATTGACTACATTTGAGCTTAACAACTATGATAATAGTATTTTACCTAAAGTAGAATATGCATTTATGTCATCTTCAAATATTGGAAGATCAAGAAATAGACATAAGATAAGAAATGAAAGTGATAGTGAAGTTGAAGAAGATGAAATTAAAGCATTAATGGCTAGAAGACTACAAAAAGGGAAAGGAAGATGTAGAGGTAAACTACCCTTGGTATGTTTTAAATGTAAAGAAATTGGTCATATTGCTGCAAGATGTCTTGATAGGAAATATGATTAGAAAATAAGTGAAAGATCAAATGAAAGGAAGAATGACAGAAGAAACTACCAAGATCACAAAGGTAACTGACAGTATGACAACAGAGACAACCAAGACTACATAGATAAAGGAAAGAAGGCATGCTACCTAGTTGAAGATGAAGATGAAGATGATGATGCCGATAGTGAAACTGATGAAGATATATAAGTGGTATTTATTGCATTGAAAGAAGATTCCAAAGAAGAAAGGTATATTGAAAAAACACTTATCTCCAAAGTTAAAAAAAATGATACTTGGATTATTGATAGTGGGTGCACACATCATATGACAGGTGATGAAGAAAAATTTGAATATCTTGAACATTATAATGGAGGATATGTGAAAATGGGAAATGATACACCTTGTCAAGTGAAAGGTAAAGGATACATGGCTTTCAACTATGGTTTTTGATGGCCCACGTATTTGTTCATCGATGGATTCCATGGGTCTTCTTGCTTCAATGGTTTTTGATGGTTTTAATTCTATTGATGTGGCCTTTTTCTACTCTGTTCAACCTACTCTTGCCTTTGGGCCTGCTAGGCTTGGGTTTGTGCCAACTTCTACTATTGTGGGGTCATCTTCTTTGGTCTTTGTTGAAGCTTATTGGGCCTCCTTTGGTTTGTTGGTTGGGGATGTTGTTTGTATTGGTTTGGAAATGCCTATTTCCCCCTCTTCTACTTAGGATTCTGGTGGATTGAATTCCTATGTAGTGGTGGAAGATGTTGTTGCTAATGCTAGGGTTTCAAATATGAAGAAGGTTGTTGATTGAGGGCATGTCCCTATTTATAATCCTTTATCTATTATGCTGGATAAGGAGATGAAGGAGGAAATGGATCATAACATCTCTATTTTCTTTGTCCATGCCTTGATCTGTCAATTTTGGGGGTTTTAGCCAAGCCTCCCAAAAATGTATGCCTGGATCACTCAACATTGGGGGCCCCTTCTCTCTCGTACTATACACATTTTCCATGTGTCTGAAGGTTTTTTTTTGCTAAATTTGAAGATGTTGAGGACATAGACAAAATTTTCTACAGCCATTTCTTTAGCTAGGAGGAGAGATGTATGCTCATGGTTAAACCTTGGTATGTTGATTTCAACTCTTCTTCTGAAACATTCATTAAGCTTCTAGTTTGGGTTCGGTTACCCTATCTCCCTCTTCACTTATGGGTAGAATCTCTTCTTAAGGAGGTTGGAAATGCACTTGGAGACTTTCAAATGGTGAATGATGATTCGTTTGACATTCTTCATTCTACTTATACATTTATTTTGATAGACATGGACCTCTCTAAGGAGATTCTTGCAAAATTTTTAATTAAATATTCTAAAGGAATTTGGGTTCAAACTTTGGACTTTGAAGGGATTCCCTTTAGGTATAGAGGATGCTTCAAAACTGGTCATGCAGTGACTCAGTGTGGATTTGAGAAAAATAAGGTTGTTGCTTAGTAGTAGAATGGTGCTTTAGTGCATCACTATACAATTGAAAAGAAGAGTTTCTCATAGGTGGTTGTGCATGATCCTTTGTGTTCTTCTTCTCCTCCTTTGATGGTTCCAGATTCTACTGGTAGGAATTCTGAGGCCCTTGCTCCAATGTCTTGGGTTGGGGTGGATTCTCTTGGGGAGGTTGTTGTGAACAGTTCTTTATGCCTAATTGCTTCTTCATTGGATGGCTTGGTTTTTGGCGCCTATGGGTTGGATGGTGTTGTTGGTTCTAAACTAATTTTGTCTTAGAATTTTTCTACTAGTGTTAGGTCTAATGTTGGAAATTGTGCTTTATCTATTGGCCTTGTCTATTAGGTTGTTTCTAGCTTGTTTTTGATTTTCATGTGGGTGCTACTGGTTTTCCTTCTTAGGGTGTTGGAATTCCAATGTTGAATTCATTAGCTTGGAAAGATATGGTCGCCATGGTGGAAGAGGGTTGGATTATGGTGAGAAATAAAAAATCCAAGGCATCTTCTCCCTCTTTTGATATGACCCTTTGATCCCAAATGGACAAGGATAAAGGTAAATCTTAATGGGTTTTGTATACGGGTTTGGGTTTAGAGACTTCTCTGGTCTTTTTTGTTCTTGGCTATAGGTTGGTCTTTTGTGCAACATTTGTTTCAGGTTGTGGGATCCTGTTGATAAAACCCTCATCTTCCTTGTTGAGGGATTTCTTGCAATATCTTATGTAAGTCTTTATTTGTGGGAGTCATTTGACTATCTGCTTGGAAGTCTTGTGGACTCTTGTGCATATGGTTGTCTGGTTCCTTTATGATTATTTTCTGGTGACAACGTCTTAGTTCTTGGGTTCCAAATCCATTCAAAACCTTAGTACCCCTTATGACCCTTTAGGACCCCTAAAAATTATTTTGGGTCCCTTCAAAAGTTGCTTTTGCATTAATAAAAAAAAATAAGAATGATTAAAAAAGGCTTACGACATTTTGAGGAGTAGTGATATGAATGAAGGTTGTATTTCTATATTGTATCTAATATTGATCAATGATCAAGATATCTCATAGATAGATCAATGGATTATAATGGTTGAGAGGAATTGATTGGTAGATATAAGGAGTTAACTAATTGTATGATTTGAGTAAATTGATTGAGAGGATGAGTGAAGTAAAATTTTGATTAATCAAAGAAGTGGAAGTGACTATGAGTATACTGAACAAATCACATATGAGACAAATTTTTAGATTGAATGGTGAACTAGAGGAGAGTGGGAGTTGAGTAATGAGTCAGAAAATGTATGAGGAATTAGTAAAATAATTAAACAAATAAATTATTTTATACAAATGCACATAGAAAAATAAGATAAAAGAATGATTTTATTTATTTGTAAAATAAATATATTTAGAAAATGGGCATTAAATAATTTTTAAAAATTATTTAATTTATGGAGGATTAATTAGCTAATTAAGTAATTGTAAAATACTAATGTAGTTAATTTGTAAAGAAAGATTATTGATAGTTTAATTAATATGGATAGAAAATGATAAAGTAATGCTTTAGTTAAATAATGAGGAATTATTTAATTAGAGTAGAGACAAAAAAAATTATAAATTTAAATAATTATATAATTAAAATCATTAAATTGTTATGGAAAAAGCGTAAATGAAAAAAAATTGATGATGGGATGTGTTAGTCATTTTGGGTGTCTACAATAGTTAAGTAGGATTAAAAGAGAGAGAGAGACAATACCCATGACATATCACCAAGAGGCATGATGAGGAAATGACCCTCCCTAATTACATGTCATCCCTAATGAAACTTATATATATGAAAATAAAGAAGAACATATTGATAAATAATTAAGGAGATATGAAAAAGAAATGAACATACTATATAGTAGCATTTAGATATTGAAACTAATGATGAAATAGAGTGGATAAGGATTATTATGACATAATTGTAATGGAAAATAAAAATGGAAATACTTGTATGACATAATTGTAAGTACTATCCCAAATATGTTAGAATTGGGGATGTTAAGAATTTTATATATAATATGAATACATAAGAATAGTACACATCCATTCATACCACAACATTCATAAGTTTATCTTTTAACAACATCAAATAAAAATCTTAACCATAAATACATCCACAAAATAATGAAAAACTTGACACAAATATTTATCTCATGGAAACCTAAATCAGGAAAAAACCACGGTGAGGAAATGTACCCACTAAATGATGTACCTTTTTGAAGTATGCCCTATGAGGAGCTTAACCCTGTTAGGAGTTTTACAAAAGCACTGTTAGGTGCTACCCAATTAAGGGATTTACCTTTAGGTCTGTTAAAACCTTTACCTTGTCAAGAGTAGCCTTGTTAGAGGATTTCAAACACAAGCTAATGTGCCACCTTGTTAGAGTATTTACAATAGGGACCTACTAGGATCCATCTTGTTAGGGGATTTTGATTGTTGTAACTATTAGGGAATAATAGGAATAATGATCTGTAGAATATAACTACCTTTGCTTGATCAAATCCACTGAAGAAAAAAATGTCTTCTCACAATACTTATCTCTTCCCTGGCTTGATTGCAACTTGTAATTTACACCGCACTTGCTTCACACATGAACAACACTCAAAACCATCATCTTCATTCTTTATATATTGTTCATCAAGCCCTTAAGTTTTTCCACTACCTTAGGATTGCTCTAAATGACATACAATTAAAATTTTATTCTTTTTTGTTAGATCCAGAGCATCATACAACAATATTAAATGTTTACAATAATTTTCCTATACTGCATCGACTATCACAACAATTTACATAGAGATTTGAGTCCAGGAGTCAAGCATGTTTTGACTTCACACTTCCATCTTCTTGAACCTTCTCCACATGCTATCATCGAATAATGTAATGCACAATCATCACCTCTGATCTTTAATAAACATCATCAGATCATGACTAACTTAACCTCAATCACTGAAACACTTTCACTGATCACCAATCAAAGATTTAATTACTATTGCTCAAGAACTTTAACACTTCAACCTATTAACAACTTTGACTTTTTTCTCCGGTCTTCTATCTTCCACTCTGGTCATCCAAAAAAGTTGTGATTGCAATCATATCATCCAAACACTATTAGCAACCATATCATGCAATCACATTACAAGACATAACACAGATTTGATAAACCACTCAAATCACTTATCGTCTGTCACTAACTATTCCAACAATTGCACTATTAACCTTCTTCTGATCATAACTTACTCACCGGTCAATATCAATAGTAGTGGTCATGTATTTAACATTTTGAGACATCCATGAGTTTCCCATATGAATTTCTACAACTTAAACTCACTGAAACACTTTGATCACCATTCATATACTTAGTAACATACTAGCAACAATAGGTCAATACTTGATATCAATGAAAACTCAATAACTGATCCTTATACAATCAAATCTATCCTATTACAATACTAGTAGTCACTTCATCATCACTACAATAGTTAGCATCAGTTATGCCAACAATATTCCCCTTTGGCATTGATGACAACACTCTCTCTTCATATCTTCATGGTAATACTCTCATCAATAACAACAAAAAACTAGAAACAAACAAATATTCCCAATTCCAGTTCTAAATAGCACTTGATCTTACAATTACTCTCCTTTACACTAAACTTATGAACAATATTCTTTACATACACTCTCTCCCCCTTTGACAACAATTCCAAAGGCATCAAACACATATGAATTCTACTTTGTTGTAATATGACTCAACACAAAACATGATAGATTTATCCCCCTAAGGAGTAGCCTCACTACATCAATCCAATCATAACGATATTCATTGGAATACACGTGGATTGACGCTTCCACATCTTCTCTTAATTCACAATAGATAGGGGAATTAACCCTAGCTTACCTCTTAGATACTCAAAATCATCCTTAGGCAATAGCTTCGTGAAAATATTAGCAACATGTTATTTATTTGGCACATACTCCAACTTTACTTCTTTCTCATGCACATGTTCTCTAAGAAAGTGATATTTTATAGCTATATGCTTAGTCTTAGAGTGCATCACCAGGTTCTTGTAAATATTAATGGAACTTGTATTTCCATAATAGATAATCACCGGTTCAGTTACCTTTTCTTGAATTCATTCCAAATTCTACTTAATCCACACAACCTATGTACAGTTAATTACAACATAAACATATTCAGCTTCGGCTATTGATTGTGATATACAATTCTTTTTTTTGCTTGTCTAGGATACAAGCCTATCTCTAAGAAAGAATGCACCACCACTAGTTATCTTTCTATCATCAACATTTCCTTCCCAATCTTCATCACTAAAGCCACTTAATGAAAAATCAACTTTATGTCCATATAAAAGACCATAATCTTCAGCTCCCTTAAGATATCCGAATATTCTCTTCACAATAATTAGATGTGATTCCTTCGGATTAGAAAAAAATATTTCCACTAATCCAATTGTCTGTGTAATGTCTGGTGTACTGTGCACCACATATTGTATCTTACCAATCATGGATCAATAACTAATTTCATACACTTCTTTAGTATTATCTTTTTTTGACAATTTGCAATCGATTACCATAGGGGTACCAACTGGTTTTGAGTCTTCCAACCCAAATGTTTTCAATATATACTTGTATAGACTAATGTTTATACCTTTTTTCAATTGTTGAACCTATAATCCAATAAAGAATTTGATCTCACCTATCATATACATCTCAAATTATTTTCTCATCTCATCAGTAAATGATCTACTCATTTCTTCATTTCCTCCAAATATGATATCATCAACAAAAATTTCTACAATCAGTAACCTATCATCTTTTTCAATCTTCAAATATACATTACTAGTATTGTCACTTGTCCTTTTAAAACCAATTTGAACAAGATAAGAGTGCAATCTCTCATACCATGCTCTAGGTGCTTGCTTCAATCCATATAAATCTTTTTTGTAATTTACATACCATGTTCTTTCTTACCTTCTTCATTAGAAAATCCTTTCGGTTGTTCAATGTAGACTTCTTCCAATACACCATTGAGAAAAGTTAATTTTACATACGTTTGATATACTTTGAATCCTTTGTAATAAGCATAAGAAAGTAATATCCTCACACCTTCAAGTCTAGCCAAAGGTGCAAATGTTTCACCATAGTCAAGTCCTTCTTCCTGTGCATATCCTTTACACACCAATATTTCTTTCTTCCTTATTAATTTCCCTTTCTCATTCATCTTATTCTTGAAAATCCACTTAGTAACGATTACATTTTTGTCCATTGGTCTAGGTACTAATGTCCAGGTCTTGTTCTTCTCAATCTATTCTAATTATTCTTCCATAGACTTCAACAAATCATTAACTTTTAATGCATCTTTTACAGTTTTAGGCTCAAGTTTAGATAATAAACATGTACTTTCTCTTGCTTTTCTTCTTGTCAAAACACCAACATTTCTATCACCAATAATTTGATCAGGTGAATGATTCAGTTTAATATACCTTGGCAATACCAGTTTTGATATTGGAGTACCTTCAACTACTTGTACTAGTTCTTGTTCACTAACCTATCTTTCCATTGGTTCATCTATAGTTTCTTGTTCCACCGGTTGTACATATACAAACACATGATAATCATTTGGTTCTTTCTTGTTGGATTCCTCATTCTTATTAAAGAATTCATCTATTCTCACATTAGCACTTTCCACTATCTTATTTGTTCTCATTTTTAAGCACTTATAATATTTTCTCTTTGTGGAATATCCTAATAATATTCCCTCATCACTTCTTGGATCAAACTTTCTTGAGTTTCCATCTCTTTTTATGTAACATCTAATTCAAATTTTTTTAAAGTAACTCACATTAGAAGATTGCCCATGCCAAAACTTATAAGGAGTTTTGTTTGTGCCTTTCTTCAATTGAACTCTATTTAATGTGTAAACAACAATACTTATCGCTTCTCTCCAAAATGTTCGTGCAACACCTTTTTGAATCATCAATGTCCTAGCACAATCAATGATAGATATGTTTCTTCTTTTAGCAATTCCATTCTGCCAAGGTGTCCTAGGAGCTAGCATATTCCTTATGATTCCTTGTTCTTCACAATATGAAATGAACTCAAGTGGAGTAAACTTATCTCCTCTATCCGATCTAAGATATTTTAGGGTCTTACTAGTCTCCTTTTCACTTCTTTCTTTGTAGATCTTGAACATATGAAAAGATTTTGATTTGTCCTTAAGAAAAATAACCCACATAATTTTGGAATAGTCATCAACAAGGAACATAAAACACCTATCACCATAATAACTTTGTGTTCTCATTGGACCACACAAATTGGTATGAACCAAATCTAAGATAGTTTCAGAAGAGTAATTTTTGCTGATAAAACTTGAACTAGTTAAATTCCCAAGCTGACATTCTTTGCACATTATATTGTCTGGCTTCACTAGGTTAGGAAAACCTCTTACTATCTTAATCTTACTAAATTTAACCAAGTTATCAAAATTAACATAAAAAAACCTTTTGTTCCATAAACAACAATCTTCTATCTTAGCAATCAGACAACTCTTAATAGTAGAATTTAGATGGAACAAGTTACCTCTTGTTTGTTCACTGATAGCAATTAAATCTCCTGATTTCCCAATGATCCTGCACATACCTTCATTGAATTCCAATCTATATCCTTTATTGTTTAACTAAGAAACACTTAACAAGTTGTATCTTAAACCATCAACCCAGTAAACACCATCACAATTTGTCTTATCATTTAAAGCAATGGATCCTTTACCTTTCACCATACATGGAACATCATTAACAAATCTTACTGAACCACCATAACATTCCTCTGTCTTAATGAATTTGTTCATGTCATCAGTCAAGTGATGAGTACATCCACTATTAATAATCCAATCATTGTTGTGATTCAAGTTACATACTAATATTTTTTCACTTTCTTTTGAGGGTTCTTCCTTTACTACAACAAATACAATTTCCTCTTCATCTCTAACATTTTATTCTTCATTAGTGACACCTTTCTCAACAAGGTAACATGATTTCTTATTATTTTCCTTGAATCTCCTCGGTTTCTCCTTCATGTCATTGTCAGGACATCGGGTTGTTATATATTTCCTTTCCTTTTTTAGTCGATGCAATAGTCATTGATGACTTGAAAGAAGCTTCCACTTTAGGCATACTATTGTCATAATTACTTAATTCAAATGTAGTCAACTTTCCTATTAAAGCATCAAGGGTAACAACAATAGTTTCTAAAGATCTGAGCTCTTGAATAGCTAAAACTCTAATAGCATACTGAGGTAAAATGGTTCTTAATACTTTTCTTACCATATCTTCTTCAGAAAGATTACCACCATCACCTCTAATAGCAACAACAACTTCTTTAATTCTTTGACTATATTGCTCAATGTTCTCATTGTCTTCCATTCTCATTTCATCATATTTTCCTCTCAAGCTATCAAATTTTTCCTTTTGCACATGTGGATCTCCACTATAGATAGTTCTCAAATTCTCCCACATCTCATGAGTAGTATCCAAGTCTTTGACATCTATAAATTCATCATCTGAAAGGGTACTTGCAATTGCTTCCATAGTAGCAATGTGTTCTTGTTTGATCCTCAACTGATATGCATTCATGACTCTTGAAGGGAAAACATATTTAATAACCACATGATCACAATACTGATCACCCATACCTTTGATATATAGCTTCATCCGGCCGCACCATATTGAGTAGTTTTGTCTTGTGAATTTAGGTCCTTCCTTTTGCATCATCTTCGAATCTCTACCTCGAGCTGTTAAGCTTCACCACAACAAAGGAATATGGCTCTGATACCAATTATTAATGATAATATTTGATTATTGAGAGGGGAGGGGTAAATCAATAATCTATCAATTATCTTATTTTTTTCCTTTTAAACTTTACCACAACATTCATAAGTTTATCTTTTAACAACATCAAATGAAAATCTTAACCATAAACACATCCACAAAATAATGAAACACTTGACACAGATGTTTATCTCGTGGAAACAAAAATTGATAAAAAACTAGAATGGGGATTGGTACCCACTAAATGATGTACCTTTCTAAAGTACACATTGTGAGGAGCTTAACCTTGTTAGGATTTTTACAAAATCACTATTAGGTGTTACCCGATTAAGGGATTTACCTTTAGGTTTATTAAAACCTTTACCCTGTCAAGAGTAGCCTTGTTAGAGGACTTCAAACACAAGCTAATGTGCCACCTTGTTAGAGGATTTACAATAGGGACTTGTGAGGATCCACCCTATAAGGGCATTTTGAGTGTTGTAACTATTTGGGAACAACATGAACAATGATTTGTAGAATAGCACCACATCTGCTTGATCAGATCCACTAAAGCAAAAAATATCTTCTCACCATACTTATATCTTCCCTAGCTTGATCACAACTTGTAATTTACACCACACTTGCTTCACACACGATCAACACTCAAAACCATCATCTTCATCCTTTATATATTTTTCATCAAGCCCTTAAGTTTTTCCACCACCTTAGGATTTCCCTAAACGACATACAATTCAACTTTCATTCTTTGTTGTTAGATCCAACACATCATAAAACAATATTAAATGTATACAATAATTTTCCTATACCTCATCGGCTATCACAATGATTAACATAGAAATTTGTGTCCAGGAGTCAAACATGTTTTGACTACACACTTCCATCTTCTTGAATCTTCTCCACACGTTAGCATCAAATAATGTAATGCTAGATCATCACCTCTGATATTTAATACATGTCATTAGATCATGACTAAATTAACCTCGATCAATGTAACACTTTCATCGATCACCGATCAAAGATTTAATCACAGTCTCTCAAGAACTTTAACACTTCAACATGTTAACAAATTTGACTCTATTCTCCGGTCTTCTATCTTCTACTTTGGTCATCCAAAATAGTTGCAATTGCAATCATAACATCCAAACACTATTAGCAACCATATCCTATAACCATATTACAAGACATAACACAAATTTGAGAGACCACTCAAATCACTTATTGCATGTCACTACTTGTTCTAGCAATTTCATTGTTAACCTTCTTTTGATCATAAATTACTCACTGGTCAATATCAACAATAGCAGTCATTTATTTAACATTCTAAGAGATCCCTGAGTTTCCCATATGAATCACTACAACTGAAACCCACCAAAACACTCTGATCACCATTCATATAATCAACAACATACTAGCAACACAAGGTCAATACTTGACATTAATGACAACTCAATAACTGATCCTTATGCAATCAAATCTATCATGTTGCAACACCAATAGTCACTTCATCATCACTGCAATAGTTCGCATTAGTTATGCCAACAACATCCTCACATGAAGAGATATATAAATTGTAATTAAATGTAGATTTGTAAAGAAGAATTAGCTAGTGCACAAAACATGCCTATTTGTAAAGGACCTTTCAATTAAGAAAAATATTAATTATTTGAGAATTTCTTGACTGAATGAGAAGTGAAAAATATATTACTATGGATCCACTTATTTTATTGGACTTTAAATTCACTACCTCATTCTTGACACATACATCAAGAACATAAATCATAAACAAAGGACTGGGATAAGCTAAAAAAATATTTTGTTAAATTGTTTAACCTTTCTTATCAAGATGAGAAGACACGTGAAGTACATAAAAGATCAAAACTCATGTCACATCCCCAATTGAATATACACAAAGTAAGATCAAGAGAAACAACTTCAAGATGACATCACAAGTGGTTAAATAATTGGGAATCTACCACATTCATGTTACAAGAATAATAGTTATATTACCCAATGTTTATTAAATTTCTACATAGAAATAATTGGTCTAGAAGGGATAAAAAGGAATCAAGACCGTAAAGGTTGAAGTGAAAGAAAAAGATAAGATTTTGATTACTAGAGATATAACACCTAAAAGAAAAAGGTCATACAAAATTATATGTATTGAAAAAGTTAAGGTGATGATAAAGATATTGTTGATATTATGGCCTTGACGAAAAATATCACTTGCACCAAACAAGAGATTAAATTGTTAGCACATATATTTCGATGTATAAATAATGATATTAGATATCTTGTATATTTAATATCTATTATTTATATGAAAATTGATTTTGTTTTGCATTATTTGTTTGCGCCCAAATTCAGCCTTCTTGGGATGCTCATTCAGGTTGGACCCCTTTGGGTAACTCTCCCTTTGGCACATATATATAGAGGGATGATTGTTGGGAGAAGAATCACCAAAAACATAACATGCATTCTTCCCTCCCAAGAATCATCTAAGGCAGCAGGGCAGCAACTAACTCCTCTAGGGCAACAACGAATTCATCTATAGCAGCACCAAATTCATTTAGGGTAGAAGGAGCAACGAATTTTGAATTCATATAGGATAGCAGGAGCAGTGAATTCCTCTAGTGCAACAAGGAACACCATTATCAAGGCAGCAAGTTCACCACTAAGGGACAATGAATCTCAGTCCCAATTACAACTCTATTTGTAGCAGACCTAGGAGCGAATTTTGGAGTAGAATTCAAGGTAGAATTATATTGTAATTGATATGATATTAGACCAAATTGAAGACATCTGGGAAGACCTAGATAGGATGAACTATTTGGACCATACCTGAGGGTTATATCAGAACCACAATCCGGGTACTATCTCTCCTTGCTCTTAATCATTTCTTTTATCCTGTGCTTAGCATTAAAAGATCTTAGATAGATTGAACATTCCTAGATAAATCTGAAAAATATTAACAAATAATACCCTAAATTTGGAAGTATGATAAGTACAAAATAAATGGGTGTCATAGAATACAACCCCATAAGTAAAGAAAAAGAGTAAAGACTGTAATGGAAATGTGTAGGCCTAGCACAAATTTTCACTCACATAGATAAACCATGGGAAAAGAAGGAAATTATGAAGGATAAAAGTGGTATCACCATATTGTCTTGAGGACAATACAATGTTTTAGGCTTAGGGAGGATGATGGCAAGATATGGAAGATTGTGATCTATCATGTATGTAATACGAGTCATTTCTAGACCTATATATCCATTATATACCACTTAAATAGCCTTATAACACCTCTAATATGTCTAAATAACCTATAAACCATAAAATATTATAGGAGGTGTAAATTCATGTGAAGAAAGATAATTAATGTTTATAATGAAAAGATGTGATGGAAATGAATTATGAAAAAGTATTAAGAGGCTATACAAAGTAGGAAAAGGGAGAGATAAGAGTGTGGAATCATATGAATTAGATTTATGTGAGAATAAGAAAGTTCATAAATGATAGTAAAGGCTGCTAAATTAATTATAATACATATATAAGCCATTAAATTAAATTGATTTATGATCTTATGGGTGTATATATATGAATGTATATAACTTATTATAACTTGGTTTATATTTATTGCATACCTAAGTTCTTCCTTTTTATTGAGTCAGGTTAAGGCTTACTACATATAACAAAATATTAAATCTTGACCCTAGTCAAGGTTTTTTTGTCAACAAGAAGCATACTTAGTTTTTATGTTTTATTTTTTGAGATGTGTCAACTTTGAAAATAAGTAAAGTAAATATATTCATTACAAATTTGATGTAAAAGTATCTTTACTACGAAATGATCTTAGCTAACTTTATACTAAAGGAATTTAAAAAATTGACTCACAAAAATGGGAGGAAACACACTTGATAACATGTTAACAATTTTGTGGCAGATATACAACAACTTTTTGTTTCTCAAATATTGACCCTCCTAATCTCTATAATTTGAGAACTTTTAATTTTGATTTTGAGAACTAGTAATCTTATTCTATTCACATCTTGATCTTAGGCATCATTAATTGCTCATTCAAGTTTAGTTTTTTGTTGACTAGAAGAAAAAATAGTCACTTTTGACCCCATTCATGTGCACTTATCCATCATTGTTAAATTGTCAGACTAGCATAGATCAATGATTGAGAAGCATGATTTGAAAAGATGATGAATATTAATGGCTAGTGGCAATATATAGTCACAAATGGTTGAACATATTGATTACCCATGGCCTTTAAATTAATCACTTTGAATGAGAAGTTGCCATGTTGTCCCCAGAAGGATATAAATTTTAATATTAGTCCCACTATTTACTATGTTGTCAACTACAATAGGGATCCATATGGAGAAATATGATTTGCTCACTTTAAATTCTTTATCTTTTTGTCTTGTTAAATGGAAAAAGATATGTGCATAATGTACTTAATACAAACTTGATCACCTTTGGTTGTTATACATTAAGCTCCAAGAAAATCAATGATCATCACTGCACAAGGAACAAGATCTATAATTGGTAATTAGCAAGCAATAAAATCAAGCTTTCCACTTAATAGCCCATAATCTTTAAGTTACCCACTTTGAATGAGAGAACATGTGGCTCCCTTCAAAAGGTATTAAGTACCCAATCACTAGTGCACCATATATCATGTTTGAACCAATTATAAGGCTCCATTATTTTTCATGTATCTAGTATTAGGGTTTTAAGAAAGACCGAAGAGATATACAATATTAAAATAAAATATAGAATAAGAGAGACAAAAAAACAAAATATGATAACACAAAGATTCAATGTAGTTCACTTAATGTGGGGTACATCCACCAGAGAAACAATCGTCCACTTATTTTCGATTATCTAACGAAGAGAAAATTACAATATGATGTATTTCATATTACACAACCACTTATTTATAGGCCTTGAAGGCACTTACAAAGGTTGGTTTAAATGCCAAAATAATAGCCAACTCTTTTATGAAATAATAGACAATTTTTGCTTTGAGGGCATTGTCCCCAACAACCTCGCTGGGAGCATTGTCCCCGACCCCTATCGTGGGCTCTATCCCCAGCCCCCCATTGAGGGACTTTGCCCCCTTGCAATCCCTTGTTAACTGATTCAGGGAGAAAACATGAGTAACAAAGTCACCAAAATTTAAGCCCAACAACATGATTAGTCACCACATACCAACATCTAGCACCTAATACATTAATCTTTGACAAAATTGACAAAATATATTGTGTTAGAGATAAGAATAGCAACAGATGAATGCCAAGATTTTAGAAAAGATCTCAACACTTGATTGCCTATGGTGAGAGTTTAGTTGTGATAGCCCACAATCTATCACATGTACCTTTTAGAAGTAGATTACAATAATAGCAACTTAAAGAAAGAGTTTATCATACAAGATATAATAGTCAAATGATTAAAGATATGATTGACAAAAATAATTTCATAAGAAAACACAAAAGAAAGAGAGGTGCTTTTATAGTCCACGATATTAGGTGATCGTCTTTGGATCTACAAATAACTTTTATATAGTAATATCAAACTACCTCGTACTCCTTTCCAAAACATTTAAATGTGCTACAAATGAAGCTTGCATATCTTAACCCTTATAAGACATGATAAAAAGAAAATAACTTTAATAATAGATAATAAAACATGAGAAATCAATTTATAAAAAGATACTAAATACAACCTAAATTAATATAATTGAAAGTTGAAACTAGCATGTAAATGAAAACTAGCTCAACTAAAATTCTTCAATCCAAATATGCTCAGCTAGAAGGACCCAGAAGATCCTAGAGAATGAAATAGACCAGCCAGAAGAAGAGGATAAGGATGAAGCAGGAGTTCCCCGAGAGACTCAATCTGACTAACGTGCGGACATGGTTTGCAAAGTGGGAAAGTGGGGGCGGAAGAAGATGAGGATGGAGGCAGCAGACTTATCTTCTCCTTTATTTTAAAATTGTATGCGATCTTGACTGAACCAGAGGGCAAAGTGGGGGCCATGTCGCATGAAAGAAGATAATAGCGAATCTAAGCTGTAGCTTTAAAAAATTCGACCCACTTACACTTATCCCCTTAAGTTTATCCTGTGACATCAGCCATTGGACCCCATAATCCCTTCATGGTACCTTCCACTCCCTGTTTCCCATCATACTATTTAACTAACCATTTTTCTTTACATTACCCACCAAGTTTTTGCGAGCTCTCTTTACAGGTCCTCCTCATTGAACAGATGTTTATCAACGAACTTTAGAAAACCAATTTGAGGTCTTTCCTTGCACGGTAAGTCAGATGTGTTGCCATTTCAGAGACACGCAACTCAATTGAAATGAAGCAAACAGTATTTACGAGTTTGTATTGGTGATCAAGGGTTTGGGGACAGGGGTGAGATCGTGGGTTTTACAATCCTGAAACGTATGGTGGATTGCAAGGCCAAATCGACCTGTGCGTGGAGGTGTATCACAGAGAATGGATGCTTCGTCCCCAATGAAGCCACCAAACAGCCATGGGACCACGGATGAATCCTCTGATTCAGACTCCTCTTTGATTTCCTTTTCTTCAGGCGCCTCTGATGACATTGAGGATTCCTTTTCGTCCACCTCTTCTGATGGACCTCTCTATGAAATGGATTCTCTCAGAGCCCACCTTCCATTCAAGTAAGTTCCAACTGCTTGCAAATGTAAACAAATCAGGATGGTGTACTGTTTATTTTGGGGTTTTGTTCTGGTACTAGTTTCGTGTTAAATCTGTAATCATTCACTAGGCTTCTTGTTTTAGCTTCAATTTTTTGTCCTGTCTTGATGATTTGGTGTCAGCTTTCTATCATTGGGTTTTTGATAAATCTGCAATTGCATTGCTTTTGGTTCTAATTGTGTATTTTTTCAATTGATATCTTTTTCCCTCAACTAATTTCTTTCCTTGCCTCATTTTTAAGGTCAATTTTACAATGTTATCTAGAGTCTGCTGCTTTTCATGAGATCGCTGATCGCTGAATATGATTGAAAAATATATCACAATCAAAACTAAAAGTAATCATACAATTCTTCACTAGGCTGATCTGTTCTGTTTATTTTGGGGTTTTGGGCTGGTACTATTTTCTTGTTTTATCTGTAACTATTCACTAGGCTTCCTGTTTCAAGTTTGCCCGTCTTGTTAATTTGGTTCTGTGTAGTTTATTATTTCAACTTTCTATCATTCCTTTTTTCCTTAACTGCAATTTTTGTTGGGTTTTGATTAATCTGCAATTCAATTGCTGCTTTTGGTTTTAATTGTTAATATTTTTTAACTGATATTTGTTTTTCTTCATCTAATTTATGTTCTTACCCTGTATTAAGGTTAATTTTACAATGCAATGATCTAGGACCCTCTTCTTCATTTTAAAGTTAATTTTACAATCCAATTATATCTCTCCTCTTCTCCATCATAGATCACTGATGACTGAATATGATTGAAAAATATACACGATTCAAAACTAAAATCAATCATACTATTCTTCCTAGATTGTGGAAGTATCATGCCAACTAATCTGCAATTGTTGTTCAGATTTGTTTAATCTACTCTCTGCTTTTGGGTTTCTTTATAATCTGCAGGTTTCTTGTGGGTCTTTGTAATTTGCAGTTTTCTTGGGTTTTTGGGTGAACTATGGTTTGGATTTGGGTTTTGTATGCAACCCACTATGGGCTACTGGGTCTTGACTTTAAAGCTGCTATTGGTAACTTGGGACCGTTTTGTTTGATTTAGATAAATTTGTTCTTTGGTTTTTCCTGTCAGCTGCAAATTCCTGTTGGATTGTTGGCCGATTGGCGAGTCTGTTGTTGAGGTGTTGCCTTTGGTGAGCTTCAGTATCATCAGTTGGGATTATCTATATGTACATTATTAAGAGAGAAGATTTGTTTCTGGGATCTAAATCTGTTGGAATATTGATTTGTTTTTCACAGGAGGGGGCTGTCCAAGTTTTTCGCTGGCAAATCTCAGTCGTTTACAGATTTATCAGATGTGAAATGTTTGACTGATCTTGTGAAGCCAGAGAATCCCTACAGAAAGAAGATAAAGAGTTCCCATAGTTATGGTGGCCTCCTCAATTGCCAGTCTTACCCACCACAGCACTCATCCCGATGCATTACAAAGAAGCCTCACAAGCCCAATTATACATCCCCTAATAAGGACAGTTTGATGCCTAATAGGCCCCCTGTTACTCCTTTGAGGAACAGATAATCTTTAGTGGGCTCTCTTGTATAATCTCACTTGTTACAGGACCATACTTAACCAAGCTCTTGTTTCAGTAAATTTTCTTAGCCCCTTTTCAGTTGAGAGAGAAGGAAATGCTTGAAGGCAGTCGATATGAAAGTATATAATTTAACTCTGTACAAAAAAAGGCAGATACACTAATTTTCTATATGGAAATGCTTCTGGCAATCAAGGGATGGAGCAATACAAGAGGTTGCATGTGCTAATCAATTACACAACTTTTTAAAGGATCTGTGTTACCAAACAAATTAAGAAGCTCCACCACTGTTGGGATGACATGAGAAGCATCTGTGAGTTGCACAATCTATACGCATAGATATTTAGTTTTGTAAAGAAATATATCAACAAGTTTTGCAGAGTTTGGACTGAAAGATTTGAAATAATAAAATAATGGTGTTTGGCTTTTGGTTGAAGTTGTTTTGATTGCGATGGATATTGTTAGTGGGTATGTTTATGTATTAAGAAAATGGGATTAAACAGATATCCACCTTGGAATAAAGAAATTGCTTTGTTCATTATGATTGTAGATTTGAATTTGAATTTGATTTACAAATCTGAATTTGAAAGGAAAGGAGCTTTTACGGGCTATTATACCAGCTATTTGTTTTTGGGTCAACATATGGTGACAGTAATATGGGACTACCGCATATTTCTTGGAGGAGACACCTAATTGTGCTACAATTGAATGATTATTTTGCATCTTCAAATGCAGTATTGGGTTGATGTCTAGATCTTCAATAGAAAATGAGTGTGTCACCAAACTTGGGAGTTTAATAGGCAATGATGATTCTCTCTTAGTCATATATTTGGATTACTAATTTGATGACCTAGCATAATAATGAGAGACATTAGGAATTCATGCAATATGCTTAGAATGTCATAGGGTTAATTACAAGTGTTTACTTGTGTGGAATTCAAATTTGAATTTTGAAATCATTAGGGTTAAGTCCACAACAAAAAATCTAAGCAGAAGTAGTTGATGTATAAACAATGAAGGCATTTCTTAACCTAGTGGTAGAGGGATAAGAATAGGAGCAAGGTTGGTCCCAGGGTTGAATAGGAGATATAACCAAAGGTCAAATTAGGCTATTGCCAACTTCTACCTAAAATACATTGTTATGCACACGAGTCATTGCATTAATTGTCTCATTGCGTTAGTGACAATTAGGTCCGAATGAGTCTAAAAATGAAAGAGGAAAGTGTAGAGTATGCAATTTTTATCATTACATTTTGTCCCCAATTTGTATTACACGTGAACTATTATGTCAAAATAAAAAGGTAGCCAACTTGAAAATAACTTTTTAGATAGTCATCCAAAGAATATATAGATAAGGATGCATTCTTCGCCGATTAAAAATGCAAATTTCATCTGTTTGGTTGTGCCCTCTTTCTCTAGCGCAGTCCTTGTGAATTCCAGATTTGCATGCATATCTACCGAAGCATTAATTCCGTTCATTTGGAATTGTGCAGCCTTGTATTGTGTTTCCTCGATCCGCATAAAGGATTATTTCTACATTCTTTCTATATATCTATCTGTGTTCTGTTCATTTTAATTGCATTATCGTCTGCATATTTGGATGTCGGTTTGTTTATGTTAATGAGATTTCTATATACTTGCCATTAGGATTTCATTGGAAGTTCCGAACCTTCTTGTTTTATCGAGCTTACACACTTCTTCACAATAAATGCTTCACCAAGAACCTTGCAAATGGAAAAATTAAAAGTTCCCATGGATAGAATTTGTTAAACATCTTAAAATAAGCATGAATACTACACCATCTACTAACAAAAAGTAAGGTAAAATTCTACCTAAATATATTCCAGATACTACTTTGAGGTAGGACATAGAATACTACCACGGGGAAACCATACGATATTGCTTGAAGTTGCCATAAATTTTTACCTTGATGATAGTGGATTCTACTTGGAGGGCACAAATATGGCGCCACCATGGAACAACAATAATAAGGTACCATATGGAGAAACTATAAACATAATAGCAATGAGCTAATCATTGATTCATTGCAAACATAGTCGTCAAAGAATAGGCTACCAACAACCAAAAAATAGGCTAATACTAGTAAAAACAAAACAGGCTCGAGCAAAACAGCACTCATGCAAATTTTTCAGTCTTTGCAAACTCCACTTCATACTTATAGACATTCATATGGAGATTGACCAAATCTTGCAAATCATTTTTGCCCTACTCAATATACTTCTTCATGTTGCTAGCATACATGTTCAACATCCCTTATCTAATAAAATGACTTGTTTTCTTGTACTCAACTTATACCCTTCAATTTTATCACCAAAATTGACAACTCCAGTGGTGTTAATCTCCTTTAAATTATGTAGCTTCTCTGACAAAGTTCTGATGCTTTCAATGTTGTTTTGGCTAGTAGTGAAGTTGACTTTTAACAAAAATAATAATAAATAGTATGCATACCACAACGCAGTAATTTGCGTGGGGAAAACCCTTTTGGGAATACATGTTATCATCAAATTTGATCCACTAAAGCATCTATTCTCTAATATCAATCTCTCTAGATGCTTAGCGAAATGGGTTATGTCGTCTGAATTTGATCTTAAGTTTGTCTCTCAAAAATAATTAAATGTCAAGCTTTAACCAACCATTTAGCTAATGCTCATTCACCTTTTACTTTGCCTAATCAAGATTCATTTCTTAACGACATTGTCCTCCCTTTAGACGTGAACAACACTTGGGACATGTTTTTTTATGGATCCAGATGTCAAACTAGCTTTGGTGCTAATGTTATATTAGTACCTCCTTCAGGAAAGTCGATTCTTCTATCCTCTTGCCTCAATTTCTTATGCGCCAATAATATTGTTGAGTGTGAAACCCTTATCGCTGGTTTGAAAGTGGCTTTATCTTTTAAAATTCAACCCCTGCATATCTAAGGTGATTTCTAACTGATCATAAGACAAGTTATGGGACCATATCAAGCTAATCAAACTAAACTCTCTTAATACAGTGAGTTAGTATTATTATTGTTAAATAAATTTGCTTCTTACATCATAGATCCTATCCCACGAAAATATAATTGACATGTAGATGCAATGGCAATCATTACTTCCCTTATATCCCTCGAGAACCCTTCCATGGACTATCAATTCATTATCCACAATCTTCTCTCTCTTGTTGTTGCTAATGGATCTAGTGAAGTTGCTTGGTGTTATTGTTGGTTTGTGGTGACTTATCAGACAAGTATTGTACACTCGCCATTTATCGTGGGGTTAAAATTTTTTTTTGGGGGGGGGTTAACTCGTCAAGTGTTTTTTAGTTGACTTGTCAAGCATTTCCCTAGGTTGACTCATCGAGTATTTTTTAGGGTTAACTTATTAACCGACATTGTAAACCGCCTAAAGAGCCTATATATAAGTGGCGATGTAATGTGAAATAGTATCATATTGTAATTTTCTCTTCACTAGATAATAAAATAAGTGGACTTTCTGTTTGGTGGACATAGCCTAGGATTGGGTGAGCCACGTTAAATTTTTGTGTCTTCTTGTTCTATTTATGTGTGTTTTATTCCTTTGCATTATCAGTTAAGCTTTGCATCTAACTGTTAGATATCTATCTTCCAATCGTAACAAGTGGTATTAGAGCTAGGTTTTTTTTCAGTTATCCTTTGCAGAAAGGTCTCACGATTGAGTGGGAGTAATGGTAGGCGAGGGTAAGTTGAAGGTTGAGAAGCTTAATGGGTAAAACTTTTAGTTATGAAAAATGCAAATGGAGGAATATCTCTATCAAAAGGATTTATGGCGGCCATTGGAAGGAAAATCCAAGAAACTGATAGGAATGTTTGATGAGGATTGAGATATCTTGGATAGGAAGACACTTGGTAGTATTCATTTATGTCTGGAACAATTGATGGCATTTAATATTACACAAGCAAAGACAACTAAAGAGTTGATGGAAACCCTATAAAAGTTATATGAAAAGTCTTCCACTTCAAATACAGTATTTCTTATGAAGTGTTTATTTAATATGAAGATGGTAGAAGGTGGATTAGTTGTTGATCATTCATAAGAGTTTAATATAGTTACTAGTCAATTATCTTATGTTAATGTCAATTTTGATGAAGTAATTAGGGCTCTTTTGATTTTGTGTTCTTTTCCTGAAAGCTAGAATGGCTTGGTAATGGTTGTTAGTAACTTTGTTTCTGGTTCAAATACCCTAAAATTTAATGATGTTGTTGGTGTTATTTTGAGTGAGGAAATTTGTAGGAGAATCTCAGATGGATCCACATCAGGTAGTGTTTTGAATGCAGAAAGTAGAGGTAGATCAAAGGAGTGAGGAAACAATTCTGAAAGTTGTGGGAAATCATGAGGAAAATCAAAGGGCAAGAGGTATCAATCTAGACGACCAAATGATTGCTAGTACTGTGGGAAACCAGCTCATATGAAGAAAGATTGTTGATCTCAGAAGAATAAAGGAGACAAACAGGAAGGCAATAAGGAGGCAAATGTGGTGAGTAATAAATCTAAAGAGGATGTTTTGCTTCTTTCCCTAGAAAATGTTGATGATTCATGGGTTCTAGATTCAGGGTCCTCATTTCATGCTACATCCCATAGAAATTATTTTCTTGATTATGTCCAAGGTGATTTTGGGCTAGTTTATTTGGGAGATAATGAACCCTGTCAAATTGTTGGAAAGGGAAGAAATAGGATTAAGTTGCATAATGGGTTTTTTTGGCTACTACAAGAGGTAAGGCATGTTCCAAGGCTGAGTAAGAATTTAATTTCAGCAGGGAAACTAGGTGATAAAGGTTGCACAGTTATTTTTAATGATAAAAATTGGAAGGGTTCAAAAGGTTCCTTAGTAGTAGAAAAAGGTGTGAAAGAAGGCACCTTATATCTTTGTACAAGTCATATTGTTCCTTTTACTTTAATAGTTACAGAGAAAAGTCAATGTTCAGAAATAGTTGTTGCAATTGAGCAGGTAGAACATGAAATGATCGTTGTGGATTATGAAACAACAGTATGGTACAAAAGAATTGGGTGCATGAGTGAAAAAGGTATGAAATTACTTCATTCAAAGAAAGTTTTACTAGGTCTAAAATGTGTCAATATGGATTTATGTGAAAGTTGTGTGTATCGAAAATAAAAGAGAGTTAGTTTTCTAAAAAGTGGGAAGGAAAAGAAAGATGAGAAATTAAAGTTTGTGCATACAAATGTATTGGGACCATCTTAAGTATCTTCCTTTGGTGGCTTTCTGTATTATGTTACATTCATTGATGATGCAACTAGGAAAGTATGAATGTATTTCCTTAGGCATACATCTGATGTATTTGAAACTTTTAAAAAATGGAAAAGCTTGGTTGAGAATGATACTGGTAAAAAACTAAAATATCTCAGATTTGATAATGGTGGTGATTATTACATAAAAGAGTTTGAAGATTATTGTTCATCTAATGGTTTTCGTAGGTAGAAAAGAATTGCAAGGACTCCACAAGAAAATGGAGTGGATGAATGCATGAATAGGACAATAATGGAGCACACAAGGAGCATGAGGTTGCATGTTGGACTGCCCAAAAATATGTGGGAAGAAGTTATAAACAATGTTGTTTATTTAATCAATAGAGGTCCATCTACTTCTTTGGGTTGTGATATTCCAAAGGAAGTATGGACAGGTAAGAAGGTGCGTTATTCTTTTCTCATTATCTTTGGTTGTGAAGCATTTGCACATATAGATTTTGAAAATAGAACCAAGATGGAAGCTAAGTCAAAGAAATGCATATTTGTTGGATATGGCATTGATGAGTTTGACTATAGACTTTGGTTTTTGAAACTCATAAAATTTTAAGAAGCATGGATGTCATATTCAATGAGAAAGTGTTGTACAAAGATCAGTTGCAACAACATGAGAAGAAATAAAATGATTATGTAGTGTTGGATGTATTCCAAAAGATGATGTTCTAGTGGTCCCTCATGCTCCACAACAACAACAACAATGTAACAAACTCCAGTGAATGTTAGACGGTTAACAAGGCTAAATAGACCTCCTGAAAGGATCTCACTCTTTGTATTCTATTTTATTAAAAGATGCTAGTGAACCAGAAGGATATGATGAAGTTGTGTAAGTGGATACAAAGGTTCAATGAGAGTTTTCAATGGAAGAAGAAATTGACTCCTCGTTGAAAAATCAAACTTGAAAATTATGTAAGTTGCCTGTAGGTAAAAAGGCTTTACCAAATAAATGGGTTTATAGGTTGAAAGAGGAGGATGGATATAAGAAAATATTTAAAGCCGCGTCAGTCATAAAGGGATTTGCATAGAAAAAGGGCATTGATTTTGATGAGATTTTTTCTCCAGTTGTAGAAATGATTTCTATATGCATTGTTTTAAGTGTTATGGATATTGAAGATTTGCATTTGGAACAACTTGATGTTAAAAAAACCTTTCTCCATGGTAATTTGGAAGAAGAAATATATATGCAACAACCACAAGGTTTTGAGGTCAAAGCTAAGGAGAACTTAGTGTACAGATTGAAGAAAAGTTAATATGGATTGAAGCAAGCACCTCGGCAATGGTATATTAGATTTGATAGTTTTATAACTGAGCATGGATACATTCGGTTTAATTTAGACCATTGTGTTTATTTAAAGAGGTTGGATGATGGCAATTGTTGGAACTCTAAATTTTTGGCAAAATTTGGAGTTCCACAGTGATAAAACCCTAAAAAATGGTCTCCTAAACTTCATGCCTAACACATTAGTTCTCCATATTAGCCACTTATAAATAGTTCTATACATTCATTTTCATCCTCTCAGAGTCAAACTTGATATGTTGCTGGAGTATTATGCCCTTATGATCCCTAAACAATCTTATAGCGCATCTTGTAGATCCCTCCAAGTCATTCTCATGAGTAGATATTTAAATGTCTAATCTCTTCCTCACCAAATTAGTTGTTCCACATGATTGTATGCATAATAGGGTACTCCTTTATCCATTTTCAAAGCTCTATGAGTACCACTATAACATTCAAAATGTTTCATAAACTTACACTATTTGTTGGGAACAAATTGTGGCTCGACGAATTGACAAAAAAAATTTCAATCAAGGAAATTGATGAGATGAAAAAATAGATGTATAAAGAGATGAAATGGGATTAAGCATCAGATTGTTTTCAATTCAAAGATAAAAGAGTAAGGAAGGAAGCGTTGTGACAGGAACAATCAAAATTATGAAAGAAAAGGTTTCTGAGATGTTGGAATTTAGACTTTTGTAAAGATGACATCGACAAAAGATTAAAACAATCAAAATTTGAAAATATGAAAAGACCCAGTTCAGAAAATCCGATTTCCAAGATGTAGTTAAAATCTTAGCTTTTCATGAGGTATTTTGGATTTGCGACCAAACCCAAATCCAAAAGATAGGTAGTTATTTTTTAATTAGTTGATTATTTTTCTCAAAATGCTTTTTAATAGGGTGTTGTTTTTTCACCCTAAAGGGGTGTAAAAACCATTCAACCACATATATATGTGTGGTGTAAAATGTAAAGAGAAGAAGCACTTATATTTTAATCAATATCATCACAATGTAAATAATCTTTATAAGAAGACGTTTCAATTTTAATATAAGTATAGTATTTTGTTTTTCTGTCAAAGTTGTGGGTTAATTATTTAATTTGATCAGTTATTTGTGATTTATCTTCCCAAAAGTAGAAGCTATCTAAGTCGTTGTACGGAGAAGTTATTTCTAATTATACTACAGATTGATTATCAGAGTTCATATAGTTGTGCATATTAATTATGTCTTATTGGTCTTTTCCCAATAAAACTTAAATTCACTAAGACTAGTTCTAGTGTGATTTAATAATTGAAGACATAAAAGGTCAAAGCAGTTGATAGATTCATTCAAGTAGTGGAAGTGAAAATTGTCTCGCAAATTTATATGTGGGATCAAGGAGTAAATTGACTTTATAGCGCAATAGGAAGAAGGCACAGGTCTAGTATTATATACTGAAGTCTCTGTCTAAAAGAAAACCATAATCATAAACAACAATCAACATATAAAGAATTCAATATTTTAACAAAATGTCAATAATTAGAGGATAAGTTATAATTGGGAAGCACACAATTTGATCTTTCTCAAGACATCATTTACATCTTGAGAGATCGCACAAAAGTTCAAATACAAATATAAGCCAATCTTCTATAAAAAGCTTTAACTAGGAGACATTGTTAAAGTATAGGCCTACCTACCTTGGTTCTCCAGAGTCTGAAGAGGATCATAATCAATCATTCCCGTCAATTGGCCAAATCCTTTGGAATATTTGAGCATTTAGTTTGGCATAGCTGATAGGGTTTCCAATTTGTTGATTTGGCCCCCAACAGATTGGCGACTCTGCCGGGGAGTTGTTCATAACAATATTTTTGAAGTTTACCTAGAAGCTTTGGTGTTAATTTGGTGAAGATTGGATTGTTTAGTTTTCCCCATCTGAGTCACCCAACAAATTGGCAACTCTACTGGGGAGTTGCTTAAAAATATTTTCTTGAATCTTTGGTGACATAAAAAGTTTACTCTGCTAGAAGGAAGAACCCAGAAGATCAGAAAAAAATATTCCTCGTAGAGAGGTGGACACTTTGACAATTGAAAAGTATTTCAACCAGTTACTTCGCTGAGAGAGAAGACCTAGAAGGAGACACATAGCTCCCCTTTGAAAGAGGTGGTGACTCTATTAAAAAGAATCTAATGAATAAAGAAAGAAGATTCAGGTATTCAAAATGTACCAAAATAAACATTCGTATAAAGTTAATCAGCAAAAACCAAAATCAAACCAATGGAGAGAACTAGTTGTTCCTGAAGCATTTAAACCATTGGACCTTAGAAACATCCTGTGTAATCAAAATAAGTTATTTCCTAAAATTGAAGAGCTTGCACCAAAATTTCATGGAGATTGAGATGAATTAGCACTCAAGCATTTGGAGGCATTTTATGAGTTCACAAATGACTATTAAATTTATGTAGAAGATCATAATTCATTTCCCCCTCAAAGTATCTTAGCATGGAAGGAATTTGAGTGATGGTTTAGAAATGAATTCCACGACACAATTGAAGAAGACAATGAGAAATTGTATACACAAGAAGAAACTCAGAATTGTACTATGGAATCAGGATCTTGTATATCTCTTTTGGATACATTCTTCAATGTAGAAAGATATGAAAATGAATATGTAGTAGATTTTTTCAAAAGAATTTTAGAAATTTATGGGCAAATACATTCAAATATTAGGCCTCTACATGATGAGCTATGCAATAAGATATATGAGTCCAAAATCTTGCATGACTCCCAGTTGAGATTTGTGCTCAATCAAGTACATGAAATAATTATTGGACAAATGGTTGCATAAAATAATGAATGTGAAAGGACTGATGATATGGCACAATCCATAGTAGAGAACATGGAATTAAATAAATCAACAATTGATTCATGTGTAAATGATTATTGTAATGACAAAACCTATGAAAAAGATGCAGATGCTAGCAATGTAGAGGAGGAGGAGGAGGAAGGTTCACTCAGTAGTGAACAAATTTTAGAACTTTTGGACATAGAATATCAGAAGAAGATTCATGAAAATAGTTCAATTTTTTTTCCTGCTCACGAAAATGAAACAATGCAAAAAATAAATCTTTCCTGTGAGGTGCTTGATGAACATAAATAAAATCAATTCATTCCTACAAATAGCAATTACTTTGATGAGAAGGAAGTGTATGAAACAAAAGAGTCATATGGTTTCTAGGAGGATGATGCATTTAGTGAGAATACACATTATGATCAACATATAGAAGAAAATATATCTGAAAATAACTTCAATTTTTTTTCAAATCCGCTATATAATGAAATAATTGAAGAAGATGTAGCTTGTGATGATATAGTAAAAGAAGACAAAATATTCTGGCATGATACTCTTGAAATTAATTCTTATGCATGCCCAGATCCAGCATATGAGGATTATAAGGTATTTCCAGAATATTAGGAAATTGAACCAATGGACAAAATAAAATGTTGTTCAAAAGAAATTAGTAATCTAAAGTATCATCAAGAAATATATGTGGAGCCTATTTTGGATATTATGGTTGGTGACATAAATATTTCAAAAGGAAAGAAATGTAAGAAAAAATTGCCAAAAAAATTTCCTCTCAAAAGTGATGTGCAAGTAAAAGGTGAATCACAAGGAGAAAAGGGAAATCATGTTTGTGACAATGAGAATTTTAATCATTACTGTAAAAACCATATTCAAGTAAAATCTAAATATGACAGTAAAGTTAGCTTCAAGACATTTTCAAAAGAAAATGGGCATAATAAAGGATTAGGTTTTTCAAATAAATATGAAGTGTAATAATTTTTTTTGATTCATTACAACTAAGAATGATGGGAAGTCCTAAATGTTATACATATGACATCAAATAGACTAATTGCATAGATGTGAAGAAGACAAAAAACATTTGAAAAGGAAATTAACTAGATTAAGTAGTGAAGCAAATGATGATGATACTCTAGGAGGTTTATACTGTTACATGATCAAAATCAAGTTTTTGACAGAGGAAAGAATTGACAATCCTTTTAGGGGGGCTGGGACCACCATATGAAGTTTTCATATTAGGATTAATCTAATTAAATAAATCAATTTGGTCTGCTTCTCCTAAAGATAATAGGAATCTCACTATGCTCATAGGGAGCATACCTCCCTAGAAAGAGCATGTTGGAGCTCTAAATTTTGACAAATTTTGGAGTTCAATAGTGATAAAACCCTAAAAAATGGCCTCCTAAACTCCATGCCTAACAATTTAGTTCTCCATATTATCCACTTATAAATAGGTCTATACATTCATTTTCGTCCTCTCAGAGTCAAACTTGATATGTTTTTGGAGTACTATTCCCTTATGATCCCTGAACAATCTTATAGCGCATCTTGTAGATCCCTCCAAGTAAGTCATTCTCATGAGTAGATATTTAAATGTCTAAGATCTTCCTCACCAAATCAATTGTTCCACATGATTGTATGCATAATAAGGTACTCCTTTATCCATTTTCAAAGCTCTATGAGTACCACTATAACAT
This sequence comes from Chamaecyparis obtusa, assembly GCA_027943335.1. Classification (NCBI taxonomy): domain Eukaryota; kingdom Viridiplantae; phylum Streptophyta; class Pinopsida; order Cupressales; family Cupressaceae; genus Chamaecyparis; species Chamaecyparis obtusa. Next base: position 246,976 of record BSBK01000522.1, on the reverse strand, counting down.
TCAAAATGTTTCATAAACTTACACTATTTGTTGGGGACAAATTGTGGCTCGATGAATTGACAAAAAAATTTCAATGAAGGTAGTTGATGAGATGAAAAAAATACATGTATAAAGAGATGAAATGGGATTAAGCATCAGATTATTTTCATTCAAAGCTGAAAGAGTAAGGAAGGAATCTTTATGACAAAAACAATCAAAGTTTTGAAAGTGGAGGTTTCAAAGATGTTGGAATTTTGACTTGTTGTAAAGATGATGTCGACAGAGGATGAAATGATCAAAATTTAAAAAGACCTAGTTCAGAAAATCCAATTTCCAAGCTCTAGTTAAAATCTTAGCTTTTCATGAAGTATTTTGGATTTGTGACCAAACCCAAATCCAAAAGATAGGTAGTTAGTTTTTAATTAGTTGATTAATTTTTTCAAAAAGATTTTTAATAGGGTGGTGTCTTTTCACCCTAAAGGGGTGTAAAAACCATTCAACCACATATATATGTGTGGTGTAAAATGTAAAGAGAAGAAGCATTTAGATTATATCATTATCATCACAATGTAAATCATCTTTATAAGAAGACATTTCAATATTAATATAAAGACAATATTTTTTTTTCTATCAAAGTTGTGGGTTAATTATTCAATTTGATTAGTTCTTTGTGATTTCTCTTCCCAGAAGTAGAAGCTATCTAAGCCATTGTGTGGAGAAGTTATTTCTAATTATATTGCAGTTTGATTATCAGAGTTCATATAGTTGTGCATATTAATTTTGTCTTATTGGTATTTTTTTAGTAAAACTTAAATTCACTAAGACTAGTTGCAGTGTGATTTAATAATTGAAGCCATAGAAGGTAAAAGCAATTGATAGATCCATTCAATTAGTGGAAGTGAAAATTGTCTCACAAATTTATACGTGGGATCAAGGAGGAAATTAACTCTATAGCGCAACATGAAGAAGGCACGGGTCTAGTATTATATACTGAAGTCTTTGTCTGAAACAAAACCATAATCATAAACAACTATCAACTTATAAAGCATTCAATATTTTAACACAATTTCAACAATTAGAGGATAAATTATAATTGTGAAGCACACAATTTGATCTTCCTCGAGACATCATTTCCATCTTGAGAGCTCACACAAAAGTTCAAATACAAATATAAGACAATCTTCTATAAAAAGCTTTAACTAGGAGACACTGTTAAAATATAGGCCTACCCGTCTTGGTTCTACGGAACCTGAAGAGTAGGGGAAGAGGATCATAATCGATCATTCTTATTGCTTGGTCAAATCCTTTGGAATATTTGAACATTGAGTTTGGCATACTCATAGAATTTTCTAATATGTTGAGTTGGGAACAAAAAATAGCTACATTATTTTATGTTTATATGTTGATGATATGCTTGTAGCAAGGTCTAACATAGATCACATTAAGGGGTTGAAACAACAATTAGCACATTCTTTTTCCATGAAGGATTTGGGGGTAGAAAACAAATCCTTAGTATGAAAATTTGAAAAGATAGAAAAAATGAAAAATTGACTCTATCCAGGCTAATTATGTTGAAAAGGTGTTGCAAAGATTTCATATGGAGAATGCAAAAATTTTCAGCACACCTTTTCCTAGTCATTTGAAATGGAATAAGGAGATATGTCCAAAGAAACAAGAGGAGAAAGAAAAAATGTCCAAGACACCATATGCTTCAGTTGTAGGTAGTTTGATGTATGTCATGGTATGTACTAGGCCAGATATTGCACATGTTGTAGGAGTTGTTAGCAAGTATATGAGTCATCCTGGAGTTGAGCATTGGAATACAATAAAATAGATTGTCATATATTTGAGAGGTACATCCAATAAATGTTTATGTTTTGGGGGGTTTAATGTTGATTTAAAAGGCTATGTTGACTCTGATTTGGCAAGGGATTTAGATACCAGGCGGAGTGCCACATGTTATTTAATTACTGTTGGTGGGACATCAATGAATTGGATTTCTTGATTGCAAAAGGTGGTCGCTTTATCCACTACAGAGGCAGAGTTTGTTTCTACTATAGAGGCAACTAAGGAGATAATATGGCTGCAATTTTTTGTGGAAGAGTTGGGAAAAGTAGAGACTGAAAATTAGCTGTTTACAAATAGCTAGAGTGTCATCCATTTTGCAAAGAATTTTTCCTTGCATTCAAAGACCAAACACATACAGTTGAGATACCACTTCATTCGGTCAATATTGGATAATGGATAGTTAAAGCTAGAAAAGACACATACAAATGAAAATCCAACGGATATGTTTACAAAGGAAGTGACAAGGGAGAAGCTATACTCCTCTTCAACTTTGGTTGGTCTTCAGATTGTAATTTTGATATGGGATTTCTCAAAAAGGTGATAAATTCCATTCATGAGAGCCAATTCATATAAATAATGAGTGAATAAAAACTTGGCTATGTTTATTAATAAAATAAAAAGATTTTATAGATTTAAAGAGGAAAACTTCCTCAACAAATTGAGAGATACAATCTTTTAAATAAGAAATAAGTAGAGAAAAGATCTCAACTTTTCCATAAAAATATCAACTAGCCTTTGATTCCCAAAAACTAAAAATATGTCGTCACACTAAAATAATAATGATAATATCTAAATACAAATAATTTGTATTCCTCCCAACCATAGAAACATTGACCTCCAAAGCTATCATGGAGGAAGAATAATAATGTTGATATAGTTGATGATGTTGATGGTGTAGATGTGTGATGAAATTGGTGATTCAAAAACTTCAAACCCATATCCATGCTCAAAATACACTAAAATTCTCCTAGCAAACAAGATGTTAAATGGCTATAACACCATATAGAATGTGGTGATACAAATGACAAGGTAAATTGAAGTAGAATGCACTTCAACAAGAACCTGGCATGGGGACTTTCAAACCTTGAGTAACTGCCGAAAAAAAAAGACAAATATACTCCCAGAATCATGGATACCAAAGCAAACTTGTAAGGAAAATGTCTGATAAGTGGACAAAATTACTACTAAAAGTAGTATTACAAAAAAAGCCCAAATGTTGGTAGATGACGCCAAACATTAGTTCTCAAAACCAAATTCCAAGTTTTACATCATAAAATATTTCTAGAGAAGTATAAGATAAGGATAAAATTAAATACAAGAAGCTAAGATGTAAGCACATGAGTTATAGAACCAGTGGACCTCTATCTGCAAATTTATTTGTAACTTTTATTACAAGATATGAAACTGAATTTCGTCAATGACCCATTTGAGGAATTTAAGAGATATTTCCATTGATATAAGATACATCCTCTATTGTGTTCATTGCAAAGAGAAAATTCACCCTGAAATACAAGATAGGCGCGATCACATTTTTCGAGGGCTATAATACTTCAATCAGCGATAACTCATGAACCAAGAAATGAAATCAAATTCCGTAAAATACCCATTTGAGAAGACATAAAATAATTTAAAATAAGTTATTATATGCCTTTTAAAAGACTTTGTGGAAGTTGTGTCGCCTCTCCAATCATCACAGTCTACACAAATTAGATTGAAACAAAATATATTTTCATTTTTAAGCTAAAGTTGAATCATAAGGACATGAATATCAATTCTAAAAATCGCGATCTAATGCTCCGATACCAATGATATAGAATTTCTCAACAAAGTGATAAAATCCATTTACTGGAGCCAATTGATAAAAATAATTAATGAATACAAACTTGGCTATGTTTATTAATAAAATAAAAATCTTTTATAGCTTTAAAGAGGAAAACTTCCTCCACAAATTGAGAGATACAATATTTTATATAAGAAATAAGTTGAGAAAAGATCTCAACTTTTCCATAAAAATCTCAATTAGCCTTTGATTCCCAAAAACTAAAGTATGTCGTCACACAAAAATAATAATGATAATCTCCAAATACAAATAATTAGTGGAGATAACAACTACATATTTAAATTATAGGATTACAATCCTTATCAAATTTTCTCTTCATTGGATAATAAAATAAGTGGACTCTCTGTTTGGTGGGCGTAGCCCAAGATTGGGTGAACCACGTTAAATCTTTGTCTTCTTGTTATATTTTTGTGTTTTATTCCTTTGGATTATCAGTTAAGTTTTGCATATATCTGTCTTCTAATCCTAACAATTACAACATGGATTATGATAAATGGTACTCCCATATTTCTTTTATATTTGTGTGATGGTACTTTTCCTAATCCCACAAGTAAAAACATTAGAACTTGGATTCGATAAATTGTTCCATGATACATTATTCTCTCCAATTTTCTTTATATGAGAGGTTATAACAACCTTCTCCTTCATTGTCTCAGCAAATCAGATATCCCCATTGATCTTGAGGAAGGACATGCAAGTACTTGCAAGGGGGCATTTCATTGGTAAATCTTTGGTTCAAAGGTTTCTCCATGTGAGATATTATAGGAAAATCACGGAAAACAATTATTTTGCCTTTGTCAAAAAGTGTCATCAGTATCAACAACATAATAATTTGATTCATGCTCGTGCCCATGAGCTTAGAGCTCAAGTTGCTTCTTGGCCATTCTCATTAAGGGGTTTGGATCTTACTGGTAAAATTTATCCTCCATCTTCTCAAGGACATACCTTCATCATCACACTACAAAATAATTTTTGAAGAGGATTGAAGCTATTCCCCCTTGATCAACAACCGCTAAAGTAATTTGTCAATTCTTCCTAGATAATATCATTTCTTAATTTGGGGGTACCTTCCACTTTGACTTATGATAATGGTACTTCATTTAAGAACAAAGATGAGAAGAATTTTCTTGAGAATTATCATATTCAACATCCTTTTTCAACTATTTACTGTGCTCAATCAAATGGTCTAGCCAAAGCTTAAAATAATATAATTGAGCAAAGCCTTCATAAAGTTGTCAACAAACATGGTAAGGATTGGCATACTCAGTTATCTTACACTTTATGGGCTTATCGATCTAGAATGTGTACAACTGCAGGTACTACTCCTTATAACCTTGTTTATAATGTTGAAGCGATTATCCTTTTAGAGTTAGAGATTCCTTCATTAAGAATTTCTCTTAAGGTTTGAATGTCCCCTTTTTGAAATAAGATTTAATAATAAATAATATAAAATATAAAAATTAATTAATAAATACTAAAAAAATATAATGTAATTAGAATAACTAAAATAAATGAAAGGTGGATAGCTTCAAATATGATGGAGAAAATAGAATCATAAAGTTAGTAAGTTTTTGATTAAGGTAACATCAGGTTTTGAAGGGGCCCTGAAACTCTTTAACAAAGATTATGAAAGATAAGCAATGAAGACCAAAGGACAACAGACTATCCCACGAAGGGACAGTCCCCAAAAGGGACACTTCCCAAAATTTCAATAGACATAAACACAAAAAGCACTAGAGAACTAGACAAAAAATGGAAAGCCCACAGCAAGACAGGGCCAAAAAAGCCTCCAATAGCAGAATCAGGACAAAATCTTCAAGAAGCACTCCGACTCCACCAGCTGGCTCTGCATGGTCTTGATTGATTCTTTTAGGTTCATTATTTCCTAGACCTTTGTCTTAGTCTTCTTCCTGGTAGTAGATCTTGTTCTGGTCCCCGGACCCATTAGCTGACTGGGATCAGTCGTGTCTTTTTTCTCAGTCACTATGTCCTTGTTGTTACCTTCCAGCACACTGCTTAGTGACTTCAAATTATCCAGAGTAGTTTTCATACTAGCGTTGGACAGAGTAAGAAATTTTTTTAACATAGCTTCATTCTTATTGATCTTGTCATTAACTGAAATCATAGCTTTCTCCAAAGCTTTGTTAATTATTTCCTCCAGCTTAGTGGAGTCATTTGTACCTTTATCAAAAACCTCCTCTTTACCTTTGTTATAAGCAACTTCCTTCCTAATATTATCGATGGTTTCCTCTAGCATGACATTCCTTGTCTCTAGCCTAATACACCTATTCTTCAGCTCAACCAGGTCGTTTTGGACCCATTTGTCAAGGTTATAGCTATAGATAGACTTGTTCTTAACAAGTTGGAGAGCGGTCATAGAAACAACTCTCTTTACATGGGATTACCTTTTCCTAAGATCAACCTCAAGGGGACTGTGAAGTTTCTTTTCAGAACTAATCTCACAGTCCTCGTTATCATTATCCTTACCAGAGATGGGGGAATAAAAAATAGCAGGGGTGTCCTCCTCCATAGCACCGAGGTCCTCTTTACTGGAGTCATCATCAACAATGTTGATATCCTCTTTACTGCCCTCCTTTTCAACATCATGGACTTGGTTACCCACTCCCTCAGCCTCATGATTGCTACCATCACCAGCGGTCGAGGTCTCTGGAATGTCCTTCTCCCTGATATCATTAGAATTATTAGTGTCTTCCTTAGACACTTTGGAATTCTCCTGCTCGGTCCCAAAGTAGCCCTCCACCATGTCAATGATATTTTTAGTTACATCTTCAGGGTTCACCATTACCTCCTCCTTAGCAGCTTGGGTACAGGAGATGGCAGCTTCCTCATGATCTTTGATAGACTCGACGACTTCAATAGTAGCCTTCTCAGTAGTATCCCTATTCTCATTGTCCTCTTTCACTACCTCAACTTTATCCATTTCATCAGCCATTATCTCCTGGCAATCTTTCAACCCAGAATCATCTTTGGTAGCCACATTTTCCTCTTTGAACCTAGAAGTATCTTTTCCCGAGGGTTCCTTCTCTGCCTCTTGACCCTCCTTCAGACCAGTTAACTCTGCAGCTATAGTAGAAGAGGAAATGGCTTTTTTGCGAGGATGTTTAATCTTATTCAAAGAAGAGACAGGGTTTTTCCTCTTCTTGATGCTGACTTGGGAAGGGATGGGCTCAGGAATGTGGTCCCTGGCATAGTCAACAATAAGGAGAACGAGCCCGATGTGAAGAATAGGTTGATTCTTCATCCTGTATTCAGTTATGCTTTGATTCAATGAGCTCAAAAGAAAAAAAGGGAAGGAAACCCTCTTGTCATGATGAAAGTGATTAGCCAAGACAAAGTGATAATTATAAACTCTGGAAAAGAGGCCTTTAAGGGTAAAATACTCCATTATAACCCTAATAACAAAGCCCCATATATTCTCTATGTTATCCATTTCAACATAATCATTCTTACCTTTGATCAATAGGGCACACTCTTCATCAGTAATAGGGAACTCCTTATAAGCTTTGTTGCCCACTTTAATCTCTTTTGAATACTACATACCTTTGAGGGGGAGACCTGTGATTTCCGCAAGAAGCTCCAGAGTAAGGCTGAAGAACTTCCTTGTCAAGTTAACCATTCCCTTATCCCACCCATCAAAAAAATCTTTAGAAACCTCTTTATCATGCCTGTGCAACCGTTTAAGGAACTGGTGCACTTTCCCTTTTTTAAGCTCACTCCAGACTTCCTTGTTATGCCTCCATTTACAGTCTGTCGGTTCTTCCCTTCTTAATTCGCCACCCATTGTTGAAATATCACCCAGCTCCTTATTCTTAGAGTGAGAGTTCTCCTTAAGATGCAGAGTTAAGGAAAAACAATCTCTTAAAACTCACTTGGGAAAGTAAATACGATGCATTTGGTTTGTATCCCTAATCACGTGCAAAATCTGGAGGTAGTGACAGGTAATAATGATTTGGCACTTCACCTTCAGAGTAGTCATAATTAGAGGTGTTTTATGAAACATAGATATGACCTTCACATGAATCCACATCACCTCTGGCTTAATCAAAGAATTTCTTACTTCATGATGTGTACTCATTGTTAACAGAGCAAATAATTCCTTCTTTTTTCCTTAGACGGTCATAATTAATGCATGAATTTATATCATCATTAATTTTAGTTGCACCATACCATTTAAGCATTCTGTCACTTCTTACCAAGATTGGCCAAACCATCAACAACCTAATTAGTTTCACGATAGCTATGTGAGACATGGAAAGATTCAAAGGATTGGGAAATTTTACTAATTTTAGCAATAATATGCTCAATAGTCCAGGAGGGGGAATTGATTCCTTTGATATTATTTACAATGTCTAGGGAATCTCCTTCCAACCAAACATTTTTACACCCTAACTCTTCCACCAGCATAATCACATTGAGAGCATCCATAGCCTCAACTTTGTGGTTTGATTGGATCCCCAGCGGAGTTGCTATAGCTCCCAAACAATTCCCATTACAATATCTGATGACACCACCTCCCCTCGAGGCTCCCGAGTTACCTTTTGACGCACCATCAAAGTTCACTTTGATCCAGCCATTAGGGGATGCTATCCAAACCGAGTTGGTTCTAGATAGATTAGACTGAGGACTGGTATAAGGGAAATTCCAGTTTTTAATGTCATCTATAGACAAACTTTCCTTGAACTTCTTCTTATTATTAAGAATAGCATTGATAAAATTTTCCTCCAGCCCTCTACAAATATTGTTACCAATGACCTCTAGTTTAGCAAATTTTTCCCTAAAAATTCTATTATTTCTTTCCTTCCATATACACCAGCTTAGGTGGGGTGGGATAAGTTTCCAAAATTCTCTGGCCATCTCATTAGGAAAAGGGAAGCTCCATTGGATGACAAATTTCTGCCAAGAATTAGGAAACAACCAACACAAATTCCACTTTTTGAAGATAATATCCCAAACCCTACGAGTATAGCTACAATGAAGCATAAGATGATCACAAGACTCAAATTTTTCCATGCAAAGAAAACATCTATTAACCAAAATGAAACCCTTTTTTGACAAATTATCAAGAGTTAGGGGCTTATTTTGGGCAAGGATCCAGTAGAAAAAAATAATTTTGGGAGTGAGAAATTTATACCAAACAGTCGCCCACAGGGGTTTAACTTCCCTGGAGAAGGACAAAGAGCAAGCAGAGGCAACCAAATATTCACCATTAGCAGTAGGGTTCCAAATAATTTTATCTTGACAGTTGTCCCTGATGAACCAAGAATGTAATTCAATCATAAGCAGAGAAAATCTGTTGTCTATACTTTCAATATCCCTCTATTTGTTGGTTTGCCAATAGTCTGAGACTTTGATTCCAAAGATAGCTTTGGCTTGATTGATAGTTCCTTCCATTCTTGTTTATTTGATAGAGGTTTTGATTGGATCCAAGGATCATCCCAAAAGTCAATTTTAACCCCATCTCCCAACTTCCACCTTCTCCCTTCAAGAATGATATCATAAAGCTAGTAAGTTACATGATTAGTATGAGACTCAATTTTCAGCAACAAAGAAGATACCAAGCATCTAGATTGGCTTTGGTCTAGTATCACACTTATTAAGGACTAACTGAGGTTAGAGAAGGTTCAATTTTCAGCAACAAAGAAGATAACAAGCATCTAGATTTGTTTTAGTCTAGTATCCCACTTATTAAAGATCGACCAAGATTAGAGAAGGTCGCGATGAGCAAGCATTGGGCAATGAATATGTCCATAAAGGAAACTGCCCCCATGTCACTGCTTAAGTGCATTTTATACTTAAATTTAAGTAGTTGGAGTGTTCCCATGCAAATCTTCAACCATGGAAAAAGGATAAATTAGAATATTTCCCTATTTTAGTGGAGCATCTAAAGTTCAGGAATTGAAATTAAGCTTTGACAAAAAAGGGAGACAAGAAATAAGCTACTTATTGAGAAAATTCTAGGTGGTCCATATATTTCTTTCCCTCCTCTTTTTTTATCTTTTTTTCTTCCAAATTTTTTGTGCAAAAAAAATATTACCAATTTTATTTAAAAATATAATTGAAGATAAAATAAGCAATAAAATAAAATATTCATGGAGTCTTTGGCTTCACACATGGCTGCTTTAAAAGTTGAGCGGCTCCTAGTCAAAATAAGCTAAGCAGTCGAATGGGACCTTCCGTGATAGTTTGACATATTACCTATGGAATTTTCAATGCAAGATGAGTTGGTAAGAAGGATATCAAACACCAAAAACTTCAATGCGAGATGAGTTTGGTTGCTGGAATTAACCTGGAATAGGAAAATGAGAATTGGTGAATTGGTATAAGTTAATTCTAATTTTGGTCCAAAATGAGCATTCAACCAATTCCTCTCAGAACCTGGAATTGGCTGAATGCTCATTTTAGACCAAAATTAGAATTAACTTATGCCAATGCACCCATTCTTATTTTCCTATTCCAAGTTAATGGCAACCAAATGGGCCTAAGAGATGAGTTGGTAAGAAAGATATCAAATACACATTCGATTAAGCATTATAAAATACTACTAAGCATCGTCGCCGTGGATTAAGTCCGCGATAATATATTAACTTTATCGTCTGGTGATTTCATAAAGGTAATCTTTATAATCAAATAATGAAAGAAGCAACGGTCGTATCAGCCAGAAAGAACATCAATTACGAAGACAACCACATTAACTTGAACTTGTATGAGCTTAAGCCATGACATTAGAGAAGAGATCGATCAAACATTAACAATACCAATTAATTCAAACTGTCGTTAGGGACAAATTACATATCAGATATTACGACAGTTTATTATTTTAGTCATTACTAATTGAATTGTGAAATGATATGAAGCGTGGTAATAAAGGCAGCGATTAGTAGGAAGACTAATCGATAGAGATAACAAATAGATCTATATTATATATCATGTACCCATTAGTAGTCATTGTGAAATGGCGTGCTTAAGCATAATGAAGAGTACTCATAAATCATCTTCTTACAATGTGACTTATCATTTCAGATACAAAGGCATCGAAGAATGAATAGTGAAAGGAAATCATGGATTTAGATGATTAGAAAATTATATATGTATATATATAATTTTATACTCTTTATAAGAAAGAGATAAGAAATGAAATAAATCATATTTATTGTTGGCAAGCAATCTATGAGTACTGATTACGAAATATTATGTTTGAATCCTATTAAGGATGAGAACTATTATATGGTGTTATATGAGTGTGGTTTGTTACATTTTATGTATATATGCATATATACATACACATACATATTTGTAATATATGAAATAATAATATATACTTAATTGATTCTCTGTTCATTCATTAATATCGTTAAGAGGATAGATTGGTTTTGTCAGTGAGAGATGGGTTGATACCTTGAAATGTAGGAGGAAACTCCCAAGATGGGGTAAGGGAAAATATCATAAATCTTTGAGGGAGAGGTCCCAAGATAGGTATGCATTTGTGTTTTGGAAATCTTGGGGGAGCTCACTTGTAGATTGGTTTCCAAGTGTTGTGAGGACAAGTAAATCCATGTACTTCTTACGGTTATTGATTAGGAGAGAAATGTAAGGAATTAGGAGTTAAGTATGTATTATGAGTAAATGATCGTTTCTTAATTAGTGATGTATGTTAATAATTGGAAATTGGCAACTTCCAAGTAGGGGATATTACAAAAACTAAGTAATCTATCATTTCCAAATGCAATCCAAACCCTAGTTGGGAATTTTAGGGTAAATCAAGTAAAGTCCCAAATAGGGGACATTAAAAGGGGATGCTTGATGATGATACTTATAGAGAAAAACATGTTCAAAAACTTGAAATGCTTGATGAACAATGTATAAATGCTCTTGAACACATTCAAGCTTATCAAAACACTATGCACCATAGTTCTAACAACAACATTATTCAACAATATTTCTCAATTAATGACTTAGTGCTCTATGAAAATTGAAATGCAACACGAATACTTAATTGGGGGGGGGAAAGGAAAGTTCAATCTAAATAGGCTTGGGTTGTACATCATTGCTAAAGTCCATGGATCAAGTGCTTACAGAATAGTAGATGTGGAAGGTATACCTCAGGGATATTTTTAGTGGCGATTCTTTGCCAATTGGTGAATATGTCTTGTCAGGCCTATAGAAATTGGCGAAGAAATGCATAGTATAGAAGTTGACCAGTTCGCCCATATTTTATAAAAGACACGTATACTGGTCGACTTGTTCGCCAATATTTGTACGTAATTTCACTATAGTAGTTGGGTTGTTCGCCCATTTTTCTATACTATATTTTACTATTATTCACCACGGATTAAGGAAGGGTGTATTTCTCGAGGATCACCATTCGCCAAAGGCCCATTGTCCCAAGTGAAAGTTTTATTTGCACTAGGACCCAATTCACCATGCATTATACATAATCATGTCCTAAATTCCCACCCTATTCACCTAGTCAATTACTTGAAATTACGTGGGGCTGGCCAAATATTAGTTGTTATCATATGCAATAATCGACGCCTTCGCCAAAATTTGAAATAAGAATTTGTATATAAGGATAGTTTCAAGAGATTTAGTAGTACAAAAATTTAGTTGATTCTGAGCTCATAATTGCAATTAGTAGCGAACCAGAGATTTCCAACAGAATTCTGCTTTTTTGGTGTCAAAAAATGAGGTCACAAACTCACACGTCCATTGGATTACAACATATCAATGACCAAAGGTGAATTTCGGGCCTATTGTTGGTCTTCATAACCTTTACGGAAAACTCTTGGTGGAATCATGACACATGGTATGATTGATTGTGGGCTTATTGGATGAGGATCATAGTGATGGGACCCGCTGCGCCTGCTAGTGCAACTTCAACATCAAATCAGAACCATTGGATTAAGAGAGATGAACGGTGGAAGGTGCATTTTGGACATAATGTGGTGGGATAACTCCTTTACTGAAAACTCTCTCCAGGATCGTCACACGTGTCATTCTTTGAGAATGAAAACTTAGGACTGAACTTATTAAATTTAAGTTAAAAATTTAAATCGCCTGGAATGTTAAATTTAATAATTATTTTCAATTATTAAATCACCATACAAACTATACAACTTGTATTAAATTTCCAATTTTATATGCATTTTTGAAAAATATTTGCCATGACAAATAAATTAATTAAAATATTTGGAAAATAGTTTCGCCATAATTTATTAGTATAAGAAAGTCTGATTCACTAATTAAATTAATAATTTTCCTATAAAAAAATTTGCAGTCGCCATATTTTTATAAAAATGGTATACGTTATTAAAAAAATTTCCACCAAATATCCATATTTTGAAACATAATTCGCCATCAATATTAAAAATTTTCCCTCCAAAAAATATGTGATTTGCCATGATTTTATACTTTTCGGGAGGAGGGGGGTTTCTTAAAGTTATCCCCGGTACACCTCTTAAATATCCCATTAATTTTATTCTCTTGTGTATATACTATGCTTAGCCCTTCTTCTTTATTTCTTCTTTATTGAATGGTATGCTACCGTTTCCTCTTTAAAGCATCTTACGTTAGATAGTTGGATATTCTTTCTCTTTAGTGTGCATTGCTTCGTTCATGACAATATATTAGTTTGTCTTGGATGCTTTTTGTAGTTTCTTTTTCATAGATTAAAAACTTGTGTTAGATTATGTTAGCATATTGTTAATCGTTCCATGTACTTTATTAGATAAATCATGGTGTGTTTAGTCATAAATCCCTTAACTAGATCACATTGATATTTAGCTTCAATAGAAGTACATTATATCATCATTTATTATATTTAGTTAAACACTTATTAAATTATTTAATTAAATCATGCACATGTATCAATTCAAACATTATAGCATTGATTACAAACTCAAGCTCGTTAACATTAAATTAGAAATGCATGTTCATCACCATGTGTTTATTTTGATCAAAGCAATATGACACATTGTTTTACATTAAAATGGATAAGTATGTAAAACATCTCAAACATCATCCAATATATATGCATACAAGATAAACATTAAAATTATTAGTAAAACAAAATGTGGTGTATAATCATATACATCTCATCATGATGGCTAGCAAAGCCCTAACATCTTGGTTGTGGTGGTGAGTGTAGAACAGAGAAGCATCTTGTTAATCCCTAAGTTTTGTTGTCTATTAGTGTCTTACACTTAGTCATTTTCTAGGCAATGTTGGTTAGTCATCATTGCGACCGAGCCATCTAGTAAAGGTCGAGTTATGTCTAGACTTGTATCTTGTACAATTACCGAGCAGTAGTTACTGCCGAGAAAGTTAGAGGTCACTGAGTACTTCACTAATAGTCGAGCAGTTTATGCTGAGTTGCGTAGATATATTAGTGTCGAGCACCAGTATAAGAAGAATAGTTAATGTTGAGTGTCAGAGACTTCATATGTCAAGTAAGCCAGATTTGACATATGTGTTTGCAATGACACAAACACTAAGGTAAACCATTTTGGCCAAAATCTACACAATATTTTATGTTTGTTGAGGGAATCACAGAGGTGATTATGACTTATATTTGTAATCATTGATCCCTATGTAATCTATGTAGCCTATCATATTTAGGGAATGCTTAAGTGGCATAAGTAGAGAATCTAGATCGTTGATCTTGATTTAGAAGGATATTTTGTTGTCTATATAAGATGAGATCTGAATCCTAAAATGATGTATGAGTGAAAGAGAGTATGGGAAGAGTATGAAGGATCTCATATACACAATAGAGAGGCATTTTGATATAGGAAGAGATTAGTAAAAGTGACCAAGCAAGGCAGTGAAGGACAAAACAAAGATATATTTGATTAAGGAGATCAAACTAGTATTGGAAGGAGAAGATTTATTATTAGCATCACAGTGAAAACTGAAGGATCAGGTACTGAGACATTCTAACAGGTGAGTCAGGGAAAATCTCTTAACAGAGTGGTCCTAATAGGCCTAAGTAAATATCTTAACCGAGTGCTTACTTTGTTGTAAGTTTAAATCCTTTTACCAAGGTAGATTGTATAAGTCTTTAAGCTCTTAGCAAGGCAGACCCCTCACAGGGTAGATCATTATTTTATGATCTAAAATTTGTAGCCCTAATAGGAAAAATTTAATACTGTAGTAGTGAAGATTTGTAGGTGTCATCCCCACCCCAGTTTTACCTTTCAAGGGTTTCTGGGTAACGAAAATCTTTTGTGTTATGTTTTAATTTCATTGATGAAGATTAGAATGTTAGATCTATTTCAGTATTGAATTTGATGTTTATGTTATGCAAGTGAATTTATGTCAAAATGGAGTAAATAGTAGATATCTGATTCATCCCCCCCTCTCAGTATCTCACTTTCCCATGATACATTTCCAATAATTGGTATCAGAGCTAAGTCTCTTAAATAAGTCTAATCACTTGTGAGTTAAGGTCTTGGAGATGGAGGTTTATAAGTTGGGAAAGATCATAGAGAATCAGAAGATTGAGATTCATCTAGCACTACATTAGCTTGAAGTAGCCAGAGGTGAATTGAAGAAATCCTTAAGCAGAAGGAGAGAATTGGAAATTCAACGGAATGAAACTCAATATCAAGAAGAGGATACTAGAGGTCTATTTGACAATGGTAATTCTTAAGTAGGAGATATTTTCCATAGCAAGTCAAATTGTGATATTGCTATCAGGATTCAACTGTGTAGTTTTTGAGTCAAACTCATTGACCCATGTTTCATGAGTAGTGGTTCACACGTACCCATCTCTCATGAGAATGAATGGTAATTCTACTGAAAGTGACAAAGCTATAACAGATATTCTAGAGAAAAACACATACTGAGTGAAGACATTAGAAATCTGAAGAGAGAATAGGAAATACAATCAGTAAGATTTTGTGAAGTAACTGAACATAAAAAGAAAGTTGAAGAAGACAAGACAAGGATGAAGAAGAAAAAAGACAAAAGTCTATAAGACTTGATGAAAGGACATGTGACATGCAGAGGCTGACAATCAATCAAATAGACATGGTGAACCAACTGTTACTTGCTAATCAAGAGTTGAGCAGGAAAGATATGGAAATCACAAATATGAGATCAGAGAATAGCCAATTGAAGAGTGAACTAAGATATGAAAAATAACTCAATGAGAGGATGAACAAGCCTAATGAAGCTGTGAAATACTTTCAAGAACTGTTAAGGTCACCTAGAAGATCTAGTGGAGAACCTGACATCCACTGAAGAAGGAGAATCATCAAAGAGTGGAGAAAAAAGAAATGCAAATTCAAAGAACAAGAAACCCACATGCCATCATTGTGGAAAGCTAGGACACACATCAAACATCTACAAAAGAAAAAATGGTAAGTCTAATCCTAAATAAAATTTCAATGGAAATTGTTTTAATTGTAAGAAACATGGACATCAGGCACATGAATGTAGGTCAAAGGTCAGTAATCCACCTACCTCACCTAGATTTCAAGGACATTGTTTTAACTGTCATAAATATGGTCATAGAGCACAAGCGTGGAGATCCAAAGCTAAGTGGACATCCAATCAACAGAAAAAAGTACCTAGGAAAGGTAACACATACAATTGGGATTACATTACATGGTATAGTTGTCATTATTGTGGAGAATATGGTCATATTGGAGTAAACTGTTTGAAGAAACATTTTAGAGGCAAATCCAAGAGTTGGATGAGTGGAAGTCTGGTCTGTTACAAATGTAATAAAATTGGTCACATGAAAAGAGATTGTAGAGCACATATACCGAGCAATGAACAAGTCAAGAATGAAGAGACTGTTGAACAGATGAGAAACCAGATGAACAAGACATGGAAAAAGAAAGAGGAAGCAAGTAGTAGTGGAGCTAGTGAACCTAAGGTCACCCAATCCAATGGATCAAGTGATCACACTACTTCAAACTAAGAAAAGAAGGTATGTGAGGAACTGAATCTTACAATGCTTTATTTTACATCAGTTCCTAATATTTGATAGGTTAAAGTCCATATCTGCATAAATTAAGATGCATTAGGACATATCTGAGAAAGAAAGCATATTGTATATTTGATGTCGAGCATCAGTATTTAAGTTCATAGTGATCGAGTCACTAGTGTACACCGAGCTCCTATGATAGCTGAGATATGATATTTATCGAGATGAAACTGAATGGTAGTATTGATTGAGGTCATGTTTACCGAGTTAACATAAGAAGGTTGAGATAGCTGTATACACCTACTCAATGTACAGATCATTTCATGAAGCCCTAATTCGACCGTTTGGTGTTTATAAAATGGAATGTTACCTTTTATTCTCATTTCACCAGCGATTTGAGAACTTGCAGAGTGATTCCAAAGTGATTAACCAAAGCTATCTATGCTAAGTGTAATTTGAAAAGATCTTTACAGTGTGTCATCAGCAAACATATAAGAACTGTTGGAACAAGGTATTTACTGAGAAACTCAAATTCATAATTTGAACCCTAAATTTTGAAGATATGGTATCTTCATCATCTACTGCAGTCAAGAAGAAATGAAAGGAAGTATTAAACATTCAATTTTTAAGGAACGATGAGTGCAAACCACATAAATTTCAAGCCGTTCCTGAAAGTACAGTGAAGGGAGATCTCACGGGTACCCTGTCATTGATCCCTCCTAAGGTCCTGATGATTAACGATGTACGCACATGCTACATGTATAAGATTGGATAAATATGAGACTATGAGATGACAGAAGCATATGAAAAGATATGTGATAACAAAGTGTTGAAGGTTGAACACCAGAAGGTTGCCAAGAGAGGGTTAGTACATGTCCTTGACTTCTCCCATAATTTTAAGGTTGAATGGATAAATATTGTGTTGAGATAAATACATGACATGAAGATATGGCTAGAGGATGGACTAGTTAAGATTACAAAGGAGATGATACACCGAGTCACTGGTTACCCTAGTCTTACAATGAAAAAGAAAATGAGATGCCAGAGTAAGGAAATTATACAAGAAAACACTCAGGCGATATGGAACAAAAGAGGGATGACTATCTCTACAATCACCGATCCAGAAATAGATTTTTTAGTGAGAGTGATTGCTCACAAATTCTACCAGTATAGTAGGCTAGATAGTGTTCCTTGTATAGCGGTTGATCGGCATGGAATATGGTGAAGAAATATCATACTTATGATCTTGTTGAGGTATAATTGACCTAGCTTGTCGAGAACCTCACTTCTATTAGGAAGGAAAAGAATTCAATTTGTAAGTTTGGTTCTCTTCTTACTTGTCTATTCTTATATATTTAGAATAGTTTTCCTACTATTGGAGATGCAGTATGGAATAAGTACCAACCAGTCACCCAACAGATAAATAAATTTATTGATCAGTTAGGAGAGAATTTTGAGTGTGATGGAAAATTACTTTGTAGAGTTCAAAAATAAAATGAGGAAAAGGAGTAGGATTCTTGTATCCCTAGTGGAGAAGTATTATAATGATATATGTTCCTAATGGATACCAACTTCACATATGCTCAAGAAGTTACACCGAGGGTATCATGGCTTAGGCCATTACCTTATGAATTCAATATAGATGAGACAACAACAGCCATAACCACCCTACTAGGTGAGGAAATTGATAGAAAATCTAAAACTTTTGGGACTTATGAGGAAGCTATGTCTAAGATAACCATGGGGTTGAAATCTGCAACCATGGAGAGAAAAAGGAAGAAGTTAGTTAAGAACCTAGAGAAGATGCTAGGAGAAGGAGAAGAGGAAAATGCACCCCTCGAGTTGACACAAGGACTCGGAGAGGATAAGTCTAGTGAATCAGAAGGAAGTGAAGATGAGGAGATTGAAATTCCAAAGAAAGGCAAGAAGGAATCAGTTGCCAAGCCTAGCAAGAAACAACTGCAAAAAACAAATCCCACTCCTCCTGTAGTAATTAGACCAAGAACAAGGGTAGCTTCAACTGTCACAGTTGTCGAGCCACATAAAAAGACACCAGTATCAAGAAAGAGGAAACCAATTCAAACTAAGGTTGTGTCAAGAAACATAATGAAGAAACCAAGAAGGGAGCTAATCTTGGAGAAAGATGATGATGATGATGATGATGATGAGGAAACAAATAATGATGAGAATACCAAGAAGAAGGCACCATCACAAAGAAGACAGTTGACTGTGGATAAGATATGCCACAATATCAAGAGCACTATTGGATTAGCGGGCTTTAAACAAATAAAGTTTAAAAAATTGAACAATGAGGATAAATAGAAAGTAGAAGACGTTATGCTTGAAATGTTGTGCACATTCAAAATGGCACCTCTACAGATGGGTAATCTTATCCCTGATGAGCTCTACAAAAGAATAGATCATAAATGGCAGTATGCCATGATGACTAAGAAACAGATAAGGGAGAGTACTCTAGCTCAAGTAATGCCTGATCTATCCCCTGAGTACATACAACAATATATGGATCAATATAGAAATAGGTTTGTACCCAAGCTCCGAGCATATTCTATTTTGTAGAATAAGGTTGAAGATATTGTGCAACAGAGCACAAGGTATGTCAGATCATCTTTGGACTGATAATTGGTAATAGTTCACAACCGAGTGAAGGCACATCCAGTCGAGTGGAGTTGGATAATAAGGAAGATATTGATGAACCACAAAATGTAGAAGAAGAAGCATAATAGAAGGCCGAAGTAAGTGGATAACTGGATATGATCACAATTGTGGATATCACTAAGGATACCCCAGTAAAAACAAATGTATTAACTGAGGAGGAAATTGAGAAACAAATAGTTGCCAAGGCAACCTCAGATAAGTTTCTACCGAGTACCAATCCAGTACTCGTTCAAGTACAAGATTATCAAAGGATTGAGAGTACATCAACTATGGACACTGCACTAATAAGCCCTCATACGGTCACAGTTGAACATAAGCCTTCCATAGTACCAGTGTTGAGAAACAGGACAAGTCAGCACTCACACCTGAGAATACACCTGTCGAGGAGGAAAAGAAAGAAAAAGCCGAGGAGAGTCTTAAAGCAGATAATTATGCATTAGTTATAACAAGTCCTCATGTGGAGGAGAATAAGAAGATTGAAGAAGAAAGAAAAGTAAAATACAGAGCCTAAGGATCAAGAGGCCATAAAATATCTTACATAGTTGCCGAGTGGGAATACA
Source organism: Chamaecyparis obtusa (assembly GCA_027943335.1). Lineage (NCBI taxonomy): Eukaryota > Viridiplantae > Streptophyta > Pinopsida > Cupressales > Cupressaceae > Chamaecyparis > Chamaecyparis obtusa. Next base: position 227,121 of record BSBK01000522.1, on the reverse strand, counting down.
CCAAGGAAGAAATCATAGAAGAAGAAGGAGAAATCTCCTGGCACATAGGCTACACTCGATGAAGTTATAGTGATTCCTAAGTGGGACACTGATAACTTAACATATGAGAAAATGAAGATATTGCAAGATCTCTTAAAGAAGAAGAGAAAAAAATAAGAGCTAAGAAGAGAGCATCAACAGAAGCAAGTCTTACATGAAATTAAAGGTATCTTTATTGAAGCTTTTGAAATGGATGATGTGAATGAGTCATCACCTATCTTGGATCAGCTAGTACAAATTTTTAAGAAGGTGAATAGTGATGAAAATGAGTCAAATGATAAACTTGTGCAATGGTCTGAGAGAAAGTTTGAGACCAAGGTACTAGAAAAGGTTTCCACTAACATTGCAGTGAAACAGGTAGAAGTTTCTGCCTTAGTGACAAACTTAGAGGAAGTTGTGCAGAATGCTCATTCTCTGTACAAGAAGTTATGTAATGTTGAATAGTTCACTAAGGATAATCAGGATTTGATTGATAAACTACAATTAGACTTAAATTCTATTGGTCATTTAGTGAGCATGTATGCAAGTTCCAGCTCCATCCACTTCACTAGATTGTTTCATGCACAAGGAAGATTATTCGAGTTGATGGCTAATGATGGATGAATAAGGGAAAGAATAATTTCCATACAAATGATGATGATACCTCATCTTGAGGTTATGCAAAAGGAATTAGCTACGACAAAGGAGTTAGTGCAGAGAGACCCTCATCTCTCTATTGCTGAGAGACTAGTGGATCTAGTTGCTCAACTAGAAATTACGACACGGGTTTTGGAGTCTGTAAGGTTTGGATGGGACAATGCATTAGGTATGATAATGAATCTCCATAAACCATTTTTGGATAAATACTTCAAAACCCCTACACCCCGGCAACTTCAAGTGACAAAAACAAGGGGGAAATGAATGCCATGGTAGTTCAACACAGAAATAGGGGAAATGATAGAATGCGTAAATAACAGAAATACTACATATAGAGAAATATAGGAAGGGATGTATATCATAGTATGATATATTATTTTTTAATATGTATATATTCAATTATATGTCAAAAAGAGTCTTATATATATATTTGTAGAATCTTTTGAAGACTGAGTCAAGTTTTAGGGGGAGTTTTCTTATTACCAAGTACTCATGTAATGCAATGTAAATGTCATGACAAAGTGTTTTTGCCACTAGTGTCAAAGGGGGAGATTGTTGATCCCTAAGTTTTGTTGTCTATTAGTGTCTTACACTTAGTCATTTTCTAGGCAATGTTGGTCGGTCATAACTACGATCAAGCCATCTAGTAAAGGCTGAGTTATGTCTAGACTTGTATCTTGTACAATTATTGAGCAGTAGTTACTGCCGAGAAAGTTAGAGGTCGCCAAGTACTTCAGTAATATCCAAGCATTTTATGCCAAGTTTTGTAGATATATTAGTGCCAAGCACTAGCATGAGAAGAACAGTTAATGCCGAGTGTCAGAGACTTCATATGTCGAGCAAACCAAATTTGACATATGTGTTTACAATGGCTCAAATAGTAAGGTAAACCATTTTGGATGACATATACACAATATTTTATGTTTGTTGAGGGAATCACAGAGGTGATTATGCCTTAGATTTTTAATCATTCATTCCTATGTAATCTATGTAGCCTATCAGATTTATGGAATGCTGAAGCGGCATAAGTAGAGAATCTAGATCTTTGATCTTGATCTAGAAGGATATTTTATTGTCTATATAAGATGAGATATGAACCCTAAAATGATGTATGAGTGAAAGAGAGTATGGAAAGAGTATGATGGATCTCATATACAGAATAGAGAGGCATTTTGATATAGGAAGAGATCAGTAAAAGTGACCAAGCAAGGCAGTGAAGGACAAAACAAGAATATATTTGATTAAGGAGATCAAACTAGTATTGGAAGGAGAATATATGTTATTAGCATCACAATGCAAACTGAAGGATAAGGTACTGAGACATTCTAACAGGTGAATCAGGGAAAATTTCTTAATAGAGTGATCCTAACAAGCCTAAGTAAATCTCTTAACCGAGAGCTTACTTTGTTGTAAGTTTAAATCCTTTTACCAAGGTATATTGTATAAGGCTTTAAGCTCTTAGCAGGGCAGACCCCTCATAGAGTAGATCATTAGTTTATGATCAAAAATTTGTAGCCCTAACAAGAAAAATTTAATACTGCTGTAGTAAAGATTTGTGGGTATCATCCCCACCCCAGTTTTACCTTTCAAGGGTTTCTGGGTAACCAAAATCTTTTGTGTTATGTTTCAATTTCATGGATGAAGATTAGAATGTTAGATATATTTCAATATTAAATTTGATGTTTATGTTATGCAAGTGAATTTATGTCAAAATAGAGTAAATAGTAGATATCTGATTCAACATTAGTAACATCATCATGTATATAAAAAATCAAGCATCTAAACATCAAATATATGAAAGCATCAAATCATCACTTGGATCTCTTTCTTTCCAATTAGGATTGATTAAAGTTGGAGAATAAGATATTGTAGAGTGCGTTGAAGTTGAGGCATAGCTCTGCTAATCTATCCACACACATCTAGACTAGGCATATCATCATGTGTTGATGACATATGTGTCTAGGAGGAAGGCCTCCATAGGGGTGTATCATCATCATTGTCAATATCCTCAATTCCCCTTCATCTATCCTTTGTAAATGGTGGATCAAGATCATGTTCCTTCTAGTCATCATGATCTAGGACATAGTCTTCCCATTCCTTTTGGCCCTTGTATACATCATGTGTTATATATAGAAGACACTGAGAGGGGGGGGGGGGGGGGGGGCGGGCGGGGTGAATTAGTGTAAACAAGAAATGAACCAATTCAACCAATAATATGATTATGCTTTTAAACAACTTCCATACAATCACATGTATGCAAGTATAACTATGCAATAAAATTAAAACTATTTAAACATCCACAAAGCATAACACATAACACCACTATTTTTTTTATCATGGAAACCCTTGTAAGAGGGTGAAAACCATGGTGGCGATGATACCCATGAATCTCTTTACCATAGATAAAAGATTTTCCCAGTTAGGAGCTTACAATACCCTGTCAAGAGTTCACCTGGTTAGAAGTGACTAATTCCTTGTTAGAAATACCAATAGATATGTTGGGATCTATCTCGCAAGAGGATTTAGAACTCTAGTTAAGAATTCATCCCATTAAAGGATTTATAAAAAGACTTGTTAATGTCTACCTGGTTAAGGGATTTAACCTGCTAACCTATTAGAGTTATCCTTGAGAAATATACTCAAATAGCTGATCTCCGAGAATGACACTGCTTTCTTGATAGATCCACTGTAACATCTGATCTCTACTGCACTATAATTCCTTTGTCTCTGATCGCAACACCCAAACTCATGATTGAAACCCTAAATCATGTGATTTAGTCCACCTTTATACTAACGTTCTTAATTCAGCTAAGACTTAAAAAATGTTTTACAAGTTGGTCCACCAAATTGACCAAACTTACGGAAAATTGTGCCAAACATACCTAACATGTCAGCCCAAAATATATTAATCAAAACATATTGACATGTCGGCCCAAAAATCAACTGCTTTGATCATCTTATCATCTGAAATGTTGGCCCAAAGATCAAGCACCTTGATCATCTTATCATCTAACATGTTGGCCCAAAAATCAACCACCTTGATCATCTAAACCAATTGGTAGCACAACCGGTTCACTCTTATCACATCACCAAAATACTAACTCACCCAAATCATTGAGTTATTGGTTGTGGTTGTAGCATTGTAGTTATTTGACCTTGGTAAACCATTAGGAACAATCACACCTTCCAAAATTTCATCCATCTCTATTGCCATGCAAAACAATCTCTACTATTGCCTTCCTATTCACTAGTCAGAACACTTAGCATAATCTTCCTTTTCCTATCCAACTTGCCAATCAGTATCTACAACCTATTCAATAAATCTGATAGAATGATAGAGTTTCCATCAATGACAAACTCATAAACATCATTACTCTGCATCTCAACCCAAAATTATATCATAATGCTAACAATCTTCCTCTTTGGCATTGATGGCAAGACTTAGTAAAAATAATCAAACTCTCTTTTGATCTAACTCCATTTTTACTTTACTGATCACTCTCCCTTTGACAACAATGAAAAAGGTACATAACAAAAGGTCAAAAATGAAATTATCTTACCGATCATATCCTTTAAAAAACATCTTTTAAATTGACATTGGCTAAGTCCAAAGAACTCTCCCATGACTTCTGCAAATGCTTCATTGCATAAATATTCTCATGTAGAATAGAGGCTAGCTCCTCCATAGATTCAAGTACACTCATGTTCGGTAATCCAAGAGTTACCTCATATTCTTTGACCTTTTGTTGCATAACATGATCTAATTTAGGTATCAAATAGGTATGCAACTCCAACAATGTAGTTATCCTTTTATCTTGCTATGCTTGAATAGTCTTTAACTTGTGATTAATCATTTTTGCTTATGATCCATAAGTGGTTTCTGATTGTGTAATAGGATCAAAACTAGTAATGAATGACAAGCTCTTGTTGAGATTCATTTCTTTTCTTCTCTAAATATTTAGTAAACAAAGGAAAATCATACACTTTGGCAAGTAATTTACCAACTTCCTTCAAAGTTTCCTTCATCTAGTTCACAATAACTGAAAGTATCCCTTTACTTGATGCAATGGACTCCATTAACTTATCATTCCTCTTCTTTTCGTAATTCAATTGTTCTCTATACTCAACAACTTCCTCCAAACTTGTAACTTGCCCAGTGATAGCATTGATCAAATTATTTAATTGTTCAATCGGTGTAGCATTAGGATTATAGTTAGCTTTAGATACAAGATCTGTAAGAATGTCTCTAGATGATAGAAGTACATGTTCTTGTTTCTTCTCACCTCTAAGCTTATCCCTTTTAGATTTCATCTTTAGTATTTTAGACATTTCATAAGTTCACTGGGACTCATCTTGACAACATAAATAGGTCCTTGAATGACCTCAACATATTCATCTCCAAGCTCTTCTACAATTTCTTCCTCAAGAATAGATATTGACCTTCTTTCCTTCTTCTGAATTGAACTTGCACCTAGATCCAGTTTCCTCTTTACTGAATGTGCTACAACATCATCTTCATTGGTCTCATATTTCTTCTACTCAACTTTAATAGTTATAAAAAGTACCTCAACCTCTATTGTTTGATCCTTATGTCCACATTCTTCTTTTTGAACATCTTCAACTTCAACAATAGGAACTTGTTGAGGAGTATTAGAAGGTATATCACTAATAGTTTCTTCAATTAATTGATTAGAAATAAAAAACTCATCTATCATTACCTCTTCATTGATAGGCTCTTATTCTTGTTGTTCCTCTTCATCATCATCCACCGGTTCACATTCTTTCTCCAATTCCTTCATCATGATACCAAGAGTCTCATTATAAACTACCTTAGATTCATTGATGAGTATAATGTTTACTCTACTCCTTGTTCTTAATTTTGGCCTTAGTAATGCAATTGTACTCTTCACAAATTCAACAGGAAAATCAGGTTCTAGTTACACCAAATCTTTTTCCAACATTTCTTTATCAGCTTTCAAAGCATACCTCCACCTAGCATCAAACTTCTTGACTAATATATCAGATATCTTTTTATGTAGCTCACTAGGCCCTCTACAGAATTTTTCCATGCTATATATAACATCTTCTTCAATATTTTTCTTATCCTCATCATTAATTTTTTCATACCATCCACTTTCCTTAGTGATGCTTCCATATTCTCTAACTTCTTCAACTATGTTGTCTACAATATTAGATCTCCTAGTCATCGGTTTGACTGATTTCTTAATTGTCATGCCTACAACCTTTGATTTATTACCACTGGACCTCAATTTGTCTTTCTCTTTGTTAGATTCAGTTTTAGCTTCTTCCTCTACTATATCTTTCTTCTTACTCTTTCTTTTAGTCTCTTTCTAACCATGAGTTACACCCTTCTTTCTCTTGTAACTTCTCTACTCAGTTTTAGGTTTCTTATCCTTTTCCTTAACCACTGTTGCTTCAGTTTGAATGGTTTTTTCTTGCTTTATTTTGTTCGATTAACTGAGGAAGGATTTTACCTTACTACGCATTCCCTTACTATTGTGGAACTTCTTATTACCCTTCATGTAGCCTTACCATTTGTAGAAGATACAACCCCTGCCTCTAATTACTCTTTGACAGTACTAGAAGTACCAAATTATTCACTTACAAACTTCTTCCTTATCTTATCCATCATTTATTTGGTAATTCCATTCTTCTTGTCTAGGTCATCAACTCTTTTCTCACTCTTCTCTCTATTAGCGATTTCATTAGCTACGAGTGGATTTTCATATAGTTTTCTTCATAAGTACCAAACCTTGGTGTACTTGCATCAATCAGTTTGGAAAGTAACTCATCATCATAGAGTGATATGATTTCACCATATACCTCATATCCCATCGGTAAATCCCAAGAATTTCTTGGTTGTACCACCTACATTCTACATGTATTGGTATCCATAATAAAACAAATGTCCTCTTTTTACTTCTCCACAATACCGGTTGGGATCCTTTCCCTCTCATGCATTTTTTTTTAATTTTTTTTAAATAACCCCACATGACACTAGTAAATTTATTTCCTAACATCATTATGCATTCCCTAATTTGTACTTCTACCATTTTTTTGGTTTACCATTGAACATTACCGATACTAGGTAAATAATTTTGCAAATAAAAAAATACACATACCAGGACTGAGTCATATTTGAAAACTTATTTCTTATCCTTCTTGATTATCTCCATGTTCACAAAGAACTGACTTCTCATGACCTCACATAAGTCGTATTGTGAATTATCCTTCACCATCTGATATGTGGCATGAATTCCTCCACAAGAACACTATTTAATTGGCTTAGTTGATATACCTTGTAACCAATTACCATAGATGCAAACTTGACCTTGATATCATTGATATAATTTGTCATAGCCCGCTGATCTTGTCTTGACTTTGTTAGACATGTAACTGAATAGGGTTAAATTGGATTCACCTCTATGGAAAGGATAATAGTGGTAGATAAAAAGGGGAAATATGAGATCTACTTCTAAATCCAACTTCCCAAAGGAGAGATCCAAATTGATCAACCAAAAGGTCAATACAGAAAAAAATCAATCTATGGAGAATATGAATGAAGGATAAAACCTTATATTTCACTATGAAGAGTTTATGCTTGAAATTTGAATTAAATGAAAGGAAAATACTAACCTCAAAATATGGAAGATCTGGAAAATGTTGATTTCTAATGTCTATGCACAGTTTCAGGCAATTCTGCAACCTATTTCAGACTGGAAATACCAAGACGGAGAAAACCCAAAAAACTTTTGTCTTTCCGCCAGTAGGTAGTCTTTGACCCCGATAAAAGGTCAAAGACTACTTCAAAATTCTGAAGGTCATCTTTGATTTTGTTCACGGATCTGGGAAGTTCACTGAAAAGGGTATCCAGATGCAAGCTCCGATCCGTAGTCCTGCACCTGTATCTGCAAGAAAAAGAGGGTTTTTGTTGTTTGGATGGGGGGTTTTCCTTGGTCAAACCCCAATTTAGGAATTAACCTTGAAATTGAATTTAAATTGTAATGTGCATAAACAAAGTAAATAAAACAATTTACCTTGCTTATGTTGAAGTCCTTGTGGAGGATTTGAATCCTTGAATCCACAAGTAGGGATGCTCCAAATGTATGTAGAAATGAATGTAGGATGTCTCAAATCAATGACATTTGATCTTCAACACCAATCTTGAATGGATCTTTGCATATGAGGAGGCTTGGATGAATGTGGATGGAGAAATCTTCAAGGGGGCTCCAAAGAGATTGAATCCTTCAATGGCTAACAATGGATCTCCTTGATGAATGCTTGAATGATTGAACACTTGAATGCTAGGCTTGAAGATGAATGAATGCTTTCTTTCTTTCCTTCTACTTCTTGCTTGCTTGCACTTGATAGCTTGATCATGAAATTTCTTGATTGCAAAAAGTGATGTGAAAGGTGGATGTGAAAATGAGAGAGGAAGGCTTCCTTTTATAGTGATCTAGGGCACACACCTCTAGAGAAGGCCGAAATTGGAGAATTAAATCTCAATTAACCTTAACCCATATAAATGGACCCATATTAAATGTAATTTAAGGATTTACCATTCTGAAACCCGAAATGGCTGACCCGGAAGTGGGAAAAGAAATATTTCTAAAATTCAACATTCAGAAATCATGGGACCTTGAAATTTAAACCCTGGGTCAAGGACGAGGTAGAACCAACCCTAGGTCAGGGTCAAGGTCATCCCTGAACTAGGTCAGGGTCTAGGTCATCTTTGACCTTGAGGTCAAAAACCTCAGGACCTTAATCCAAAGTGCTAGGAAATGTAGAAAGATAGTGAAAACAGGTGGAGAGAGAAGTAGAATGGGGGGAGAAAGCCAGATTTGTACAAAGACCCAATCAAGGTTCTTAACATGACCCCAAACCACTCACTCAGAGGGCTAAACACTCTTAACATGGAAGTGCTTCCATTTTAAGATGATACATTAAGCCCCCACTTTAGCAAGAGTATGGATTCGATGCAAACTCTTGGTAAATGAGATCAAAATGAAAAGATAATCTTATCATAATCAAAGGGACAAAGGAAAGCTCAAGCCCCCAGGAACTCAAGTCTTCATGAAATCCAAGATCACAATAAGAGAGACATCTCTAGAGAGAGAAAGAGAGAGAGAGAGAATGTGATTATCTCACCCAATGAGAACTTATGTCCCATTGTGAACCACACAAGGAAACAACGCAACTGGAAAGATGGAATTGAACTTCCTAGTGAATGTGGCTACTCACTAGTCAAACAATCAAGGATTCACCCTTAGGAATATTCTATTCCATAAGAATAAAACCAAAAAATAAAAGAGATCCAGTCTTAAGGACACCTCTAACCTTAAGGGATCAAAAAATTGAAACTGGCGGGATCAAGAGATCCTGAAATATAAATCCATGCTTTAAGGATTAGTCACCTATCCAAAAAGGGAGAAAAGGTATCTTGAAAAATAATATATGTGTATTGAAAAGTGCATGTGTGCAATAGGTGAGCAGAGCGTATGCCCCCATGTTAAAGTCATTGCTAACACTTTAATAGGAGCAATGGCTTTAACGGAAACATAAAAAACTCCACTGATTACATTTTTCTTTTCTTGAAATAGGTTGAGAATGAGGAGGAACAAACAAAGGATCCTTCACAGGTTCTTTAGGAAGATCAATATGATTCTCAGCAGATTGACAAGCAACACTAGGAGCTTGATTAACCGAACTAGAAGCTATAGATAAAGGAGGTATGGAAGGTGTAGGCAAAAGACCATGACTAAGATCTATAGGAGGTACACTTAATTCAAGAATCTTACGATGCTTATAGGCTTGATATGAACAGAAAATATTATTAGGTTGAGGAGGACATGCATTAGGTAATGAAGGCCAAAAGAAATCAAGAATAGCACAATCTTTGGGCCTAGAAGGTTGATATAAACTATAATTAACCATCTTCACTTCTTCATCATGAAAAAATTTAAGATATTTATGGATAGGTGAAGCAACAATATGCATGTCATTTAACCATGGCAAACCAAGCTTAACTTGAAATTGACAGAAGTAGGAACAACAACAAAGGTAGTGTTCACAATTTTTCCACAAAGTTCAACCAGAAAGTTAATAGAACTAAATGATGGATAAAGAAAACCATTACAAGTCTGAATCCACACATCTGATGTATCATAAGAATGGTGTTGCAAGCTTTTCATAAAAATATTTTCTTTAGTAATAACATTGACTAAGGATGTAGGATCAACAAGACAACCACAAGTAGGTTTCTGAGAAATCCTAGCATAAATGTAAAGGGGACCATCGCGAGCTTTAATAGTCTCAGAATAATCAAAGGTAATCAAAAGTTCCCGAGGTCTTTTATTCTTAGGTTGTTGTTGAGGTTTAGGTTGAGTTTTCAATTTAGGCTTAAGTTTTGGTTGAGGTTGAGATTGAACTTGAGGTTGAAGCTGAGGTTGAGGTTGAAGTGGATATACATTTTGACCAACATGCTCCACTTGATTAACAACATGATTGAGATCATCCATCTTTGAATCATACACGATTTCCATAGAAGATGGCTAAGCAATGGTATTAGTATCATGCGTAGGTAAAGGATTCGTATAGATTTGGAGGTTTTGATTAGGAGGAGAGACATATTTTTTTCCACTACCATCAAGATTATCAACAGATAAGGCATTAGAATCAATTAAGTGTTGAACCTTATGTTTTAAAGAATAACACTTCTCAGTATCATGACCATTCTAACCATGATATTGACAAAAATCTTTAGGATCAAATGATTTAGATGCAACCATAGTAGGTAAAAGAGGTCGAATAAGAGGTAAAGTAATCATATAAGCAGTTAACAACCTATTCATAATAGAATGTAAAGATTTAGAAAGAGGAGTAAACATATGATTTAATCAAAAAGTAGTAGATGCAGAAGTGGTATTGTGAGATGTAACAACAACTTGATCAACAAATGCATTTTCTTTTTTGTTTATCTTGACATAGCTGTTGAATTTTGTAAATTTGTTTGGATTAGGAGCAGCATCACTTTTATCAACTGGAACAAGAGCCATTGGAGTGTTTCTCTCAAATTGACTCACTTGTAATTGATAATGATGAAGCATTGCACAAAGTTGTTGAAAAGAGGTAAATTCAGTAACCAGAATCTTATCTCTAATATCCTTTTGCAAATTTGAAATAAACATACGTTGAATATCAATATCAGGAATAGGATAGGAAATATGAGCATGCAAATGCTTAAATCTACCAATAAATTCAGTCAATTTTTCCTTAGCACTTTGTTTACAATGCATCAAGTCAGTCAAAGACACTTGTGGGCCAATGTTGTTTTGAAATTGTTGAAAAAAGGCATTAGCAAGTTGTGGGAAGGAATCAATAGAATAAGGAGGCAAGGAACAATACCATTGTAAGGCCTTGTCACAAAAAGTTCTAGCAAACAGTTTGGCTAAAATCCTATGGTCATGAGCATAATCACTACAAAGGATTTGAAATGTTTGAACATGATGAATAGGATCTCCTTTTCTGTTGTAATTCTCAAGATGAGGCATATCGACTTGCTGAGGAATAGGAGTATGAATGATGTCATGAGACAAAGGACTTCCCATGTCACATGTAGGAATACTAAACTTGTTTTGAGTTAAGGAAGGAAGTTGTTGTTGTAAGGATGAAACAATTTGATCCAAACTGATGATTGTTGAATCATTAGAGGAAATAGGAGGAATAGAAACATTAGAAACACTAGGTAAAGTATAAGAAGTTGCAGGAATGGAAGATACAACTGGAGGAACACTTGGAACTATAGTTGGAAGCGGATTGGAATAAGTAAAGGGAAAATTATGATAGGAAGGTTGTGATGTAGGAAGGGACACAAGAGGAACACTCATAGGAACTGAGGGAACCGTCACAGTCACCAAAGAAGGAGTATAGGTAGGAATACTTGGTAAAGGATTAGAAGAAGGTTCTACACTAGTGATAGGAGGAATCAACCCTAAGCCTTGAGCTTCTTGAGCTAAAGGTTTAACATTTGAATGCATGAGGTGAGTAATACCATGAAGAAGATTAACACCTTGATCACTATCATGAAGAACTTTCTTAAGAGCCTCTATAGCTTGAATATAATCTTGATTATGGTTTTCTTGAATAAGCCAATTACCCATTTTATCAAGTTCAGTTGAAATTTTTTGGACTTGTTCAGGAGGAACTCTTAAAGCATCATCCTCATCATGAGATGAGTGAGAAGATTTTTGCTCCATAATAGGATTAGAATCATGAAGAATCAAATTATCATCTGGGACCCTAAGGAAAAGAGAAGAAGACTCAAGATCAAAGGCACCCATAATTCTATGACTTTGTCTAACCAAAATATTATAAGTAGGACTAGAAGTAGTAAAGCTCATAAACCAATACAATGTAAATGAACTAAAGTAAGAAAACATAAAGCATGAAAATGTTTTGTATTTTGAAAGAAATTTTGCAATTTTTTTGTATTTTTGAAATCTAATTAGCATGCAAGATTTAACACAAAGGAAAAATCTAACATCAACAAGATAAAAGGAAATCTAACACCATAAAACACAATAGGGCATCTAACTCCACAAAAGAAAAGAGAGTAAGTATGTTGGGTTCACCGAAATGAATAGAGTGAAATTGGGTTCACCTCTATGGATAGGATAATAGTGGTAGATGAAAAGGGGAAATATGAGACCTACTTCTAAATCCATCTTCCCAAAGAAGAGATCCAAATTGATTGACCAAAAGGTCAATACACAAAAGAATCAATCTATCGAGAATATGAATGAAGGAGAAAACCTTATATTTCACTATGAAGAGTATATGCTTGAAATCTGAAATAAATGAAAGGAAAATACTAACCTCAAAATAGGGTAGATATGGAAAATGTTGATTTCTGATGTCTGTGCACAGTTTTGGGCAATTCTGCAACCTATTGCAGACTGGAAATGTCGAGATGAAGAAAACCTAGAAAACTTGTCTTTCTAGCAGTAGGTAGTCTTTGACCCTGATAAAAGGTCAAAGACTACTTCAAAATTTTGAAGGTCATCTTTGATTTTGTTCACGGATCTGGGAAGTTCACCGAAAAGGGTATCCAGATCCAAGCTCCGATCCGCAGTCTTGCACCTGTATCTGCAAGAAAAAGAGGGTTTTTGTTGTTTGGATGGGGGGTTTGCCTTGGTCAAACCCCAATTTAAGAATTAACCTTGAAATTGAATTTAAATTGTAATGTGCATAAAAAAAGTAAATAAAGCAATTCACCTTGCTTATGTTGAAGTCCTTGTGGAGGATTTGAATCCTTGAATCCACAAGTAGGGACGCTCCAAATGTATGTAGAAATGAATGTAGGATGTCTCAAATCAATGGCATTTGATCTTCAGCACCAATCTTGAATGGATCTTTGCATATGAGGAGGCTTGGATGAATGTGGATGGAGAAATCTTCAAGGGGGCTCCAAAGAGATTGAATCCTTCAATGGCTAACAATGGATCTCCTTGATGAATGCTTGAATGCTTGAATGCGTGAACACTTGAATGCTAGGCTTGAAGATGAATGAATGTTTTCTTTCTTTCCTTCTCCTTATTTCTTTCTTTCACTTGAGATCTTGATCATGAAATTTCTTGATTGCAAAAAGTGATGTGAAAGGTAGATGTGAAAATGAGAGAGGAAGGCTTCCTTTTATAGTGATCTAGGGCACAAACCTCTAGAGAAGGTCGACATTGGAGAATTAAATCCCAATTAACCTTAACCCCTAGAAATGGACCCATATTAAATGTAATTTAAGGATTTACCATTCCAAAACCTAAAATGGCTGACCCGAAAGCGAGAAAATAAATATTTCAGAAACCCGACATCTAGAAATCATGGGACCTTGAAATTTGAACCCTGGGTCAAGGATGAGGTAGACCCCACCCTAGGTCAGGGTCGAGGTCATCTTTGAGCCTCAAGGTATCCCCTGACCTAGGTCAGGGTCTAGGTCATCTTTGACCCTCAAGGTCATCTTTGACCTTGAGGTCAAAAACCTCAGGACCTCAATCTAGAGTGCTAGGAAATGTAGAAAGATAGTGAAAATAGGTGGAGAGAGAAGCAGAATGGGGGAGAAAGCAAAATTCTCACAAAGACCCAATGAAGGCACTTAACATGACCCCAAACCACTCACTTGGAGGGCTAAACACTCTTAACATGGAAGTGCTTCCATTTTAAGATGATACAGTAACTTCATCTGCAAGGATCATCCTTAAAATAAGTAAGCTATTTATTGCACATAAACCCGTTACTGCATTAATGATCTCCTTAGTTATCTTATATGGCCTCTCTATCTAGATAAACTAATTGTGCACTCAACTCAACACATATCTAATCCATTTGACTTCAAGATCATCAGGTAGGTCAAAATAATAGGTAAAACCTTTATCTTCCAAATGCTTATGTTCTCCCTTTAATCCATATCCATTACATAGTTTGGTATATGCATTAAAGATAGCATTCGAACCAAGATCTTCAACCTTACAATGGATAAATGATCTTATGTCTTTGGTCAATAGAAAGTTGTGGGGTACTGAAGATAAAGCGCCTATGAGATCATTCTCCACTGTGTTCATAGGATGCAACTTGAAAATTGGCCTTGGTTCATCAGTAATTTTAACCAATATATGAGTTTTTGTAATGCCAACAAAAAATTTCTACATAAAGGAAAGAATATAACCACAACACAAAGAAATACCACTTTTCTCACTGGTTAAGGTGCTTTGATCACCACTTCAATCTTGGCACAAGATCACAACAAACAATCTCAACCACTTCAAATTAATTTTTAAGAGATCAACAGTTCTTGACACAACTCATAGACTGCAATGTGACAAATTATATTTTCTTTTGTCCTTTCATAACGTTACACTCAATGCAATAGTCAAATTGTACCTTTAACAACTTGCAATCGGTAAGAACATCAAATGCTCAAAATTCCATAAAAATCATTATGCAGTTGCATAGAATCATATGAAATACAAGATTCTTCATCAAGTTCATCCAAAAATATTAATAGACATCTATAAATTCTGATAAAACTTACCACACACACAACTTAGAGGATCGGTTATAGATCTCACTTGATTTTCTCCCCCTAGGCCAATAGTATTGACTTAACATGATGAATTATCCACATTACTTGATGTTGTGGAGCTCTTTGTCAATTCGGAAGAATTGAGTACACCTTTCTTATCCTATGTTTGTTTTATCTAATTTCTGATTCCTTTAACATCTACAATCTTCTTTCCTTTATCATTATCAGGTTTATTCACCAATTAAACCTCACTATCTTTCTTCTTATCTCTAAAAGATCGAGAAAGATGTCCAATCTTGTTGCAATAGTAACACACGATACTAGTTTGTCTCCATGGTCCAACATTTCCTCTACCAGTTCTCATCCTATAACTGATTGCTATATGTCCATAATTGTAGTAGATAGAACATGTAACATCCAATAAGTTTCCTTGATGGTTAGGTCTCAACAGGTTGTATGACCTCTGATTGTTGTTTCTAGTCTTGCACTCATTAGCTTTATGTCCATACTTGTTAAAATGATAAAAATTACCATGAAAAACATTAGTTCTAGCATTTTAACCTTTAGATCTACCATAAACAATTCCTGATCTAGAAACAAGTGTCTTAGGTCTATTAGGTCCAATAGGTCTAAACCTACATAAATTAGCAGTATGACCTTCCTTGTGTCAATTGAAACATATCGGTCTATAATTCCTCTTACCAAATTTGATGTTGATCACCTTAGGTTCTAACTTGTCTTCTTTTGGATCTATCTTCTTTTTACCAAATGACTTACTGACTTCAAAATTTGAAAACCCTAAATCTTGCTTCTCATTCTTTCTCCTTTGGTTTGGGAGTTGTTCATCAAGTTTAGCAAAACCCTTATTGAGCTTATCCAATAGGTATCTGGCTTATTTTAGTTCTCCTTTCAAATTTTCATTCTCATCCCTGAGATTCTCATTTTCTCTTAGGACATTGGTATTTTCTAAGCTTGTGTCATGTATTTGTTCATTTATAATAGAAACTTCTTGTTCAGATCTAAATAGTTCTTCCATATTTGATTTTAATATGGCATCTTTTTCTTTGAGAGCATCTTCTAAAACCTTCTTGGCTTCATAATTAATTCTCTTTTCTTCTATCTCCTGGCCCATTCTGATTCCAAAGTTCTGCAACTCTCTTTGCATGTTTTTATTTTCTTTCTTCAGCTTGTCCATCTCCTTATGCATATCCTTTTTTTCCTTAAGTAACTTCTCATTCTCTTGAGATAAGGCTTCTAGGGATACTTTATATTCCTCAATTCCACTTTTTTCAGATAGGTGTTCAATTATGTCTTGACTATCATTAAGTTGTTGAACTAGCTCTTGTCCTTTAGTCCTAGATTTCTTCAAGTGATCTTTGAGTTTCTCAATCATGTCTTTAGCCTCTGCAATTTTTCTTCTATAGGATTCCATGTCTTCCTCAAGGATCTCACCCAAGATGTTGGGTTTCTTATAGGGAACTATTCTCTAATACCAATTTTTAGATATAGAAGACACTAAGAGGAGGGGTGAGTCAGTGTAAACAAGAAATTAACCAATTCAAACAATAATCTAATTATTCTTTTAAAAAACTTTTATACAATCACACATGCAAGTATAACTATGCAATAAAAGTAAAACCATTTAAGCATCCACAAATAATAACATATAACACCACTATTTTTTTTATCATGGTTACCCTTGTAAGAGGTTGAAAACCATGGTGGGGATGACACCCACAAATATCTTCACTACAGATAAAAGAGTTTCCCTAATAGGAGCTTACAATACTTTTTCAAGGGTTCAACTGGTTAGAAGTGACTAGTACCTTGTTATAAGTACCAAGTAATCTATTAGGATCTACCTCTCAAGAGGATTTAGAACTCTAGTTAAGAAGTCACCTTGTTAAATGATTTATACAAAATACTTGTTAAAGTATACCCAATTAAGGAATTTAACCCACTAACCTATTAGAGTTAGCCTTGAGAAATAAACTCAAATATCTAATATGGGAATGACACTTCATTCCTGACATATCCACTATAATCTATAATCTCTGGCTCACTTTACTACCTCTTTCTCTGATCGCAACACCCAAACTCGCGATCGCAACCCTAAATCATGTGATTTAGTCCACCTTTATATTGATGTTCTTAAGTTATCTAAGACTTAAAAAACATTTTACAAGTTGGTTGACCAAATTGACCAGACTTATGGAAAACCACACCAAACATAGCTAACATGTTGGCCCAAAATATATAAATCAAAACATATTGACATGTCGGCCCAAAAATCAACCGCCTTGATCATCTAATCATTAGGAACCAATTGGTAATATAACCAGGTCACACTTATCACATCACCAAAATACTAACTCACCCAAATCATTGATTTATCGGTTGTGGTTGTAGCATTGTGGTTATCTGGCCTTGGTAAACCACCAAGAACAATCACACCTTCCAAAATTTCATCCATCTCGATCACCATGCAAAAATGTTAGGATTAACCAGATAGAAATAATAGTTACATGCACATATACCCAATATCAAAAAATAATAAATCACACAGAAGAGAATAAAAGACACAAAATAAAGATTTAATGTGGTTCACTCAATTCCTAGGCTATGTCCACCAACACCAAGTCCAGTATTCTTATTATCCAGTGATTACAACCTGATTACAATCCACAATCCCTTATAGGTCAACACTGCCGCAAGAAGCTACTAAAAACATACATATATGAAATCCCTAACCCTAAGCCATTTTATACAAACTTTTTTCCACTTTAGGGTTACAATCAGTTACAACACGTCGATCAAAAAATAGCTAAAAAAAACTAGCCCCGAACCCCGACGAGGATAGATAGAAAGTGTATAGTACTTCCCTAATTAGTCACCAAAGGCCAACAATCTCCCACTTGGTGATTGATTAGGCTCCACACTAAACAATAATCTCCCACTTGGAGACTAATCATATAGCAATACCACTACCACATGAGGCTCCCACTAGATCAAAACTGTTAGGAATGGGAACACTAAGAGGGGGGGGGGGGTGAATCAGTGTTCACTATATTTAATCTTTTTACTTTGCTCTTTAAACTTAACTTGAATGCTTAATTATTGAAATGAACATAAACATAAATAAGAAACATGAACACAACACATACCACCAAAGTGGTTACGGGGAAACCCAAATAGGTAAAAACCCCGGTGGGAATTGACACCCACTAATAATCTGTACTAGTGTTTTATGATCCTTGCTAGAAGATTCTTAACCTTATTAGGAGTTGTTTTACAATATATTTAGTACAGTGACCTGGTCAAGGGTCAGACCCTATTAGGAGTCTTGTACAATAACCCACTTAGTGGTGTGGACTCATTGTCCTAGAGCTCACTTCTCAAGTGGTGAAGGCTACAACCTTCTGATCTCAGATACACACTATATCTGCTGGATGAACTGGCATTGTGACACTGCTTGTCTGATTAGTTCCTTTGATGTGCTTATGCTTTGACCTCTTGCAAAGCTATAATAAATCTTATCAACTCTTCACACACTTTTGATCTACTTCTTTCAACTCTATAACAACTTCTATACTTAATTACAATGACACATCTAATACTTATATGCACATATAAAACAATTAACTAGGTCGACCCTTTAACCGATTACACACAACGCTTCCAATTGAATTGGCTCAAGCGTGTTTACAAAAAAATTTAATTACATGTCTCTAACCTAATTACAATAGGCATATATCCCTTACACAATAATAATATAACCACTAACCAAAATACCAACAGTCGGATGCTTGCACTGTTCTTCTCTGGCATTCACTGTCTGTGCAACTTGAACTCTCTGTATCTTTCTCATACTGAATCTTCTGATCATGCACTCTTAGATGTAGCATGAATATGATCTTACCAACTTAACTTCTAGGGTGCATACCATAATTTTGTCATATGCACATGCGTTGATGCTCTAACCTTTAGGTACTCTATATACTATCCAGTCTTCAACACTTAGCCAATTTCTGATCTTCTTACCATAGGCGCTGACTCCAAAACACTATATGACTTTGTTGCCATAATGACAACACTATATTAAGTCATATACACCAGTATAGTCAACTTTCCAACAATCTCCCCCTTTTTCATTGATGGCAACAAAGGAATATGGCAAAGTGACTAACTGTCCCTTAATACAAAAAATACTTAATCATACTCTATCTTATATCTCCCTTATATATTCTTACTATACATTTTCTTTAAAAAGCTATAGCTCCATATTCTATACATACTCCCCCTTTGACATTAATGACAAAGGTGTTACAAAATTGAATCTGTACAAGTACTTACACTAAAAGTACATCTGGGTATGCAATATGTAGATTTTGGATCTCTTGCTTCCAAAATGCAATCAATGCATTGATTGTTTGGAGATGGGTGCATAAGGCATACTGAAGTTTCTCAATCTTCTCCAAATTGGAACTAGGACCTTGATCATATGTCACCATGGTGGCATCGATCTCCTTGATATTTTGATTCAGCACATCTAGGGAGGGCGCAAGAGCATTTCTAAGCTGAGTCTGCATAGCCCTTATCTTTGACATCTCCTTTTTTGCCTTCTCAATTTTGTCAATCTATCCCTGATATACATTGTTACACATGTTTATATAAGTAGAGGGATCTTCTAATGATTGCCTCACCTTTTCAATCAAGGCCTCTGCTTCTTGTATCTTTTTGTAGTGGTTGGTTGTCAACTTATCTTGATTCATATAGTCAACAATAATTTTTCTTCCTTTTGCTGCAAACTCTTTCAAAGTTGCTTGTCCAACTCTGAGTGAACTAAGGTCTAGTGAGAAGTTACTGACCAAATCATTTAATATTTTCTGCATATACTTATCCTCTGCAACTAATGATGCTGATTTTTCCAAGCTAGAGAAATTATTGTTGAATTATGAAAGAATTGCACTTACATCATCAAAAAAGTGTACCTTGGACACTTTATTGTCTACTGGTAACAAGTTGTTTAGGATGTTTACTGATTCTACAAGGAGCGGATTCCTCATTACCTATTTCTCCTTGGCCTTCTCCATAGCTAGTAAGACACTAAACTTGATTAGGTCTTCTTCTCCCCATGAGTCCAAACTAGTGGTGTCGGGTGTCAAGCTTGACAACAATGATGCTGAGGGAGTGATAGGAGTGCTATCCATCACTTCTAGCTTTACTTTGCTTAGTATTTCAATAGATGGCTTATCTGTTGTTTCATTTCCTTTTTCCTCTTCTTTTTCTTTCTCCTTTTCATCTTTTCTTCTTCTTTCTTTTCTTAAAGTCTTTTTCTATTTCTTTTTCTATTTCATCTTCTTTCTTTTCTTCTTCCACTTTTGTCAAATATTCAACCAGTATTTATTGTAGATTGGGAGAAGTGTTACCACATAAAATTTCAGCTTCTTGTGTACTCACAAAAGCTTCTTCAAACTTGTCCAAGTCTTTATTTGTGGCCGCCATGGCTATCTCTACATTATCAATGATAATGGTGCTATCCTTTAGTGACTCTATCATGGGAGCAAACTTATCTACCTCTATTTGTGTTTCAACTACAGGCACTAAGTCCTAGGGACTTTTCATAGGTACATTAGTGGGCTCTGCCACCTTGACTTCCTTTGAGGGCACTTGAGTTGTGGGCGCAGTAGGTGGGTACATGTGCCTATTCAAGAAAACCTTCTCAAAGGCTTTTTTTGTTTCCTTAGCAACCAATTCATAATTCTTGTCCATTATATGTAAAGTCCTTGACTTGGTTCTAAGATGTGGCTTCACCAAATCTAACAATAAAGTCTTATCTTCTAGCGATCATACTGGGAGGGTTTCATCTAATATATTTTCCCTTATCCTTAGGCCCTCTTCAATGGCTTGTCCTTTTAGGAATTCTAATATGTTCCATACATTATCTAGAATCGTAGTCTTAAGTTCTAGGATTTCCTTTTTGAACTTCAACATATGTTTGACAATCATTCCATGAATTTTTGACTTGTCAATTTCACTATACTTCTCATAGAACTTCCCTACTTGATCTATCTTGCCTTCATCAATAATCATTGAACTTAGCACACTAAGACTGGGTTTAAAACTTACTTCTAGAGGTGCTTGTGTATTTTTCTTGTTCCTTGTTACTCACAAGGATGGATGACTGGTTCTAATCTCTTTCTTCCTTTTAGGCATTGCCTTATACTCAGGAGGATCAGTAACATCAATGGTTTCCTTGGGTGCATAAGGGGTATCATCTGTTTTACCCTTCAGATCATCAGATTTCTCAGTTTTCACCTTCTTCATCTTTGGATCATCATATTTTGTCTTTGTTGCAGTTGCGCTCTCTATCTCTAAAGCAATCTTCTCTTGCCTTGCTTTGTCTAAGTCTTTTTGAGCTACTCCATGAAGTTTCAAAATCTCTGAAGTAACCTTGGCAACTTTTCTTTTTGTTGTTGCATTATTCAATACATCATCTACTTCTCTTGTTTTCTCTTCATAATTCCCCCATCTAGGTTCATTGGGGTCCTTTGGTGCTGACAATAGAACTTGAGCATAAGCCTCTAGAATAGGCTCTTCAACTTCATATCCTAGTGGATGAATCCACTTTGTTCTTAGTTCAACAACCTCCATGCATGTTGTATCAGTTTCTACCATGAAACAAATGGTGTCTTTGTACTTCTCTACAATGATTCTGGAATTCTATATCTCATCTACATTTTATCCCTAAATGTTTTCAATTCCAGTGTCATGTAATCCTTAAGGGTACTTTATGTGGATGCCTTAAAGGATATCTGTGGCATAGTGGGAATAGACTTGTCTAAATACAAATCAAACACCTTTCCAAGAATATGGAAGTACATATAGATTATTAAAGACCCAAACCTGAATATATTGGTCTTGTCATGCTTGATGGCTCTTATGTTGTCTATTAACTATGCTCTCACATAGATTAAACTCTCCTTTCTCTCCCACCAATCTTATTGCTGCTAGAATGGTGGCCGCTGACACACTGTTTACTCTGCTAGTGTGCTAGAACCTGTATCCCAGTATCATGGACATCAATTTGATGTCTTTCTCCTCTATAGGCTCAATTTTCATTCTGCTCCTATCACTTCTTGATTTGCAAGCTTGTTCTACAAGTTTTTGGGTGTCCTTTCCCACTGGAAGAATGATGCCTGTCCTTGAGATTCTTGTCATCTCATGAATTAGGTCTCCTGTTATCCTAACTGGCACTTCACCTATCCAAAATAGGTCATCATGGATCCTTCTAAGTAAAATCTTGATCCATTCTAACTCATAGAACTCATATGTTGTAGCATATTCCACTATAGGATGATTATCCAACTGCGCATACTCATCCATGAAGGTTTTGTCAGGTTTCATCATTGTTTCCATGTGCACTCTTATTCTATCTAAACCTACTAGTTCCTTCTTGCAATATATGTATGCCTTAATATCTTCCACATGCATAACACCCATGTGAGTGCGGGAGAATGCACCTTCTAGGTCGTCTAATGTGGACTTGAACAGATGCATCTTAAACACATATCTCTTCTTTTCTACCACATCAAATACAATGGGAGTAGCCATTACTTCCTTATATATCACTTTCCAAATGATCTCAAAGACTTCTGAATCGGTGCGATGGATTAGGGCTTCCACAACCAATCAAATGCATTGCTAATCACTGGTGAATCAATTTGCAATCCTTTGCTATAAAATGCTAGGGCTCCTCTGCTCTCTAATCGCTTTGAATTCGAATGCAATGAGAGATATAAAAGCTTCTATGTACTATAAAGTAAGAATTTTTCCATTAATGCTTGTCACGTAAACCAGGCTATCACTTAATAATTTCCAACTTTCATTTTGTAAACAATTAGCTAGTGCGCTCTTGCACATAGGTTCTGCTAGTCTCCAAAAGGTTAAGTCCAAAGGTGCATACTCAGAGGGTGAGTATACTAGCCGTGCAGGGGTTCAGAGATAAATTATCTCCCCTTATGACCTTGAGGGACATTCATCTAGATGTAGAGGGTGTATCCACTGTGGATGCATCCAATAGATTCTCATCAACCTTATCCTTCGTCGCCTCAGATGATGGGGAGATTGGGATAGACTAGCTAGTCTATGCTCTCTAAGCCTTAGTTAGGATCCCAGTGTACTCTTGACACCCACAATGGTCTATAGGATTCCTATTCACTCTAGGATCTCTTGACCTAGCCCAATCTATCCACCAAGTGTAGCTCTCCTTCTTGCAAGCTTGTTAGCATTCTTCCTAGCTGCATTCCCTTACTTAGGCCTATAAGGGTTTTCAAGGCTTAATCAACTCCACAAGATCTAACAAGGGTAAAGTTGAGTTTTAAGGTGTTTTTGTATCACATTAAGCAACTCCAAGATGTTAGTGAAGATGGGTTGATACCTGATTTCATAGTTTCTTCACAAAATAGGGCTATTAGAGAGAGCCCCAATTAGGCCTCCTTCCCGGATTTGTAGGACTTTTGACCCTTTCCTTCCATAGAACCAAAGCTACTATTCCAAAGGAACCTCTACCCAAATGCACAACCCTCAAGGATTTTTGGGGTTTTGGGTCTCCAACTATCTGTACAATGCTTCCATCAGAGATGAGGGTTTTTAGGGCTTTTTAGGCTTCTCTGAGTCACATGGCTTATTTGTCTTCAACAACACCTCTATTGGATTGCTCAAACTCTCTCCTTCACAAAAATGAACCTTCATTCATGTCTCTTGACACCCTCAAAAGGGCTAGCCTTGAAACTCACTCCCTTGTCTTCTAGAGCTCCTTCTCTATTGACCACACCTAGCCGAGCACTGCTTAGTCTCGCCTAGGGCTTGGTCTTTAAATTTCTTGCAAATGCATTCTAGGACCCTACTTGCAAATATGTATACGTAAGGGTCTAAACTACCATATCTCAAAGACCCATGGTGTTTCCACAGTGGGGATATGAGTTGTAGGCCCTACATTACAAACCCCTTCAAACTAGACAGGGGACTGGTAGATTCAAAACATAAATTTATATACAAACAGATGAATAAAGAAACTAGTCTAAGCACTGAAAAATGAAAGTAAAAAAAACTAAACACTTGTACATAGTCCAAGATAACAAATGCAATCCATTAACTCAACATATCATGCCATAAACTTGACTGGCACACACATTTTTCAGTCACACTCTGGTTCCTCCGTACAAAAGCCATACACACTAACTTCCAACCTTTGAGTTAGGGTTCTGCAAGTCAAATATAGTCTCCTCCTCAGGATTAAATCTTGGTTAGGGCTTAGAACCACCTTGGTAAGGTTTAGACCTCTATTAGGAAAAGTTGCTAAGCAACTTTGAAAAGTTGCTAGCAACTTTTTGAGCAACTTTTTCTTGCTCGAGCAACTTTTTCTCACTCAATCTCCTAAGACCATTCTTAGGTTTATTAGATGGCACACTTGTGTTGAAACATCCCAAACTCCAATTTTAAGACTAAGACCATTAAAAACCAACATTGACCTCAGGATGACATCATGCCTTGGGTCACTGTACCATCAAAATTGGAACACCAACTATGACTCTAAGACCTAAGCTAGGTCTAGATACACCAAATTAGCTACAAGCTCTTATTCTAAATACAAGCCTTCATTAGGCACTTACACACACCAAAATTTAGGACTAGTGGGAGCCCTTACAAGGGTTCTCCTACACCATACTCCCCCTCAACACAAACTAAGGGACTTTGGGGTCAAGAAGGGCTAGGTCTATGCCTAGCTTCTTGAACTAAATTTCCTCTATCCAAGTGGCTTTAGATTCAAATTGACCTACCCACTTGATTAAGTGTTCCATGTACACTTGATGTCTGGTAGACTTCTTCACCTGAGACTCCAAAACCTGCTCTGCTTTGGGTTGTTTCTTCTTTCGCATGGCATTGGTGTCTATGTCTTGTAGCACCCTTGACTGATCTTTAGCTTGCTGTGGTGGATCACCTTTATATAGGACTAGGTCAGCAACATTGAACATTGGTGAGATAGCCAAATCTGATGGCAAGTCCACCTTGTATACATTTTCACCATACTTGGCTAGAATTTTACAAGGCCCTACTCTTCTCATTTGGAGCTTAGTAGGCATGCCTTTCTGCATCCTTGCTTTGCTTAGGTGAACCATCACATAGTCTCCTATCTGAAACTGAACTTCTTTTCTTCTTTCATCTACCTTAGCCTTTAGCTTTTGAGTGGACTCTAGTATAGCCTTCTTGACTTGTTCTTGGACCTCCTCAATGGTTTGGGTGAAGTCTTCTGCTTCGCCAATCTTCATCTCCATGGAACCAAGGTCTCTTAGTTCACACACTCCTCTAGTGTGTCTCCCATATAAAATCTCAAATGGACTCCTCCCTATGGTCCTATTCACACTATCATTGTAGGCATACTCTGCTTAAGAAATGACAAGATCCCAAGTCTACCCATACTCCTTGGTCAAACACCTTAGCAAATTGCCCAACACTTTGTTTATAACTTCAGTTTGACCATCAGTTTGAGGATGGTATGCTATACTGAATGAGATATTAGTTCCTAACCTTTTCCATAAGGTTTGCCAAAAATGGCCCATGAACTTGCTATCCCTATTTGAAATAATGCTCAATGGGAGCCCATGAATCCTTACTATCTCATTGAAGAAGAGATGTGCTATATAGATTGCATCATGAGTAGTTCTACATGGAATGAAATGACTCATCTTAGAGAACTTGTCTACTACAACATAGATGCTATCCATACCTGATTTTGTTTTAGGGAGTCCAACCACAAAGTCCATCCTCACACACTCCCAAGGCCTATTTGGAACTAGCAAAGGTTGATAGAGCCCTACATTTCTTGAACCTCCTTCAGCTCCACATTGCTCCACATATCTTCTCACATCCCTTACTAACTTAGGCCAAAAATATTACCTTTGTACTAACTCCATGGTTTTTTTTATGCCAAAATGTCCACTTAGACTGACATTATGCTTCTCTTGAATCATATTTTCCCTCATGGATCCTCTAGGCACACATAGCTGATTGCCTTTGAACAATAATCCATTTTGAAGGCTATAGTATGCATACTCACCATGGAAGTGGTTCTCAAACTCTTGGCACACCTTGTAGGCTTGTGAGAAGTCTTCATCCTCCTCATATAAATCCTTGAAACCTGCTATTCCAATGCTTTGCAACTAAACTTCTTGGATAGTCAAAAGCTTCCTACTTAAGGCATCTACTACCTTGTTGAGCTGCCCCTTCTTGTGTTTGATTGTGAAGGTAAAGGATTGGAGATACTCCATCCAATTCAAGTGTCAATTGATAAGCTTTTCTTGAGTATTGATATAGCTCAAGGCCTGATTATCTATGAATACGACAAATTATTTTGGCAGGAGGTAATGCCTCCACTTATTGAGGGATTGTACTAATGCATACAATTCTAAGTCATAAGATGAATACCTCTTCTTTGCTTCATTGAGATTCTCACTAAAAAATGCCACAGGCCTTCCCTCTTGGCTCAACACACCCCCTACTACAACACCACTTGCATCACATTGAATAGTGAACAATTTGTCAAAGGTAGGTAAGAGCAAGATAGGTTTGGTGGCTACCACTTGCTTCAATGTTTGGAATGTCTTATCAGCTACCTCATTCCATTTGAACTTAGTCTTGAGTCTTCCCTTGATGGTGTCAAGCACTAGCGCACATATACCACTGAAATTTCTCACAAATTTCCTATAGAATTGGGCCAACCCATGGAAATTCCTAACTTCAGTCCCTGTTTTAGGGGCAGGCCAATTCAAGATTGCCTCCACCTTGCTTGGGTCCATTTTCAAAGTGCCCTTGGACACCACAAATCCCAAGTAAACTAGTTCTTGCTGCATGAACTCACATTTCTCAAGGTTAATAGCCAATTGTTCTTCATGTAGCCTCTTCAAGACTAACCTTAAGTGCTCAAGGTACTCTGCTTTAGTTTTGATATAGATGAGTATGTCATCTAGATACACCACCACAAATTTTCCTATGAAGTCCTTCAAGACCTCATTCATCAACCTCATGAAGGTGCTTGGGGCATTGGTAAGCCCAAATGGCATCGCAAGCCATTCATATAACCCATATGTGGTTTTAAAAGTGGTCTTCCACTCATCACCCTCCTTAGTTCTCATTTGGTGATAACCACTTTTGAGATCTAACTTAGAAAAGTACATAGCCCCTCCTAGACAGTCCATCAAATCCTCTATCCTAGGAACTGGAAATCTATACCTGATAGTTATCTGATTGATGGCCCTTGAATTAGTGCAAAGTCTCCATTTTCCTCCTTTTTTGGATGCCAAGACCACCGAGATTGCACATGGACTAATACTTTTCTTGATCAGTCCTTGATCCAATAACTCTTGCACTTGTCTTGCCACTTCTTTGTTTTGGTCAGGGGTAAGCTTGTAGGCTACTTTGTTAGGTAGAGATGCACCAGGTACAAAGTCTATTTGATGACTTATGGCCCTTCTTGGAGGAATTGTTGCAGGTGCTCCATCACTCACAATGTCCTTAAATTCTTCTAACATTTGCTTCACCTCTAAAGGTGTCTCTGCCTGCAACTTCTTTTCATCCTCCTTTGGCTTCACCATAATTGCACATCCCACTGTCTCATCATCATGCAATGCATGTAGGAACTCTTTAGCACTACTAAGTAACACACTAGGTGTCTTAGAAGTTCCTTCTTCATTCTTTGTTAAAGACTGAATCATGAATGTCCTTCCATCTTTCTTGAAGGCAATGGAATTCTCTTCTCCATCATAGAGCACCTTCCTATCAAATTGCCAGGGTCTTCCCAATAAGAGATGGCATGAATCCATGGGTAGGACATCACAAAGAACCTTGTCCTTATAGCCTCCAATGGAAAACTCCACCCATGTCTGCTCATTTACTAACACACTCTGCTCCTGATTCAACCAAGTCACCTTGTAAGGGTTTTCATGGGGAACCTTTGTAAGTTTAAGCTTCTTTGCTACTTCATCTGATATGATGTTGTCTATTGACCCTGAATCAACTATAACCTTGCACACTTTGCCTTTAATATTACATCTAACTCTAAAAAGAGCCCTCCTCTACTTGGGTTCTCCTTGGTTAGGCTACCTTATGAGCACCCTCCTAAACATCAAGTTCTCCCCCATCTCTGATTCTAGTTTTCTTACCTCATTGGTACATGAGCTACTACCATCTTCTTTGGAATAGGCTACCCTCTTTTCACTGCTTGAGTTGAGAGGCTTTTCAGGAAACCTATAGGTAGGGTGTCCAAGTTGTCCACATTGATAGCACTTCATTGTGGCAAAGTAGGAACTACTTCTTCCTACACCTCTTCCTCTATTTCCTTGAGATCCTCTTCCTCTACTGAAAGATCCTCTTGTGCTGGTCTTTTCAACTTGTTCTAGAAGTCTATTCTCCCCTTGGCTTCTTGAGTCACCTCCTCTACCACTAGAACCTCCTCTTTGACCCCCTCTAGAGTCTCTACCTCTTCCTCTATTCTTTGAATTAGGTTCCTACTTCCTTCTTTGTTTATCTTCTAGCTTTTGTGCCATATGCTGACATCCAAGTACTATGTTGGGAGTAAACAAATTCATCTCCTCTACTATACTCCATTTCAATCCACTTAGGTACCTTTCCACCTTGATGCTCTCCTCTTCCTTGACTTTGGATCTTAAGCTCAATTAACAAAACTCTTCAGTATAGGTGGCCACATCCATCTCCTTCTATCTGAGGTTCAATCTTCTTCTATGCTATTGAATCTCATAGTTTGCAGGTAAGTATGTTTCTCTCACCTCATTCACCATAGCTTTCCAATTGGAAATATGGTTCTTTCCCTCTTTCTCCCTTTCCTCTTGCAGGTAGTTCCACCAGGTTAAGGCTTGAACTCTCAAACAAGACTTGGCCACTTTGACCTTTTGTGCTTCAAAGATCTCTTCACATTCAAAGTGATTCTCCATGCCCTCAATCCATTGCATCACAAGCTTTGTATCCATTCTACCAGTAAGTAATGGGACACCTTCAAGTGCCTTGCCAGTGATGGCCTTCAAAGCTTTCAGAAATTGCTCATCTTGGGTTGGAGGATCAGGTGTGGGAGCCTCATCATCAATAGTCTTTTCTTTCTCTTTGGCATCCTGTTCCTCCATCCTATCATTCACTTTATCTGCCTTTTCTTGGACATCATCCAAGAGTTGTTCCATCTGAACCAATCGTTCTTGTAGGAGTCTATTGGCTTCCTCCTGATCTTCCACCTTCTTGGAAAGCTCTGCATTAGTCACCATCTTCTTCTTGTGAGATGATCCAACTGACTCCTCTAGAGGTTGAAACATTCACTATCCACTTCCCAAGCCTTAATAGGCTCTGATACCAATCTGATGGGGAGATTGGGATAGACTAGCTAGTCTATGCTCTCTGAGCCTTAGTTAGGATCCCAGTGTACTCTTGACACCCACTATGGTCTATAGGATTCCTATTCACTATAGGATCCCCTGACCTAGCCCAATCTATCCACCAAGTGTAGCTCTCCTTCTTGCAAGCTTGTTAGCATTCTTCCTAGCTGCATTCCCTTACTTAGGCCTATAAGGGTTTTCAAGGCTCAATCAACTCCACAAGCTCTGACAAGGGTAAAGTTTAGTTTTAAGGTGTTTTTGTATCACATTAAGAAACTCCAAGATGTTAGTGAAGATGGGTTGATACTTGATTTCATAGTTTCTTCACAAAATAGGGCTACTAGAGAGAGCCCCAATTAAGCCTCCTTCCTGGGTTTGTAGGACTTTTGACCCTTTCCTTCCACAAAACCAAAGCTACTATTCCAAAGGAACCTCTACTCAAATGCACAAACCTCAAGGATTTTTGGGGTTTTGGGTCTCCAATGTCCGTACAATGCTTCCATCAGAGATGAGGGTTTTTAGGGATTTTTAGGCTTCTCTGAGTCACAGGGCTTATCTGTCTTCAACAACACCTCTACTAGATTGCTCAAACTCTCTCCTTCACAAAAATGAACCTTCATTCATGTTTGTTGACTCCCTCAAAAGGGATAGCCTTGAAACTCACTCCCTTGTCTTCTAGAGCTCCTTCTCTGCTGACCACACCTAGTTGGGCACAACTTAGTCTTGCCTAGGGCTTGGTCTTTAAATTGCTTGCACGTGCATTCCAGGACTCTACTTGAAAATATGTATAGGGAAGGGTCTGAACTACCATATCCCAAAGACCCATGGTGTTTCTATGATGGGGATAAGAGTTGCAAGCCCTACATTACAAACCCCTTCAAACTAGATAGGGGACTAGCAGATTCAAAACACAAATTTATATACAAATAGATGAATAAAGAAACTAGTCTAAGCACTAAAAAATGAAATTAAACACAGCTAAACACCTATACATAGTCCAAGATAACAAATGCAATCCATTAACTCAACATATCATGCCATAAATCTGACTGGCACACACATTTTTCAGTCACACTCTGGTTCCTCCGTACAAAAGGTGTACACACTAACTTCCAACCTTTGAGTAAGGGTTCTGTAGGTCAAATATAGTCTCCTCCTTGGGATTAGAGCTTGGTTAGGGCTTAGAACCACCTTGGTAAGGTTTAGACCTCTATTAGGAAAAGTTGCTAGAAACTTTTTCTTGCTTCAGCAACTTTTTCTCACTCAATCTCCTAAGACCATTCTTAGGTCTATTAGATGGTACACTTGTCCTGAAACATCCCAAACTCCAATTTTAAGACTAAGACCATTAAAAACCAATAGTGACCTTAGAATGACATCATGCCCTAGGTCACTGTACCATCAAAATTGGAACAACAACTATGACTCTAAGACCTAAGCTAGGTCTAGACACACCAAATGAGCTACAAGCTCTTATTCTAAATACAAGCCTTCATTAGGCACTTACACACACCAAAATTTAGGACTGGTGGGAGCCCTTAGAAGGGTGCTCCTACACCATCAAACCAAATCAAGCTCGCATCCTTTGAAGCTTTCACAAACTTGAATTTTCCTTTGGTATCCAATATTGTTTCTTCTGGCTTTTTAGGGCTTTCCTAACTTTGCATCCTTGATCTACAAAACTTTGAGATGTGTCTAGCCTTGTTACATGAGTGACAAATAACTTGAGGCCTTATATTCCTCAGTACATTGACATGGGTTACCATTTTACATTATCTAGTTGAGTGACAATTATAGTTACATATCTGACATGTAACATTATGAGAACTTATATTTGGATGATTTTGATTTCTTTGATTATGCCGAGTCTTGTTTTTCTGACTTGTCTTACAATTCATAGCTCTATGACCAAATTTATTGCATGAATAATAGTAACCATTGAAAGGTCTTACCTCTGTATAGTTCCTTGCTATATGTCCATGCTTGTTACAAGCATAACAAGTTTGATCTACTGGCTTGCACCCATTCTTGGATGGTTCAACATGATCTTTAGTTTGACTTATAGTCTCTTTAGCATCTGAGGTGTCTTCTGGTGCTTTCATTCTTGCTCGCATGTTGTCAATATGATTTTGTACTTCATTGTATCCAATGCAGCTAGTATCTCCTTTAAGTCTTTTTGCATACAACTGAGATTCTATCAAATCAAAACTGGTGTGCAATTTATCAATGTGATTCTTTGCCTCTTTCAATTTAGATTCCAAGCTTTCTTTGTTGTTCCTTAGCTCCAAGATTTTCATGTTTTCTTGCCTCAATTCTTCATTCAGTTGAAGGTTATCTTTGATCTATTCATCATAGACATCTTGATTTTTGGTTAGCTTATCATCCAATTCTTCAATCTGTTCTTTCAGGGATGAATTTTCTTCATTCAGCTTCTTGATCATTATCCCTAAATCACTAGTAGAGCATTCTTTCAAATCTTTTCTTAGCCTTTTGATGACTACTTGAGAATCACTGACTTTTTCTTTTAGTTCTTCAATTTATTTTTCAGATCGGTCCAGGTCTTCAAGAGCAGCTTCAAGATTTCTTTTTTGATGTTTCATTTCTACTTTGTCCATGATCTCCTCAAGTGGTTAAACTTCTTTGCTAAGGACTAGAGCTCTGATACCAATTGTTAGGAATGGGAACACTGAGAGGGGGGGTGAATCAGTGTTCACTGTATTTAATCTTTTTACTTTGCTCTTTAAACTTAACTTGAATGCTTAAGTATTGAAATGAACATCAACATAAATAAGAAACATGAACACAACACATAACACCAAAGTGGTTACAAGGAAACCCAAATAGGTAAAAACCCCGGTGGGAATTGACACCCACTAATAATATGTACTAGTGTTTTATGATCCTTGCTAGAAGATCCTTAACCCTATTAGGAGTTTCTTTACAATATATTTAGTACAATGACCTGGTTAAGGGTTGGACCCTATTAACAGTCTTTTACAATAACCTTGTTAGGGGTGTGGACTCACTACCCTATAGCTCACTGCTCAAGTGGTGAAGGCTACAACCTTTTGATATCAGATACACACTATATCTGTTGGATGAACTAGCATTGTGACACTGCTTGTCTGATCAGTTCCTTTGATGCACTGATGCTTTGACCTCTTGCAAAGTTCTAATACATCTTATCAAGACTTCACACACTTCTTCTCTACTTCTTTCAACTCTATAACAACTTCCATACTTAATTACAATGGTGCATCTAATACTTATATGCGCATATAAAATAATTAACTAGGTCGGACCTTTAACCGATTACACACAATGCTTCCAATTGAATTGGCTCAAGCATGTTTACAAAAAAAGTTAATTACATGTCTCTAACCTAATTACAATAGGTTCATAGCCCTTACACAACAATAATATAACCTCTAACCAAAATACCAATAGTCGGTTGCTTGCATTGTTCTTCTCTAGCATTCACTGTCTGTGCAACTTGAACTCTCTGCATCTTTCTCATATTGAATCTTCTAATCATGCACTCTTAGATGTAGCATGAATATGATCTTACCAACCTAACTTCATGGCACATGCCATAATTCTATCATATGCACCTGCGCTAACACTTTGACCTTTAGGTACTCTATATACTGTCTAGTCTTCAACACTTAGCCAATTTCTGATCTTCTTACCATAGGCGCTGACTCCAAAACACTATATGACTTTGTTACCATAATGACAACACTATATTAAGTCATATACACCAGTATAGTCAAATTGCCAACAAAAACACCCCGGACTCAATTGTTCCTTTATTTTGTTCAATCTAGAAGACCAATCAAAGCTAAAGAGGAGTTCAACTTCTCCCTTGTTACTACCTTTATAAACATATCTTCTGGATTATCATCTATATGTATCTTTTCCAGCTTTAACTATCCATCATCCAAAACTGGCCAAATGAAATGGTACCAAAACTATATTTGTTTTGTCTTTCAATGGATAGCATAATTCTTGGCAAGATGAATGACACACTGGTTATCTGTAAACAAATAATTATGCATATGTGGATGTCCTAATTCCTCCATGAAGAATTGAAGTCATATCATCTCCTTGGCTTCCTATGTAGAAGCAACATACCCTGCCTTAGTAGTGGATAATGTATTCACCTTCTGTAACTAAGAAATCCAACTCACTATTGTCCCACCAATAGTAAATACTTTTCTTGTAGTCCTCCACCTGGTATCAAGATCCCCTACCAAATCAGAGTAAACATAGCCTTTTAAACAAGAAATAGAGCCCCCAAAATGTAAAAATTTACTGGATGTTCCTCTCAAATATCTGAGAATCCATTTGATTGCATTCCAATGGTCAATCCCAAGATGACTCATATACCCACTAAAACTCCCACTGCATGTGCAATATTTGGCCGAGTACATACCATAGCATACATTAAACTTCCTACAACAGAAACATAAGGTACCTTGGACATTTTAGTCTCCTCTTTTGGTGTCTTTGGACATATCTCCTTAGTCAATTTCAAATGACCAAGAAAAGGTGTGTTGATAGCTTTGGCATTCTCCATAGAGAAACATTGCAACACCTTCTCAATATAATCAACCTGAGGTAGAGTCAATTTTTTGTGCTTCCTATCTCTGCATATTTTCATACCAAGGATTTATTTTGTTTCCCCCAAATCCTTCATAGAAAATGAGAGTGTGAATTGTTGTTTCAATCCCTTAATGTGATCCATGTTAGACCCAGCTACAATCATATCATCAACATATAAACATAAAATAAATTAGGTATCATCATCCAACCTCTTAAATAAACACAATGGTCTCAATGACACCTAGTATATCCATGTTCATGCATAAAACTATCAAATTTAAGATAGCATTGTTGAGGTTCTTGCTTCAAGCCATATAAAATTTTCTTCAATATGCACACTAAGTGCTCCTTACCTTTCACCTCAAATCCTTGTGGTTGTTCCATATATATTTCTTCATCCAAATCACCATGAAGAAAAACTATTTTAACATCAAGCTTCTCTAAATGAAAATATTTTAGCAGCCACAATACTTAAAACCGTACAAATAGAAGTCATTTTAACAACTGGAGAAAATATCTCATCAAAATCAATGCCCTTTTTCTGTGCAAATCCTTTTACAACTAACCTGGCTTTAAATATTTTCTTACCTTCATCCTCTTCTTTCAACCTATAAATCCATTTATTATGTAAAGCCCTTTTACCTG
Source organism: Chamaecyparis obtusa (assembly GCA_027943335.1). Taxonomy (NCBI): domain Eukaryota; kingdom Viridiplantae; phylum Streptophyta; class Pinopsida; order Cupressales; family Cupressaceae; genus Chamaecyparis; species Chamaecyparis obtusa. The sequence goes on along the minus strand of BSBK01000522.1, from coordinate 192,663 downwards.
TATGTAACTTACATAAATCCAAAGTTTGATTTTTCAGCAAGGATTCCATTTTCTCTATCATTGTAGACTCCTAGTGAAGCTTTGTATCCACCTGCACAACTTCATCATAACATTTTGGTTCACCAACATCTGTTAATAAAATAGAATACAAAGAGGGAGAAGATCTTTCTAAAGGTCTACTTAACCTTGTTGACCATCTAACATTCATTGGAGTTTGTGGTATTTGTTGTTTTTATTGTTGCAGAGCATAAGGAACTACTAGAACATCATCTTTTGGAGTATCATCTAGTACTACATAATCATTTTATTTCTTCTCCTGCTGCTGCAATAGATCTTTGTACAACACTTTTCTCATTAAATATGACATCCCCACTTCTTACAATTTTATGATTTTAAAAATCCCAAAGCCTATAACCAAATTCATCAATGCCATATCCAACAAATACCCATTTCTTTGACTTAGCTTCCATATTGATTCTATTTTCAAAATCTATATGTGCAAATGCTTCACAACCAAAGGTTTTGAGAAAAGAATAACTCACCTTCTTACTAGTCCATGCTTCCTCTGGAATACCACAACCCAAAGGAGTAGATGGACCTCTATTGATTAAATATACAGTTGTATTAACAACCTTTTCCCACATGTTTAAGGGAAGCCCAACATGAAACCTCATACTCCTTGCACGCTCCATTATTTTCCTGTTCATGCGTTGTTCAGCCACTCCATTTTCTTGTGGAGTCCTTGGTACATTTTTTTTCCTATGAATACCATTAGAGGAACAATAATCTTCAAATTTTGTGCTGCAATACTCACCACCATTATCAGATCTGAGACATTTTAGCCTTTCATCGGTCTCATTCTCAACCGAGCATTTCCATTTCTTAAAAGTTTGAAACACATTAGATTTCTATCTAAGGAAATAAATCCATAATTTTATTGTTGCATCATCTATAAATCTAACATAATACAAAGATCCACCAAGGGAAGATACTTGAGCTAGTCCCCATACATCTGTATGCACAAGCTCTAATTTCTCATTTTCTTTTTCTTCCCACTCTTCACAAAACTAACTCTCTTTTGTTTTCTATACACACAAATTTCACAGAAATCCATATTGACACATTTCAAACCTGGTAAAAATTTATTTGAATGAATTAATTTCATACTTTTTTCACTCATGTGCCCAAGTCTGTTATGCCATAGTGTTGTGTCAGAATCTACAATAATTGTTTAAATGTTCTTCCTACTCAACTGCAACAACTATTCCTGAACATTCATTTTTCTCTCAAACAATTAAAGTAGAAGGAACAATATGACCTATACAAAGATATAAGGTGCCTAATTTTACACATTTTTCCACTACTAAGGAACCTTTTGTAACCTTCCAATTTCTATCATTAAAAGTAACTATGTAACCCTCATCACCTAGTTGCCCTACTAAAATTAAATTCCTACTCAGCCTTGGAACACGTCTTACTTCTTGTAGTAGCCAATGATTCCCATTCTACAACTTAATCTTAATTTTCACCTTTCCAAAAATCTAACAAGGCTCATTATCTCCCAAATAAACTAGCCCAAAATCCCCTTGGACATAATCAAGAAAATAACCTCTATGGGGTGTAGCATGAATTGAAGCCCCTGAATCTAAAACCCATGAATCATCAACACTTTCTAAAAAAAGAAGAAAAGAATCCTCTTTGGATTTATTACTTACCACATTTTCCTCCTTGTTAGCTTCTTGTTTGTCTCCTTCTTTATTCTTCTGAGACCAACAATCTTTCTTCTTCTAAGACCAAAAATATTTCTTCTTATAACCTAGTTTTCCACAATACCAACAATCATTTTGTCCTTTAGATTCAAACATCTTTCCCTTTGATTTTCCTCTTGATTTCTCACGATTTCCAGAATTGTTTCCTCTCTCATTCGTTCTGCCTCTTCTTTTTTGTGTTCAAGACACTTTCAGATGTAGATCCACGTAAGCTTTTTCTACAAGTTTCCTCACTTAGAATCACAAGGATAACATCATCAAATGTTAGGGTATTAGAACCAGAAACACAGTTACTAATAGCCATTACCAAGATATTCCATCTTTCAGGCAAAGAACAAAAAATCAATAGAGCCCTAATTTCTTCATCAAAAAAAACATTTACAGAAGATAATTGACTAGTAACTATATTAAACTCATTCAAATGATTAGCAACAGATCCACCTTCTTCCATATTCATATTAAACAAACACTTCATGAGAAATACCTTGTTTGAAGTGGAGGTTTTTTCATACAACTTTTCTAGGGTCTCCATCAACTCTTCAATTGTCTTCACTTTCATAATATTAAAAGCCATTGATTGTGCCAAGCATAATCAAATACTTCCAAGCTCCTTTCTCTCAATAATATCCTAGTCCTCATCATTCATTATTGATGGTTTCTTGGATTTTCCTTCTGATGGCCGCCATAGATCCTTCTGATACAAATAGCCCTCCATTTGCATTTTCCATAGCTGAAATTTCTTCCCATTAAACTTCTCAACCTTTAGCTTACCCTTGTCTGCCATTGCTCCCACTCAACCATGAGACTCCCACTAAATTGTGAGATCTTCCTATAGAGGAAAATTGAAAAAACAACTTCACTTTGATACCACTTATTAGGATTAACAACACATAAATAACAGTTACATGCAAATATAACCAATATCATAAAATAATAAACCACACAGAAGAGAACACAAGACACAAATATTTAACGTGGTTCACCCAATCCCTGGGCCAATGACAGCGAGTCCAATATTCTTATTATCCAGTTATTACAGCCTGATTACTATTCAGAATCCATTATAGCTCAATACTATCGCAAGAAGCTACTAAAAACATACATATATGAAATCCATAACCCTAAACCATTTTATACAATCTTTTTCCCACTTTAGGGTTACAATCAGTTACAACATGTTGGCCCAGAAATAGCTGAAAACAATGGCCCCAAACCCTTGCGAGGATAAATGGAAAGTGTAAAGTACTTCCCCGATCAGTCACCAAAGACCATCAAAATAAATCTTTGTTATTGCTTTTATATTCGCCAGTCAAAAAACTTAGCATAATCTTCCTTTTCCTATCCAACCAGTCAATCGATATCTACAACCTATTCAAAAAATTTGATAGAATGATAGAGTTTCTATCAATGAAAAACTCATTAAAATCAGAACTTTGCATCTCAACCCAAAATTACATCATAATTCCATCATTCTCTCCATGAGTCTCACCCTCTCCCTCTACATCTTCCTTAGATATTGATTTGAGCCATGGTCTTAAATCTCCTATAGGATGATCCATATGGAAGCTGGGTGGAATACCCATTATGCTCCAATACCTTCTATAAGCTCTTTTCATTCCAATATCATCAAAATTATAGGCTTGTGCATCTATACCATCCTCTTTCTTAGAATCATTAAGTGCATTATATATTTTTGTAGGCCTAGGTTGAGCTCTTGGTCTTGTAGCACTCCAAGTCGATCACAGGTAAACCAATACTATAGTGGGAACTTCCTATACCTAGCCAAAATATCATCAATCACACAATAATAATAGAAGGGGATAGTGATGTAGCTATGGAGACCCTCTAGTATATGGTCCTACTACATCATTATTTGTCTCATCTCTCCTATCCATAAAATTGTATGCCTATAAGCTCTCCATGTAATGTTGGCAGGCTTGGTACATGTAAGGTATCATCTCTCTACCATGCTCTCAAACATGGATATGTGTGTGCTCGTGGCTTGTCATATGTGATATCAATAGGATATCTAATTGGCCTAGTACATTTTATGTGCTCAAATATCCATAATTTGAGGAGAGTGCATATCAACAAGCTCTTCCTCTTATAGTGCACATATCTACCAAGGTCGTGATTGAGATGTGCTTGCATACTATGTTCCCATTTGTAGGTCATTCATCTCTCCTATGTCCCTTTAATAGTATGAACGAGGCCTCATGGAAGGCGAGTACCTCATCTATCTAGTGCAAAAACTAGACCTATAGTAGCAATGTGTATCTTTTAGATGAGGAATATCTATGATATATGACCTCTCATATCTCTAGGTGTGGCTTGATCTATTTAATATATACAATACTCTACTACAAAAGAAGAGGAACATGACCCCCTCAATCTCACAATCCCACCTCCTATTGGAAGACACAAAATATGATACATATTCTCTAATGTGACCATCATCTCTCCTATTGGTAGATAGAATGTAGAGGTGTTCACATCCCATTGGCCCATCAATGCCATGATCATAACATCAGTGTATCACATAAAAGACATTTGATATATCCTATCCAAACCTACATTGACTAATAATATTTGTGCATCAAAAGGGAGATCTCTCATCTGACTCTAGAGATAATTGTATGCATGGTCAACTACATGCTCTAGAATCATGGGATGAGCATGCAAACAAACATCAACACTTTTTATCAGTATCTCTAGCATCAAATTCTAAATCTATCTAATCACATCATCATTGTAACCCATGTGTGCCTCATGGCTCCCATTTTAGGTCCATGGTGCCTAGTTGGGTTCATGCCGCTTAGTTGGGTCCATGGCACCTAAATAGGTCCATGGTACCTACATGTGACTTTGATTGCCATGATGGGTGGGCCATAGTTCAACCTAGAGTTACATGCAAAAATTAAATTTTGAAATAGAAAATCAAATAAAAGGAAAAGTTATATGGCCTACATCGTATGTCTAGACACCCTCCTTGACCGCTTAGCCTAGTACTTTTTCCACATGGGATGATGTACTCATTATATTGGCATCTTGACCTCAGTAGACCCTTCTACACTTGAAGACAAAATTTGAATAAGTTAAGGCAACAAAATACTTTACACTATTTAAATTTAGGTTTCTCTAAACCCCAAGTTTACATCATTTCACCAATCCTTTCATAAATTGAGCTAGAGAAGTTTAATTTTCATGTTGTTTGTCATGTTGGAGTCATGATTTAGTTCTGTCTTTTCTCAAATGCTCTTTGATTAGTTTTGATTATATATAGAACCTCATTGGTACAATTTTCATCATCTATCCTTCATATTTTGATGTGGTAAACATGATACCCTATTTCTACCACCTAAAAATCAAGCTAGAATAGGGAGGCATATAACTACAGTCAAATTTAATCATTCTTAGTAAATATTCTTGGTGATTTTTTATTTTACTAACAAAATGGTTTGGAAAAATATGATTCCTAATGTTGTATTGAGGGTATTTCTACATTGGGGTCTTCATTTGATAGCTTTGGAAATACCCTTTATACATAAATATTTACCTTTGCATATTTTAGCTTGTATATGCATGTAGTGTTGTATGATCACTATAGTGAAAGATCATCGTAGCATTGTGAATTGTACACCTTTGTTAGGGTTTCCAATTCTATACTCTCCTAGCACTCATTTAAGTGTGTCTCATTTTATTATAAATTAAAGGACTTCATTATTCATTTAATCAATGATCGGTTCAATAATATGAGTTCTCTCCTTATTTAAATCTCATCACACTTGTAAATTCTAGGTGCACCCTTTGATTCATTATAAGTGCTACCCCATTTCAAATCTCAAGGCATCTTTCCTTACTTAAACATCATATTATTTTCCATAAAAATGCATTTCTATCATTAAGATCCTATTATCTCACATTTCTATAAAAAATCGGCCCAATTTTGTCTTGTCAATGGTAATTTTGGGTGCAATTGGCCGACACTTTTTGCTCAAAATTTTGGGAGGATATTATGTCAGTCTTTCTCTTTTGGAAACTATCCCTTATGCAAAAAAATGATAATTCTAAGTCAACCTTTTATTGATTCAAAGTTAGAATCATGTATATAAACCAGTGATCTTCCTCATTTGTGATATATGGATACACAAAGATTGGGAATTGGAGATATCCTCATTAAGTGAAGGTCTTGCAAATCTACAAATCCAAAGACAAATCAACAAGCATTAAGCCTTCAATTAACATTTTTTCATCACCAAGGTATCTTTAAGAGATGTTGGAGGATCATAGGGAATCATTGACTAATGATTGGCTTGCATCTCTCCTTAAGGGGTTTGGTATAAATTCATTGTGAAGTCATATTTCTTCAATTAAGCTTCAAATTTGAGTTTAATCATTTCAAGTTATGTGATTCATGCTTTCTTGAGTTATTTTCAATTATATCATTTGGCATTTTTCTCCAACGCACTTGAATAATTTACATTTATGCACTTTAGCTCATAATAATCTTAGACACACTTAAGATTCAAGAGCATGTACACTATTCCAATTTCAATATTGGCTATTCGTGGAGGTGGAAATAACAAAAATGGGGTGTTTACTAAGGGAAAATCTTGTACATCCACAACCATGCACTCTATCTATTTTGCAATTTTAGCTATGGGTCCGGACAAAGATAGAATGTTGAAAAATAATTAAGACACAGAGGCAAAGCACCACTCCAAATATCATTAGAAAAAACCAAGTAAAGGGCATTTTTTGATTCAATTGAATTATTCAAGGTTGATTTTAGGCACCATTGGCCTCCCAAACCAGTCTAAAATTTGGTAGAGGTGCAGTGCAAAGTCTCAAATGTCTAGATCCAAAACAATGTGCAAAAAATTGTTATTTTGGTCCAAAAGGGTACCTAGAAGCTATGATGACCTCCTAATTTTAGCTCAGCTTTCAAATACATGTGCACCAAAAAATCCTATTTTCATTTATGTATATATTCTCTACAGTTTTTTGTTTCTCATATCAAATATAATTGTTCATTTATGCTTAAATCCCAATTATCTAGCCTTTTGTAATGAAATAAAAATGATTGTATTGGTGGGGGAAAGGTAGTCACTGGGATGAATGGACAAACTGGGAATTTCACACCTGCATTCTTTACATTTTTCACTACATTGGAAGGGAAGTTGATTTGCTAGGATTAAGGAGGCTCAAGCGCTAAGATGATGCAATGATTCCTTCATTATGACTGTGAAAGATGAAAATGACAATGTAATAATTGAAGGAAAGGTGAAGTGTTATTTATATAGACAACTAATAGACTATAATTCTAATTCTAAAACTAGATCTAAAAATCTCAAACAATGATTGACCTATAATTCCAATCTCAAACTAATATGGTGGGTACAGGGTGACCTAGAGGATCAGGGGTGATTGGACATGCCTTATCCCTATAGAATCACCTTAGACCCAAATTTTTTTGATTAAACTCCTTCCACATATAACACTCTATTAGATCTACATGTATCCTTTTTCACAACTGCGCCACCTATCACCTACACATAAAAAATGAGGAAATTTTTTATGGAAATGTTGTTAGTAGTAGAGGCTTGATAAAATGTTTTTATCTTCAAGAAGCTTGAAAGTCTTGATAAGTTGTATTTACCTTTGATCTAGAGTATAAATAACATGAATTCCTTTAGACATTCTTAGATCCACACATTAATCCTTATCTTCCATGCTTCATGTTCGAATGGATGAATATCAGTGTGAATATATTTCCTTGATAGCTTGAATTTCCTTAATTTATTTTTGAATAGAAAGCTTGAATTCTTGAGTGTATAAAATGATAAGAGATTTAATTTCATGCCCAAATCAAGGAGGTATAATTTCTATTATAC